>JBBCBC010000011.1:36690552-37057313 GCA_037126765.1 Stenogyne calaminthoides
CTGTCTGAGTCTTTTTACGTGCTTTCGTACTCAGGGTGAACCTCTTTGTCTGAGTCTTTTATGTGCTTTCGTACTCAGGGGTGAGTCTCTTTATCTGAGTCTTTTCTGCTTTCGTACTCAGGGTGAACCTCTCTGTCTGAGTCTTTTACGTGCTTCGTACTCAGGGTGAACCTCTCTGTCTGAGTCTTTTTCTTTGCTTTCGTACTCACGAGGTGAACCTCTCTGTCTGAGTCTTTTTTACGTGCTTTCGTACTCAGGGTGAACCTCTCTGTCTGAGTCTTTTACGTCTTTCGTACTCAGGGTGAACCTCTCTGTCTGAGTCTTTTTTCTATGCTTTCGTACTCGAGGGTGAACCTCTCTGTCTGAGTCTTTTTCTGTTTCGTACTCACTCTCAGGTGAACCTCTCTCTGTCTGAGTCTTTTCTATGCTTTCGTACTCAGGGTGAACCTCTCTGTCTGAGTCTTTTTATGTCTTTCGTACTCAGGGTGAACCTCTCTGTCTGAGTCTTTTTTACGTCGTACTCCGAGGTGAGTCTCTCTGTACGAGTCTTTTCTATGCTTGTACTCTGAGGTGAACCTCTCTGTACGAGTCTTTTTACTTTCGTACTCAGGGTGAACCTCTCTGTCTGTGCGAGTCTTTTACGTGCTTTCGTACTCGTGACTCAGTCTGGTGAACCTCTCTCATACTCTGAGTCTTTTTTCTTTTGCTTTCGTACTCGAGGTGAACCTCTCTGTGTCTGAGTTCTTTTTACGTGCTTTCGTACTCAGGGGTGAACCTCTCTGTCTGAGTCTTTTTACGTGCTTTCGTACTCAGGGTGAACCTCTCTGTATGAGTCTTTTCTGTGCTCGTACTCTGAGGTGAACCTCTCTGTACGAGTCTTTTCTATGCTCGTACTCTGAGGTGAACCTCTCTGTATGCAGGTGATCTTTCGTACTCAGGGTGAACTCTTGTCTGAGTCTTTTTTTCTTTCGTACTCAGGGGTGAACCTCTCTGTCTGAGTCTTTTACGTGCTTTCGTACTCAGGGTGAACTCTCTGTCTGAGTCTTTTTACGTGCTTTCGTACTCAGGGTGAACCTCTCTGTCTGCGAGTCTTTTTACGTGCTTTCGTACTCAGGGTGAACCTCTCTGTCTGAGTCTTTTTCTGTGCTTTCGTACTCACTGTCTGTGAACTTTTACGTGCTCGTACTCTGTGTCTTTGTCTTTTTACTTTCTCGTACTCAGGGTGAGTCTCTCTGTCTGAGTCTTTTTTACGTGCTTTCGTACTCAGGGTGAACCTCTCTGTCTGAGTCTTTTTGTGCTTTCGTACTCAGGGGTGAACCTCTCTGTATGCGTCTTTTTTTGCTTTCGTACTCGAGGGGTGAGTCTCTCTGTCTGCGAGTCTTTTACGTGCTTTCGTACTCAGGGGTGAGTCTCTCTGTCTGAGTCTTTTTCTTTGCTTTCGTACTCAGGGGTGAACCTCTGTCTGAGAGTCTTTTTTGTGCTTTCGTGCTCTCTGTGGGTGAACCTCTTTGTCTGCAGTCTTTTCTGTGCTCGTACTCTGAGGTGAACCTCTCTGTATGAGTCTTTTCTATGCTCGTACTCTGAGGTGAACCTCTCTGTATGAGTCTTTTACGTGCTTCGTACTCAGGGTGAACCTCTCTGTCTGCAGTCTTTTTCGTGCTTTCGTACTCAGGGTGAACCTCTCTGTCTGAGTCTTTTTTACGTGCTTTCGTACTCAGGGGTGAACCTCTGTCTGTCTTTTACTGCTTTCGTCTTTTTCTTATGCAGTGCTTTCGTACTCGAGGTGAACCTCTCTGTATGAGTCTTTTCTGTCTTACTTTCGTACTCAAGGGTGAACCTCTCTGTCTGAGTCTTTTTTATGCTTTCGTACTCAAGGGAACCTCTCTTGTCCTTTTCTGTCTTTCGTGCTCAGGGGTGTCTTTTACTTTCTTTTTTGTACTCGTACTCAGGGTGAGTCCTCTGTCTGTCTTTCTCTTTTTTGTGCTTTCGTACTCTGAGGTGAACCTCTCTGTATGAGTCTTTTCTGTGCTCGTACTCTCAAGGTGAACCTCTCTGTACGAGTCTTTTCTGTGCTCGTACTCTGAGGTGAACCTCTCTGTATGAGTCTTTTCTGTGCTCGTACTCTGAGGTGAACCTCTCTGTATGAGTCTTTTCTGTGCTCGTACTCTGAGGTGAACCTCTCTGTATGAGTCTTTTCTGTGCTCGTACTCTGAGGTGAACCTCTCTGTATGAGTCTTTTTTATTGCTTTCGTGCTCAGGGTGAACCTCTCTGTCTGAGTCTTTTTACGTGCTTTCGTACTCTGAGGTGAACCTCTCTGTAAGAGTCTTTTCTGTGCTTTCGTACTCTCGGGTGAACCTCTCTCTCATGAGTCTTTTACGTGCTTTCGTACTCGAGGTGAACTCTCTGTCTGAGTCTTTTTACTGCTTTCGTGCTCGAGGTGAACCTCTCTGTACGAGTCTTTTCTTTGCTCGTACTCCGAGGTGAATCTCTCTGTATGAGTCTTTTTTTGTGCTTCGTACTCAGGGTGAACCTCTCTTTGTCTGAGTCTTTTTACGTGCTTTCGTACTCAGAGGTGAACCTCTCTGTCTGAAGTCTTTTTGTGCTTTCGTACTCAGGGTGAACCTCTCTGTGCTGAGTCTTTTTTACGTGCTTTCGTACTCAGGGGTGAACCTCTCTGTCTGAGTCTTTTCTATGCTTTCGTGAACCTCTCTGTGAGTCTTTTGTGCTTTCGTAGTCTTTTCTTCTGTGTCTTTTCTGTGCTTCGTACTCAGGGGTGAACCTCTCTGTCTGAGTCTTTTTACGTGCTTTCGTACTCAGGGGGTGAACCTCTCTGTCTGAGTCTTTTACGTGCTTTCGTACTCAGGGTGAGTCTCTCTGTCTGAGTCTTTTCTATGTGCTTTCGTACTCGGGGTGAACCTCTCTTGTCTGAGTCTTTTACTGCTTTCGTACTCAGGGTGAACCTCTCTCTGTCTTTTCTTTTTCTTTTTTGCTTGTCGTACTTTTACGTGGTGAACCTCTCTCTCTCTGAGTCTTTTTCTGCTTTCGTACTCAGGGTGAACCTCTCTGTCTGAGTCTTTTTTTTGTGCTTTCGTACTCGAGGGTGAGTCTCTCTGTCTGAGTCTTTTTTGTGCTTTCGTACTCAGGAGGTGAACCTCTCTGTCTGAGTCTTTTACGTGCTTTCGTACTCGAGGTGAACCTCTCTCTGTCTGCGAGTCTTTTTTTTGCTTTCGTACTCTGGGTGAACCTCTCTGTCTGAGTCTTTTTACGTGCTTTCGTACTCAGGGGTGAACCTCTCTGTCTGAGAGTCTTTTACTGTGCTTTCGTACTCAGGGGGTGAACCTCTCTGTCTGAGTCTTTTACGTCTTTCGTACTCAGGGTGAACCTCTCTGTCTGAGTCTTTTTCTGTGCTTTCGTACTCAGGGGTGAACCTCTCTGTCTGAGTCTTTTACGTGCTTTCGTACTCAGGGTGAACCTCTCTGTCTGAGTCTTTTACGTTTTTCGTACTCAGGGTGAACCTCTCTGTCTGAGTCTTTTACGTGCTTTCGTACTCAGGGGTGAACCTCTCTGTCTGAGTCTTTTTTACGTGCTTTCGTACTCAGAGGTGAACCTCTCTGTCTGCGAGTCTTTTTTTTCTTTCGTACTCAGAGGTGAACCTCTCTGTCTGAGTCTTTTTTATGTGCTTTCGTACTCAGGGGTGAACCTCTCTGTCTGAGTCTTTTTTATGCTTTCGTACTCAGGGTGAACCTCTCTGTCTGAGTCTTTTTTTGCTCGTTCGTACTCTGGTGTGAGTCTCTCTGTCTCGAGAGTCTTTTTCTGCTTTTTTACGTGTTCGTACTCTGAGGTGAACCTCTCTGTATGAGTCTTTTCTGTGCTCGTACTCTGAGGTGAACCTCTCTGTACGAGTCTTTTCTGTGCTCGTACTCCGAGGTGAACCTCTTTGTACGAGTCTTTTCTGTGCTCGTACTCTGAGGTGAACCTCTCTGTACGAGTCTTTTTTATGCTCGTACTCCGAGGTGAACCTCTCTGTATGAGTCTTTTTCTATGCTTTCGTACTCAGGGTGAACCTCTCTGTATGAGTCTTTTATGTGCTCGTACTCCGAGGTGAACCTCTCTGTACGAGTCTTTTTTGTGCTCGTACTCTGAGGTGAACCTCTCTGTATGAGTCTTTTCTGTGCTCGTACTCTGAGGTGAACCTCTCTGTATGAGTCTTTTCTGTGCTCGTACTCTCGGGGTGAACTCTCTGTCTTTCGTCTTTTCTCTTTCGTACTCAGGTGAACCTCTCTGTCTGAGTCTTTTTACGTGCTTTCGTACTCAGGGTGAACCTCTCTGTGCGAGTCTTTTTTTTCGTGCTTTCGTACTCAGGGGTGAGTCTCTTTGTCACAGTCTTTTTTTGCTTTTTGCTTTCGTGCCTCAGGGTGAACCTCTCTGTCTGAGTCTTTTTTACGTGCTTTCGTGCTCAGGTGAACCTCTCTGTCTGAGTCTTTTCTTTTTCGTGTACTCTCAGGGTGAACTCTCTGTCATTGAGTCTTTTTACGTGCTCGTACTCGGGTGAACCTCTCTGTCTGAGTCTTTTTTTGTGCTCGTACTCAGGGTGAACCTCTCTGTCTGAGTCTTTTACGTGCTTTCGTACTCAGGGTGAACCTCTCTGTCTGAGTCTTTTACGTGCTCGTACTCAGGGTGAACCTCTCTTTGTGCGAGTCTTTTATATGCTTTCGTACTCAGGGTGAACCTCTCTGTCTGAGTCTTTTTTACGTGCTTTCGTACTCAGGGTGAACCTCTCTGTCTGAGTCTTTTTGTCTTTTACTCAGTGAACTCTTCGTACTCTCGTACTCGGTGAACCTCTCTGTCTGTCTCTTTTAGTCTTTTTTCTCTCTAGTCTTTTCGTACTCGTACTCTGAGTGAACCTCTCTGTCTGAGTCTTTTTGTGCTTTCGTACTCAGGGGTGAACCTCTCTGTCTGAGTCTTTTTACGTGCTTTCGTACTCAGGGGTGAACCTCTCTGTCTGAGTCTTTTCTATGCTTTCGTACTCAGGGTGAACCTCTCTCTGTCTGAGTCTTTTTCTGTGCTTTCGTTGCTCGAGGTGAACCTCTCTGTGTCTTTTTACGTGCTCGTACTCGGGTGAACCTCTCTGTCTGAGTCTTTTACGTGCTTTCGTGCTCTCGAGGTGAACCTCTCTGTCTGAGTCTTTTACGTGCTTTCGTACTCAGGGTGAACCTCTCTGCTTCTGCTCAAGTCTTTTTAGTCTTTTTTCGTGCTCGTACTCAGGGTGAACCTCTCTGTCTGAGTCTTTTCTGTGCTTTCGTACTCAGGGGTGAACCTCTCTGTCTGAGTCTTTTACGTGCTTTCGTACTCAGAGGTGAAACCTCTCTGTCTGAGTCTTTTACTATGCTTTCGTACTCAGGGGTGAACCTCTCTGTCTGAGTCTTTTACGTGCTTTCGTACTCAGGGGTGAACCTCTCTGTCTGAGTCTTTTTACAATGCTTTCGTACTCAGGGTGAACCTCTCTGTCTGAGTCTTTTTTTTGTGCTTTCGTACTCAGGGTGAACCTCTCTGTCTGCGAGTCTTTTCTATGCTTTCGTACTCAGGGTGAACCTCTCTGTCTGCGAGTCTTTTTCTATGCTTTCGTACTCAGGGTGAACCTCTCTGTCTGAGTCTTTTCTATGCTTTCGTACTCAGGGTGAACCTCTTTATGCTGAGTCTTTTTACGTGCTTTCGTACTCAGGGTGAACCTCTCTGTCTGAGTCTTTTTACGTGCTTTCGTACTCGAGGTGAACCTCTCTGTCTGCGAGTCTTTTTTGTGCTTTCGTACTCAGGGTGAACCTCTCTGTCTGCGAGTCTTTTTATGTCTTTCGTACTCGAGGTGAACCTCTCTGTCTGAGTCTTTTTTACATGCTTTCGTACTCTTTTTTGTGAACCTCTTTGTCTGAGTCTTTTTTGTCTTTTACTCAGGAGGTGAACCTCTCTTTCTTTTTTGTGCTCGTACTCAGGTGAGTCTCTCTGTCTGAGTCTTTTTTGCTTTCGTACTCAGGGTGAACCTCTCTGTCTGAGTCTTTTTACTATGCTTTCGTACTCAGGGTGAACCTCTGTGTGCGAGTCTTTTTTCTGTCTTTCGTACTCAGAGGTGAACCTCTCTGTCTGCGAGTCTTTTTCTGCTTTCGTACTCAGGTGTGAACTCTCTCTGTCACGAGTCTTTTACGTGCTTTCGTACTCACGGGGTGAACCTCTCTGTCTGAGTCTTTTTTCGTACTCTTTGAGTCTCTCAGGGAGTCTTTTTACCTCTCTACTCGAGTCTTTTTTCTGTCTTTTACGTGCTTTCGTACTCGAGGGTGAACCTCTCTGTGCTGAGTCTTTTTTGTGCTTTCGTACTCAGGGGTGAACCTCTCTGTCTGAGTCTTTTTATGCTCGTGCTCGAGGTGAACCTCTCTGTCTGAGTCTTTTTTATGTGCTTTCGTACTCAGGGTGAACCTCTCTGTCTGAGTCTTTTTTCGTGCTTTCGTACTCAGGGGTGAACCTCTCTATCTGAGTCTTTTTTTGTGCTTTCGTACTCCGAGGTGAACCTCTCTGTCTGAGTCTTTTTCTGTCTGTGCTTTCGTACTCAGGGTGAACCTCTCTTCTGTCTGAGTCTTTTTTGTGCTTTCGTGCTCAGGGGTGAACCTCTCTCTCTGAGTCTTTTTTTCTCGTGGTGAACTCTCTGTCGGAGTCTTTTATGTAGTCTCCTCTCTGTCTGAGTCTTTTTCTGCTTTCGTACTCAGGGTGAACCTCTCTTTATGCGAGTCTTTTTTTGTGCTTTCGTACTCAGGGTGAACCTCTCTGTCTGAGTCTTTTTATGTGCTTTCGTACTCGAGGTGAACCTCTCTCTATCTGAGTCTTTTCTGTGCTTTCGTACTCAGGGGTGAACCTCTCTGTCTGAGTCTTTTTATGCTTTCGTACTCAGGGTGAACCTCTGTCTCTCTTTTTCTGCTCATTTTTTACTGCTCTCTTACTCGGGGTGAACCTCTCTGTCGAACTTTTCTTCTTTTTACGTGCTTTCGTACTCAGGGTGAACCTCTCTGTCTGAGTCTTTTTTACGTGCTTTCGTACTCAGGTGAACCTCTCTGTCTGAGTCTTTTTCGTGCTCGTACTCAGGGGTGAACCTCTCTCTGCTGAGTCTTTTTACGTGCTTTCGTACTCAGGGTGAACCTCTCTGTCTGAGTCTTTTACGTGCTTTCGTACTCAGGGGTGAACCTCTGTGTCTGAGTCCTTTTTCTGCTTTCGTACTCTTAGGTGAACCTCTCTGTCTGAGTCTTTTTACGTGCTTTCGTACTCTCTAGGTGAACCTCTCTCTGTACGAGTCTTTTTCTGTGCTTTCGTACTCCGGGTGAACCTCTCTCTGTCTGTACTCTTTTACGTGCTTTCGTACTCAGGGGTGAACCTCTCTGTCTGAGTCTTTTTTGTCTTTCGTACTCAGGGGTGAACCTCTCTGTCTGAGTCTTTTTTCTTTCTCGTACTCGTGCCTCTGTCTGTGAGTCTTTTTTGTTTCGTACTCAGAGGTGAACCTCTTTTTCTTTTACTGTGCTTTCGTACTCAGGGGGTGAACCTCTCTGTCTGAGTCTTTTTTGTGCTTTCGTACTCAGGGGTGAACCTCTCTGTCTGAGTCTTTTTTACGTGCTTTCGTGCTCAGGGTGAACCTCTTTGTCTGAGTCTTTTTTCTTCTTTTCGTACTCGAGGTGAACCTCTCTGTCTGAGTCTTTTTGCTTTCGTACTCGGGTGCTCTTCGTTTTTATGTCTCAGGGTTGAACCTCTCTGTCTGAGTCTTTTTTCTGTGCTTTCGTACTCAGGTGAGTCTCTCTGTCTGAGTCTTTTTACGTGCTTTCGTACTCTCTCTGAACCTCTCTTTGCTCGTCTGAGTCTTTTTCACGTGTCTTTTCGTACTCAGGGTGAACCTCTCTCTGTCTCTGAGTCTTTTTGTCTTTCGTACTCAGGGTGAACCTCTCTGTCTGAGTCTTTTTACGTGCTTTCGTGCTCAGGGGTGAACCTCTCTGTCTGAGTCTTTTCTTTGCTTTCGTACTCAGGGTGAACCTCTCTGTCTGAGTCTTTTACTGTGCTTTCGTACTCAGGGTGAACCTCTCTGTCTGCGAGTCTTTTTACGTGCTTTCGTACTCGAGGTGAACCTCTCTGTCTGAGTCTTTTACGTGCTTTCGTACTCAGGGGTGAACCTCTCTGTCTGAGTCTTTTTTTCTATGCTTTCGTACTCCGAGGTGAACCTCTCTGTATGAGTCTTTTTTGTGCTCGTACTCTGAGGTGAACCTCTCTGTACGAGTCTTTTACGTGCTTTCGTACTCGGGGTGAACCTCTCTGTCTGAGTCTTTTACGTGCTTTCGTACTCAGGGTGAACCTCTCTGTCTGAGTCTTTTTTGTGCTTTCGTTCAGAGGTGAACCTCTCTGTCTGAGTCTTTTTCGTGCTTTCGTACTCGAGGTGAACCTCTCTGTGCAGAGTCTTTTACGTGCTTTCGTACTCAGGAGGTGAACCTCTCTGTCTGAGTCTTTTTACGTGCTTTCGTACTCGAGGTGAACCTCTCTGTCTGCGAGTCTTTTTTTTGTGCTTTCGTACTCAGGGGTGAACCTCTCTGTCTGACGAGTCTTTTCTGTGCTTTCGTACTCAGGGTGAACCTCTCTGTCTGAGTCTTTTTCTGTGCTCGTCGTACTCAGGGTGAACCTCTCTGTCTGAGTCTTTTTCTCTTTTTCATTGCTCTCGTACTCAGTGAACCTCTCTGTATCGAGTCTTTTTACTGTCTTTTTTGTGCGTACTCTCAGGTGAACCTCTCTGTCTGAGTCTTTTTTATGCTTTCGTACTCAGGGTGAACCTCTGTATGCAGTCTTTTACTTCTCTTTTCTCTGTGCTCTTTTCTGTACTCGTACTCAGGGGTGAACCTCTCTGTCTGAGTCTTTTACGTGCTTTCGTACTCTCGGGGTGAACCTCTCTGTCTGAGTCTTTTTTATGCTTTCGTACTCAGGGTGAACCTCTCTGTCTGAGTCTTTTACGTGCTCGTACTCGAGGTGAACCTCTCTGTCTGAGTCTTTTTACGTGCTTTCGTACTCCGGGTGAACCTCTCTGTGCGAGTCTTTTTCTGTTTCGTACTCAGGGGTGAACCTCTCTGTCTGCTGAGTCTTTTCTATGCTTTCGTACTCAGGGGTGAACCTCTCTGTCTGAGTCTTTTTTCTGTGCTTTCGTACTCAGGGTGAACCTCTCTGTCTGAGTCTTTTTCTGTGCTTTCGTACTCGAGGTGAACCTCTCTGTCTGAGTCTTTTACGTGCTTTCGTACTCAAGGGTGAACCTCTCTGTCTGAGTCTTTTTACGTACTTTCGTGCTCGTGAACTCTCCCTCTGTCTTTTTGTGCTTTCTCTCTGTGAAGTCTTTTTTACGTGCTTTCGTACTCGAGGTGAACCTCTCTTTGTCTGAGTCTTTTTTGTGCTTTCGTAACTCTCTAGGGGTTTTACCTCTACTGTCTGAGTCTTTTTTCTTTTACGTGCTTTCGTACTCGAGGTGAACCTCTCTGTCTGAGTCTTTTTTGCTTTCGTACTCAGGTGAACTCTCTGTCTGCAGTCTTTTTACGTTTCTTTCGTACTCAGGGTGAACCTCTTTGTCTGAGTCTTTTCTGTCTTTCGTCTCTCGAGGTGAACCTCTCTGTCTGAGTCTTTTTACGTGCTTTCGTACTCAGGGGTGAACCTCTCTGTCTGAGTCTTTTTTGTGCTTTCGTACTCGGGTGAACCTCTCTGTCTGAGTCTTTTCTATGCTTTCGTACTCAGGGTGAACCTCTTTGTCTGAGTCTTTTTTGTGCTTTCGTACTCAGGGGTGAACCTCTCTCTGTCTGAGTCTTTTTACGTGCTTTCGTACTCAGGGGTGAACCTCTCTGTCTGAGTCTTTTATGTTTTTTTCGTGAACCTCTCTCTCTGGGTGAACCTCTACTCGAGGTGAGTCTTTTTCTTTTTGCTTTCGTACTCAGGGGTGAACCTCTCTGTCTGAGTCTTTTTTACGTGCTTTCGTGCTCCTCTCTGGTGAACCTCTCTGTCTGAGTCTTTTACTGCTTTCTTTTCGTACTCAGGGGTGAACCTCTTTGTCTGAGTCTTTTCTGTGCTTTCGTACTCAGGGGTGAACCTCTCTGTCTGAGTCTTTTACGTGTGCTTTCGTACTCAGGGTGAACCTCTCTGTCTGAGTCTTTTTTACGTGCTTTCGTACTCTCAGGGGTGAACCTCTCTGTCTGAGTCTTTTTTTGTGCTTTCGTACTCAGGGGTGAACCTCTCTGTCTGAGTCTTTTTCTGTGCTTTCGTACTCAGGGGTGAACCTCTCTGTCTGAGTCTCTTTTTATGCTTTCGTACTCAGGGTGAACCTCTCTGTCTGAGTCTTTTTTACGTGCTTTCGTACTCGAGGTGAACCTCTTTGTCTGAGTCTTTTACTGTGCTTTCGTACTCCGAGGTGAACCTCTCTGTCTGCGAGTCTTTTTTTGTGCTTTCGTACTCAGGGGTGAACCTCTCTGTCTGAGTCTTTTTACGTGCTTTCGTACTCTCGGGGTGAACCTCTCTGTCTGAGTCTTTTTTGTGCTTTCGTACTCAGGGTGAACCTCTTTACTGTCTCTCTGTGAGAGTCTTTTTTGTGCTTTCGTACTCAGGGTGAACCTCTCTGTCTGAGTCTTTTACGTGCTTTCGTACTCAGTAACTCTCTGTCTGAGTCTTTTTCTCTCTCGTACTCTCGAGTGAACCTCTTCTGCGAGTCTTTTTCTGCTCAAGGTCAGGGTGAACCTCTGTCTGAGAGTTTTTTTGTTTTTCGTACTCGAGGTGAACCTCTCTGTCTGAGTCTTTTTTTCTGCTTTCGTACTCAGGGGTGAACCTCTCTGTCTGAGTCTTTTACTTGCTCGTACTCAGAGGTGAACCTCTCTGTCTGAGTCTTTTACGTGCTTTCGTACTCAGAGGTGAACCTCTCTGTATCTGAGTCTTTTTTATGCTTTCGTACTCCGAGGGTGAACCTCTCTGTCTGAGTCTTTTTCTTTGCTTTCGTACTCAGGGTGAACCTCTCTGTCTGAGTCTTTTTCGTGCTTTCGTACTCGAGGGTGAACCTCTCTGTCTGAGTCTTTTACGTGCTTTCGTACTCAAGGGTGAACCTCTCTGTATGAGTCTTTTCTATGCTTTCGTACTCAGGGTGAACCTCTGTGTGCGAGTCTTTTTACGTGCTTTCGTACTCAGGGTGAACCTCTCTGTCTGAGTCTTTTACGTGCTTTCGTACTCAGGGGTGAACCTCTCTGTCACGAGAGTCTTTTTTATGCTTTCGTACTCAGGGGTGAACCTCTCTGTGTCTGAGTCTTTTTACGTGCTTTCGTACTCTCTGGTGAACCTCTCTGTCGTGCTCTGTCTTTTTTGTCTTTTTCTTTCGTACTCGAGGTGAACCTCTTTGTCTGAGTCTTTTTTTTGCTTTCGTACTCAGGGTGAACCTCTCTGTCTGAGTCTTTTTCTATTTCTTTCGTACTCAGGGGTGAACCTCTCTGTCTGAGAGTCTTTTTACTGTGCTTTCGTACTCAGGGTGAACTCTCTTTGTCTGAGTCTTTTTTACGTGCTCGTACTCAGGGTGAACCTCTGTCTGAGTCTTTTTACGTGCTTTCGTACTCAGGGTGAACCTCTCTGTCTGAGTCTTTTTTGTGCTTTCGTACTCAGGGGTGAACCTCTCTGTCTGAGTCTTTTACGTGCTTTCGTACTCAGGGTGAACCTCTCTGTCTGAGTCTTTTACGTGCTTTCGTACTCAGGGTGAACCTCTCTGTCTGAGTCTTTTTACGTGCTTTCGTACTCAGGGGTGAACCTCTCTGTCTCAGTCTCTTTTACTGTGCTTTCGTACTCAGGGGTGAACCTCTTTGTCTGAGTCTTTTTTGTGCTTTCGTACTCAGGGGTGAACCTCTGCTGTCTGAGTCTTTTTCTGTGCTTTCGTACTCAGGGTGAACCTCTGTCTCTGTCTTTTTACGTTTTTCGTGTTTCCAGGGTGAAACTCTTTGTGGTGAGTCTTTTTGTCTGAGTCTTTTCTGTGCTCTTTTGTGCTTTCGTACTCAGGGGTGAACCTCTTCTGTCTAGTCTTTTTTCTGTCTTTCGTACTCCGGGGTGAACCTCTCTGTCTGAGTCTTTTACGTGCTTTCGTACTCCGGGGTGAGGTGAACCTCTTTGTCTCGAGTCTTTTTTCTTTTACTTGCTCGTACTCAGGGTGAACCTCTCTCTGTCTGAGTCTTTTTACTGTGCTCGTACTCAGGTGAACCTCTCTGTCTGAGTCTTTTTTGTGCTTTCGTACTCAGGGGTGAACCTCTCTGTCTGCGAGTCTTTTACGTGCTTTCGTACTCTCTCTGGTGAGTCTCTCTATGTCTGAGAGTTTTTTTGTGCTTTCGTACTCAGGGTGAACCTCTCTGTCTATCGAGTCTTTTACGTGCTTTCGTACTCAGGGGTGAACCTCTCTGTCTGAGTCTTTTTTCTGTGCTTTCGTACTCAGGGGTGAACCTCTCTGTCTGAGTCTTTTTTGTGCTTTCGTACTCGAGGTGAACCTCTCTGTCTGCAGTCTTTTTTGTGCTTTCGTACTCTCGGGTGAACCTCTGCGGGCGAGTCTTTTTTGCTTTCGTACTCGTAGGTGAACCTCTCTGTCTGAGTCTTTTTACGTGCTTTCGTACTCAGGGTGAACCTCTCTGTCTGAGAGTCTTTTCTCGTGCTTTCGTACTCAGGGGTGAACCTCTCTGTCTGCGAGTCTTTTTACGTGCTTTCGTACTCAGGGGTGAACCTCTCTGTCTGAGTCTTTTTTTTGCTTTCGTACTCAGAGGTGAACCTCTCTGTCTGAGTCTTTTTTCAATGCTGCTTTCGTACTCTCTCTGGTGAACTCTCTTGTACTCCGAGTTTTTTTTTGCTTTCGTACTCAGGGTGAACCTCTCTGTCTGAGTCTTTTTACGTGCTTTCGTACTCAGGTGAACCTCTCTCTGTCTGAGTCTTTTTCTATGCTCGTACTCTGAGGTGAGTCTCTCTGTATGAGTCTTTTTACGTGCTTTCGTACTCAGGGGTGAACCTCTCTGTGCTGAGTCTTTTTACGTGCTTTCGTACTCAGGGGTGAACCTCTCTGTCTGAGTCTTTTTTACGTGCTTTCGTACTCGAGGTGAACCTCTCTGTCTGAGTCTTTTACGTGCTTTCTCAGGGTGAACCTCTGTTGTCTTTTTTGTCTTTTTACGTGCTTTCGTCTTTTACTCTTTCGTGCTCGGTGAACCTCTCTGTCTGAGTCTTTTTGTGCTTTCGTACTCAGGGTGAACCTCTCTGTCTGAGTCTTTTACGTGCTTTCGTACTCGAGGTGAACCTCTGCATGCGAGTCTTTTTTTGTGCTTTCGTACTCAGGGGTGAACCTCTCTTGTCTGAGTCTTTTTTCTTTCTCTCGTACTCAGGGTGAACCTCTCTGTCTGAGTCTTTTTTGTGCTTTCGTACTCAGGGTGAACCTCTCTGTGCAGTCTTTTTTGTGCTTTCGTACTCAGGGGTGAACCTCTCTGTCTGAGTCTTTTTTGTGCTTTCGTACTCAGGGGTGAACCTCTCTGTCTGAGTCTTTTTACTGTCTTTCGTGCTTTCGTGAACTCTCTCTGTCTGGTCTTTTACCTCTCTGTACTCAGAGTGGTTTTCTACGTTTTTCGTGCTTTCATGGGGTGAACCTCTCTGTATGCGAGTCTTTTTACGTGCTTTCGTACTCAGGGTGAACCTCTCTGTCTGAGTCTTTTCGTGCTTTCGTACTCAGGGTGAACCTCTCTGTCTGAGTCTTTTACGTGCTTTCGTACTCAGGGGTGAACCTCTGTCTGCGAGTCTTTTTTTCGTGCTTTCGTACTCAGGGTGAACCTCTCTGTCTGAGTCTTTTTCTATGCTTTCGTACTCAGGGGTGAACCTCTCTGTCTCTGAGTCTTTTTCTGTTCTTTCGTACTCGAGGTGAACCTCTCTGTCTGAGTCTTTTACGTGCTTTCGTACTCAGGGGTGAACCTCTCTTTGTCTGAGTCTTTTTTTATGCTTTCGTACTCGGGTGAACCTCTCTGTCTGAGTCTTTTTACGTGCTTTCGTACTCAGGGTGAACCTCTGTCTGAGTCTTTTTCTGTGCTCCAGGTGAACCTCTGTATGGTCTTTTACCTCTCTCGTGTCTCTCTGTCTGAGTCTTTTTTTTGCTTTCGTACTCAGGGGTGAACCTCTCTTGTCTGAGTCTTTTCTATGCTTTCGTACTCAGGGGTGAACCTCTCTGTCTGAGTCTTTTTACGTGCTTTCGTACTCAGGGGTGAACCTCTCTGTCAGTCTTTTACGTCTTTCGTACTCAGGGTGAACCTCTCTGTCTGAGTCTTTTACTTTGCTTTCGTTCACTCTCAGGGTGAACCTCTCTGTCTGAGTCTTTTTTCTCTGCTTTCGTACTCAGGGTGAACCTCTCTGTCTTTTACGAGTCTTTTTCTGTCTGCGAGTCTTTTTATGTCTTTCGTACTCAGGGGTGAACCTCTCTGTCTGAGTCTTTTACGTGCTTTCGTACTCAGGGTGAACCTCTCTGTCTGAGTCTTTTTCTGTGCTTTCGTGCTCAGGGTGAACCTCTCTGTGTCTGAGTCTTTTACGTGCTTTCGTACTCTCGGGTGAACCTCTCTGTCTGAGTCTTTTTTTCTTTCGTACTCAGGGTGGGTGAACCTCTCTTTGTCTGAGTCTTTTTTACGTGCTTTCGTACTCAGGTGAACCTCTCTGTCTGAGTCTTTTTCTGTGCTTTCGTACTCAGGGGTGAACCTCTCTGTCTGAGTCTTTTTACGTGCTTTCGTACTCAGGGTGAACTCTCTGTCTGAGTCTTTTTTTCTTTTTACTCTTTCGTGACTCCTCTTGTATCGAACTTTTTCTGTCTGTACTCGAGTCTTTTATGTCTTTTACGTACTCAGGGGTGAACCTCTCTGTCTGAGTCTTTTTACGTGCTTTCGTACTCAGGGTGAACCTCTCTGTGTACAGTCTTTTCTGTGTGCTCGTACTCAGGGTGAACCTCTCTGTCACTAGTCTTTTTACGTGCTTTCGTACTCGAGGTGAACCTCTGTCTGAGTCTTTTTTTGTGTGCTCGTACTCAGGGTGAACCTCTGCTGTCTGAGTCTTTTTACGTGCTTTCGTACTCAGGGTGAACCTCTCTGTCTGAGTCTTTTTTGTGCTTTCGTACTCAGGGTGAACCTCTGTGTACGAGTCTTTTACGTGCTTTCGTACTCAGGGTGAACTCTGTCTGAGAGTCTTTTTACTATGCTTTCGTACTCAGGGTGAGTCTCTCTGTCTGAGTCTTTTTTTGTGCTTTCGTACTCAGGGTGAACCTCTCTGTCTGAGTCTTTTTTTGTTTTTCGTACTCAGAGGTGAACCTCTCTGTCTGAGTCTTTTATTTGCTTTCGTACTCAGGGTGAGTCTCTCTGTCTGAGTCTTTTTACGTGCTTTCGTACTCAGGGGTGAACCTCTCTATGCAGTCTTTTTACGTGCTTTCGTACTCAGGTGAACCTCTCTTGTCTGAGTCTTTTTTATGCTTTCGTACTCAGGGTGAACCTCTCTTTTCTGAGTCTTTTTTTGTGCTTTCGTACTCCGAGGTGAACCTCTCTGTACGAGTCTTTTCTGTGCTCGTACTCCGAGGTGAACCTCTCTGTACGAGTCTTTTTTGTGCTCGTACTCCGAGGTGAACCTCTCTGTATGAGTCTTTTTACGTGCTTTCGTTTTTACTCTCTGTCTCTTTTTCTGCGTTCTCAGGGTGAACCTCTCTGTCTGAGTCTTTTTTTGTGCTTTCGTACTCAGGGGTGAACCTCTCTGTCTGAGAGTCTTTTACGTGCTCGTACTCAGGGGTGAACCTCTCTGTCTGAGTCTTTTTTACGTGCTTTCGTACTCTCGAGGTGAACCTCTCTGTCTGAGTCTTTTACTGCTTTCGTACTCATTGAACCTCTCTGTGAGTCTTTTTCTGTCTTTCGTACTCGAGTCTTTTTCTCTGTCTGCAGTCTTTTCGTGCTCGTACTCAGGGTGAACCTCTCTGTCTGAGTCTTTTTTACGTGCTTTCGTACTCGGGGTGAACCTCTCTGTCTGAGTCTTTTACGTGCTTTCGTACTCAGGGTGAACCTCTCTGTCTGAGTCTTTTTGTGTGCTTTCGTACTCAGGGGTGAACCTCTTTGTGCTGTCTTTTACGTGCTCGTACTCAGGGTGAACCTCTCTGTCTGAGTCTTTTTTGTGTCTTTCGTACTCGGGGTGAACCTCTCTTTGTCTGAGTCTTTTTCGTGCTTTCGTACTCGAGGTGAACCTCTCTGTATCTGAGTCTTTTTTTGCTTTCGTACTCAGAGGTGAACCTCTCTGTCTGCGAGTCTTTTTGCTTTCGTACTCGGGTGAACCTCTCTGTCTGAGTCTTTTTCTGTGCTTTCGTGGTACTCAGGGGTGAACCTCTCTGTCTGAGTCTTTTTTCGTGCTTTCGTTCGTACTCTGGGTGAGTCTTTTTTGCTTTCGTACTCAGAGTCTTTTTTTCTGTGCTTTCGTACTCAGGGGTGAACCTCTCTGTCTGAGTCTTTTTTATGCTTTTTCGTACTCAGGGTGAACCTCTCTGTCTGCGAGTCTTTTTTTGCTTTCGTACTCAGGGTGAACCTCTCTGTCTGAGTCTTTTTTATGCTTTCGTACTCGAGGTGTGAGTCTCTCTGTCTGAGTCTTTTCTATGCTTTCGTACTCACGGGTGAACCTCTCTGTCTGAGTCTTTTTACGTGCTTTCGTACTCTCAGGTGAACCTCTCTGTCTGAGTCTTTTTTACGTGCTTTCGTACTCAGGGGTGAACCTCTCTGTCTGAGTCTTTTTCTGTGCTTTCGTACTCAGGGTGAACCTCTCTGTCTGAGTCTTTTTCTTGCTTTCGTACTCAGGGGTGAACCTCTCTGTCTGAGTCTTTTTACGTGTGCTTTCGTACTCAGGGTGAACCTCTCTGTCTGAGTCTTTTTTATGCTTTCGTACTCAGGGTGAACCTCTTTGTCTGAGTCTTTTTTGTGCTTTCGTACTCTCAGGGTGAACCTCTCTGTCAGAGTCTTTTTTGTGCTTTCGTACTCAGGGGTGAGTCTCTCTGTCTGCGAGTCTTTTTTGTGCTTTCGTACTCAGGGGTGAACCTCTCTGTCTGAGTCTTTTTTTGTGCTTTCGTACTCGGGTGAACCTCTCTGTCTGATGTCTTTTTCTGTGCTTTCGTACTCAGGGTGAACCTCTCTGTCTGAGTCTTTTCTGTTTCGTACTCAGGGTGAGTCTCTGTCTGAGTCTTTTTCGTGCTCGTACTCAGGGGTGAACCTCTTTGTCGAGTCTTTTTTTATGTGCTTTCGTACTCAGGGGTGAACCTCTCTGTCTGCGTCTTTTTTTGTGCTTTCGTACTCAGGGTGAACCTCTCTGTCTGAGTCTTTTTTTTTGCTTTCGTACTCGAGGTGAACCTCTCTGTCTGAGTCTTTTTGTGCTTTCGTACTCAGGGTGAGTCTCTCTGTCTGAGTCTTTTACGTGCTTTCGTACTCCGGGTGAACCTCTCTGTCTGAGTCTTTTTACTGTGCTTTCGTACTCAGGGGTGAACCTCTCTGTCTGAGTCTTTTCTATGCTTTCGTACTCTCAGGGTGAACCTCTCTTTGTCTGAGTCTTTTCTGTCTTTCGTGCTCTGTAGGGTGAACCTCTCTCGTGCAGAGTCTTTTTCTTTTCTTTTTCGTACTCAGGGTGAACCTCTCTGTCTGAGTCTTTTTACGTGCTTTCGTACTCAGGGGTGAACCTCTCTGTCTGAGTCTTTTTTTGTGCTTTCGTACTCGAGGTGAACCTCTCTCTTTTACGTCTCGTCTTTTTCTCTTTGCTCTTTTACGTCTTTCGTACTCGGGTGAACCTCTCTGTCTGAGTCTTTTTCTGTGCTCGTACTCAGGGTGAACCTCTCTGTGTCTGAGTCTTTTTTTGCTTTCGTACTCGGGGTGAACCTCTCTGTCTGAGTCTTTTTCTGTGCTTCGTACTCAGGGGTGAACCTCTCTGTCTCGAGTCTTTTACGTGCTTTCGTACTCAGAGGTGAACCTCTCTGTCTGAGTCTTTTTCGTGCTTTCGTACTCAGGGTGAACCTCTCTGTCTGAGTCTTTTTCGTGCTTTCGTACTCCAAGGTGTGAACCTCTCTGTCTGAGTCTTTTTTTCTGCTCGTACTCAGGGGTGAGTCTCTGTGTCTGAGTCTTTTTGCTCGTGCTTTCGTGACTCTCTGAGGTGAACCTCTCTGTCTCAGGGTGAGTCTCTCTGTTCTGAGTCTTTTCTTGCTCGTACTCAGGGGTGAACCTCTCTTGTGAGAGTCTTTTTTGTGCTTTCGTACTCAGGGTGAACCTCTCTGTCTGAGTCTTTTTCTGCTTTCGTACTCTCGGTGAACCTCTCTGTGCGAGTCTTTTTTATGTGCTTTCGTACTCGAGGTGAACCTCTCTGTCTGAGTCTTTTTTGTGCTTTCGTACTCAGGGTGAACCTCTCTGTCTGAGTCTTTTTTGTGCTTTCGTACTCAGGGTGAACCTCTCTGTCTGAGTCTTTTTACTGCTTTCGTGCTCGTGAACTCTTTGTGTGAACCTCTCTTTTTCGTCTCAGAGTCTTTTCTGAGTCTTTTTTGTGCTTTCGTACTCGGGGTGAACCTCTCTGTCTGCGAGTCTTTTTTCGTGCTTTCGTACTCAGGGGTGAACCTCTTTACTGAGTCTTTTTTGCTCGTACTCAGGGTGAGTCTCTCTGTCTTGAGTCTTTTTACGTGCTTTCGTACTCAGGGTGAACCTCTCTGTCTGAGTCTTTTTTTGTGCTTTCGTACTCAGGGTGAACCTCTCTGTCTGAGTCTTTTACGTGCTTTCGTACTCAGGTGAACCTCTCTGTCTGAGTCTTTTACGTGCTTTCGTACTCAGGGGTGAACCTCTGTCTGTCTTTTACGTTTTTCGTACTCCGAGGTGAACCTCTTTCTGAGTCTTTTTCGTGCTTTCGTACTCAGGGGTGAACCTCTCTGTCTGAGTCTTTTACGTGCTTTCGTACTCAGGGGTGAACCTCTTTTGTCTGAGTCTTTTTTGTGCTTCGTACTCGAGGTGAACCTCTCTGTCTGAGTCTTTTTTATGTGCTTTCGTACTCAGGGTGTGAACCTCTGTCATCTGAGTCTTTTTGTGTGCTTTCGTACTCAGGGTGAACCTCTGTCTGTGAGTCTTTTTTTGTGCTTTCGTACTCAGGGGTGAACCTCTCTGTCTGAGTCTTTTTTTGCTTTCGTACTCGGGGTGAACCTCTCTGTCTGAGAGTCTTTTTACGTGCTTTCGTACTCAGGGGTGAACCTCTCTGTCTGAGTCTTTTCTGTGCTCGTACTCAGAGGTGAACCTCTCTGTCTGAGTCTTTTTACTGCTTCGTGCTCGAGGTGAACCTCTCTCGTCTGAGTCTTTTCTGGGTGTACTCTCGGGTGAACCTCTGTCTGAGTCTTTTTCTGTGCTCGTACTCATGAACCTCTCTCATCTGAAGTCTTTTCTTGCTTTCGTACTCGAGGTGAACCTTCTGAGTTTTTTACGTCTTTCGTACTCAGGGTGAACCTCTCTGTCTGAGAGTCTTTTTACGTGCTTTCGTACTCAGGGTGAACCTCTCTGTCTGCGAGTCTTTTTCTATGCTCATTACTCAGGGGTGAACCTCTCTGTCTGAGTCTTTTACGTGTGCTTTCGTACTCAGGGGTGAGTCTCTCTGTCTGAGTCTTTTTACGTGCTTTCGTACTCGAGGGTGAACCTCTGTCTGCGAGTCTTTTACGTGCTTTCGTACTCAGGGTGAACCTCTTTGTCTGAGTCTTTTTATGCTTTCGTACTCAGGGGTGAACCTCTCTCTGTCTGAGTCTTTTACGTGCTTTCGTACTCGAGGTGAACCTCTGCATGTCTTTTTTGTCTTTTCTACTCAGGGGTGAACCTCTTATCTGGTCTTTTTTGAACCTCTGAACCTCTGTGAGTCTTTTTTGTTTTTTCGTGCTCTCGGGTGAACCTCTCTGTCTGAGTCTTTTTACGTGCTTTCGTACTCAGGGTGAACCTCTCTGTACAAGTCTTTTTTTGCTTTCGTACTCAGGGTGAACCTCTCTGTGCTGAGTCTTTTTTATACTTTCGTACTCAGGGTGAACCTCTCTTTGTCTGAGTCTTTTTCTGTGCTTTCGTACTCAGGGGTGAACCTCTTTGTCTGAGTCTTTTACTGTGCTTTCGTACTCTCAGGGTGAACCTCTCTGTCTGAGTCTTTTTACGTGCTTTCGTACTCAGGGTGAACCTCTCTGTCTGAGTCTTTTATGTGCTCGTACTCCGGGGTGAGTCTCTCTGTACGAGTCTTTTTACTGTGCTTTCGTACTCAGGGGTGAACCTCTCTCTGTCTGAGTCTTTTTTTACTTTCGTACTCGAGGGTGAACCTCTTTCTGTCTGAGAGTCTTTTTTGTGCTTTCGTACTCAGGGGTGAACCTCTCTGTCTGAGTCTTTTTTTGCTTTCGTACTCAGGGTGAACCTCTTTGTCTGAGTCTTTTTACGTGCTTTCGTACTCAGAGGTGAACCTCTCTGTCTGAGTCTTTTTAATGCTTTCGTACTCGAGGTGAACCTCTCTGTCTGAGTCTTTTTTCGTACTCAAGCTTTCGTTTTTCTCTTCGTACTCAGTGAACCTCTCTGTCTGAGTCTTTTTATTGCTCGTACTCAGGGGTGAACCTCTCTGTCTGAGTCTTTTTAAATTTCGTACTCCGGTGAACCTCTTTGTCTGAGTCTTTTTCTTTGCTTTCGTACTCAGGGGTGAACCTCTTTGTCTGAGTCTTTTTACTGTGCTTTCGTACTCGAGGTGAACCTCTCTTTCTGCGAGTCTTTTACGTGCTTTCGTACTCAGGGTGAACCTCTCTGTCTGAGTCTTTTTTTGTGCTTTCGTACTCAGGGGTGAACCTCTGTGTCTGAGTCTTTTTACGTGCTTTCGTGTCTCAGGGGTGAACCTCTCTGTCAGAGTCTTTTTTACGTGCTTTCGTACTCAGGGGTGAACCTCTCTGTCTGAGTCTTTTTCTGTCTTTCGTACTCAGGGTGAACCTCTCTGTCTGCGAGTCTTTTTATGCTTTCGTACTCAGGGGTGAACCTCTCTGTCTGAGTCTTTTTTGTGCTTTTCGTACTCAGGGTGAACCTCTCTGTCTGAGTCTTTTTTGTGCTTTCGTACTCAGGGGTGAACCTCTCTGTCTGAGTCTTTTTACGTGCTTTCGTACTCGAGGTGAACCTCTTTGTCTGAGTCTTTTTACGTGCTCGTACTCGGGTGAACCTCTTTGTCTGAGTCTTTTCTACTTTTTCGTACTCAGTGAACCTCTCTTTATGCTCCTTTCGTACTCGGGTGAACCTCTTTGTCTGAGTCTTTTACTGTGCTTTCGTACTCAGGTGAGTCTTTTACTGTCTTTTTACGTGCTTTCGTACTCGAGGTGAACCTCTCTTGTCTGAGTCTTTTTTGTGCTTTCGTACTCGAGGTGAACCTCTCTGTCTGAGTCTTTTTCTGTGCTTTCGTACTCAGGGTGAACCTCTCTTTCTGAGTCTTTTACGTGCTTTCGTACTCAGGGGTGAACCTCTCTGTCTGCAGAGTCTTTTTCGTGCTTTCGTACTCAGGGGTGAACCTCTCTGTCTGAGTCTTTTACGTGCTTTCGTACTCCGGGGTGAACCTCTCTGTCTGAGTCTTTTATCGTTTCGTTCTCAGGGTGAACCTCTCTGTCAGGTGAACTCTCTCTCTCTCTCTGTGAGTCTTTTTTACGTGCTTTCGTACTCAGGGGGTGAACCTCTCTGTCTGAGTCTTTTACGTGCTTTCGTGCTTTCGTACTCTGGGGTGAACCTCTCTGTCTGAGTCTTTTTACGTGCTTTCGTACTCAGGGTGAGTCTCTCTGTCTGCGAGTCTTTTTACGTGCTTTCGTACTCAGGGGTGAACCTCTGTCTGAGTCTTTTTCGTGTCTTTCGTGCTTTCGTACTCAGGGGTGAACCTCTCTGTCTGCGAGTCTTTTTTTTCGTGCTTTCGTACTCAGGGGTGAACCTCTCTGTCTGAGTCTTTTTTTGTCTTTCGTGCTCAGGGTGAACCTCTCTTTCTCATGTACGAGTCTTTTTCTGCTCGTACTCAGGGTGAACCTCTCTGTCTGAGTCTTTTTACGTGCTTCGTACTCAGGGTGAACCTCTCTGTCTGAGTCTTTTTTGTGCTTTCGTGCTCAGGGGTGAACCTCTCTGTCTGAGTCTTTTACTGTGCTTTCGTACTCCGAGGTGAACCTCTCTGTCTGAGTCTTTTTACGTGCTTTCGTACTCAGGGTGAGTCTCTCTGTCTGCGAGTCTTTTTTCGTGCTTTCGTACTCAGGGTGAACCTCTCTGTCTGAGTCTTTTTATATGCTTTCGTACTCGAGGTGAACCTCTCTGTCTGAGTCTTTTACGTGCTTTCGTACTCGAGGTGAACCTCTCTGTCTGTCTAGTCTTTTATGTGCTTTCGTACTCGAGGTGAACCTCTCTGTCTGAGTCTTTTTTACTTTCGTACTCAGGGGTGAACCTCTCTGTCTGAGTCTTTTTTATGCTTTCGTACTCAGGGTGAACCTCTGTCTGAGTCTTTTTCGTGCTTTCGTACTCTCAGGGTGAACCTCTCTGTCTGAGTCTTTTTACGTGCTTTCGTACTCAGGGGGTGAACCTCTCTGTCTGAGTCTTTTTATGTGCTTTCGTACTCAGGGGGTGAACCTCTCTGTCTGAGTCTTTTTACGTGCTTTCGTACTCAGGGTGAACCTCTTTGTGCTGAGTCTTTTTTCTGTGCTTTCGTACTCTCTGGTGAACCTCTCTGTCTGAGTCTTTTTTCTGTCTTTTTTGCTCGTACTCGGGGTGACCTCTCTGTCTGAGTCTTTTTTATGCTTTCGTACTCAGGGTGAACCTCTCTTGTCTGAGTCTTTTTCTGTGCTTTCGTACTCAGGGGTGAACCTCTCTGTCTGAGTCTTTTTCTGCTTTCGTACTCAGGGGTGAACCTCTCTGTCTGAGTCTTTTTTATTTCGTACTCGGGGTGAACCTCTCTGTCTGAGTCTTTTTCTGCTTTCGTACTCAGGGGTGAACCTCTCTGTCTGCGAGTCTTTTACGTGCTTTCGTACTCGAGGTGAACCTCTCTGTCTGAGTCTTTTACGTGCTTTCGTACTCAGGGGTGAACCTCTCTGTCTGAGTCTTTTACTGTGCTTCGTACTCAGGGTGAACCTCTCTGTCTGAGTCTTTTTATGTGCTTTCGTACTCGAGGTGAACCTCTTTGTCTGAGTCTTTTACTTTGCTTTCGTACTCGGTCCTCTTTTCTGAGTCTTTTTATGTCTTTCGTACTCGAGGTGAACCTCTCTGTCTGAGTCTTTTCTGTGCTTTCGTACTCAGGGGTGAACCTCTCTGTCTGAGTCTTTTACGTGCTTTCGTACTCGAGGTGAACCTCTCTTGTCTGAGTCTTTTTTGTGCTCGTACTCGAGGTGAACCTCTTTATCTGCGAGTCTTTTTGTGCTCGTACTCAGGGTGAACCTCTCTGTCTTTTAGTCTTTTTTTATGCTTTCGTACTCGAGGTGAACCTCTCTTTATCTGAGTCTTTTTACTGTGCTTTCGTACTCTCTGTCTGAGGTTTTACCTGCTTTCGTACTCTGAGTCTCTTTGTGTGCTTTTTACGTGCTCGTACTCAGGTGAACCTCTCTGTGCAGTCTTTTTTCGTGCTTTCGTACTCAGGGGTGAACCTCTCTCTTTTTTGTATTCGTACTCGAGTGAACTCTTGTCTGAGTCTTTTTTTCTTTCGTACTCAGGGTGAACCTCTGCATGTCTGAGTCTTTTACGTGCTTTCGTACTCTCGAGGTGAACCTCTCTGTCTGTCTGAGTCTTTTTTGCTTTCGTACTCGGGTGAGGTGAACCTCTCTCTGTCTGAGTCTTTTCTCTTTCGTACTCTTTCGGTGAACCTCTCTGTGAGTCTTTTCTTTTTTCGTACTCCTCAGGTGAACCTCTCTCTATCTGAGTCTTTTTTATGCTTTCGTACTCAGGGGTGAACCTCTCTGTCTGAGTCTTTTACGTGCTTTCGTACTCAGGGGTGAACCTCTCTGTCTGAGTCTTTTTTATGCTTTCGTACTCAGGGGTGAACCTCTCTGTGTCTGAGTCTTTTTTGTGCTTTCGTACTCGGGTGAACCTCTTTGTCTGAGTCTTTTACGTGCTTTCGTACTCAGGGGTGAACCTCTTTGTCTGCAGAGTCTTTTACGTGCTTTTCGTACTCAGGGTGAACCTCTCTGTCTGCGAGTCTTTTTACGTGCTTTCGTACTCAGGGGTGAACCTCTCTGTCTGAGTCTTTTTACTGTGCTCGTTCGTCTCAAGGTGAACCTCTGTATGCGAGTCTTTTTTGTGCTTTCGTACTCAGGGTGAACCTCTCTGTCTGAGTCTTTTTTACGTGCTTTCGTACTCAGGGGTGAACCTCTCTGTCTGAGTCTTTTACGTGCTTTCGTACTCAGGGTGAACCTCTCTGTCTGAGTCTTTTTTGTGCTTTCGTACTCAGGTGAACCTCTCTGTCCTTTTTTACGTGCTTACTCAGAGGTGAACCTCTCTGTCTGAGTCTTTTACTGCTTTCGTACTCAGGTGAACCTCTCTGTCTGAGAGTCTTTTCTGCTCGTACTACTCGAGGTCTTTTTGTCTGAGTCTTTTCGTGCTCGTACTCGGGGTGAACCTCTTTGTCTGAGTCTTTTTGTGCTTCGTACTCAGGGTGAACCTCTCTCTGTCTGAGTCTTTTATGTGCTTTCGTACTCTCGGGGTGAACCTCTCTGTCTGAGTCTTTTTTATGTGCTTTCGTACTCAGGGGTGAACCTCTCTGTCTGAGTCTTTTTACTGCTTTCGTGCTCTCAGGGTGAACCTCTCTGTCTGAGTCTTTTTTGTGCTTTCGTACTCCGGGGTGAACCTCTCTGTCTGAGTCTTTTTACGTGCTCGTACTCTCAGGTGAACCTCTCTGTCATGCGAGTCTTTTTTATTCTCGTCGTGACTCTGGGGTCTTTTATGAACCTCTCTGTCTGAGTCTTTTACTGTGTCTTTTTATGTTTCGTACTCAGGGGTGAACCTCTCTGTCTGCAGTCTTTTTTCGTGCTTTCGTACTCAGGGTGAACCTCTCTCTGTCTGAGTCTTTTTCTTGCTTTCGTACTCAGGGTGAACTCTCTGCTGTCTTTTTGTCTTTTACTCAGGTGAACCTCTTCTGAGTCTTTCGGGTGAGGTGACCTCTCTGTCTGAGTCTTTTTTGTGCTTTCGTACTCAGGGTGAACCTCTTTGTCAGTCTTTTTTCTGCTTTCGTACTCGAGGTGAACCTCTCTGTCTGAGTCTCTTTTACGTGTCTTTCGTACTCAGGGTGAACCTCTCTGTCTGAGTCTTTTTTTGTGCTTTCGTACTCAGGGGTGAACCTCTCTGTATGAGTCTTTTTTTGTGCTTTCGTGCTCAAGGTGAACCTCTCTGTCATATGAGTCTTTTACGTGCTTTCGTACTCAGGTGAGAACCTCTGTCTTGAGTCTTTTTACTGTGCTTTCGTACTCAGGGGTGAACCTCTCTGTCTGAGTCTTTTACGTGCTTTCGTACTCGAGGTGACCTCTCTGTCTGAGTCTTTTTACGTGTGCTTTCGTACTCAGAGGTGAACCTCTCTTGTCTGAGTCTTTTTTTGCTTTCGTACTCAGGTGAACCTCTCTGAACCTCTTTTTGCTGTGAACCTCTGTCTTTTTTACGCTTTCGTACTCAGGGTGAACCTCTTTCTGTCTGAGTCTTTTTTATGCTCGTACTTTCGAGGTGAACCTCTGTTGTCTGAGTCTTTTTTGTTTCGTTCGTACTCTGAGGGTGAACCTCTCTGTCTGAGTCTTTTTATGCTTTCGTACTCAGGGTGAACCTCTCTGTCTGAGTCTTTTTACGTGCTTTCGTACTCAGGGGTGAACCTCTCTTTATCTGAGTCTTTTACGTGCTTTCGTACTCAGGGTGAGTCTCTCTGTATGTCGAGTCTTTTTTATGCTTTCGTACTCACGGTGGTGAACTCTTTGTCTGAGTCTTTTATGTGCTTTCGTACTCAGGGTGAACCTCTCTGTCTGAGTCTTTTCTTGCTCGTACTCAGGGTGAACCTCTCTGTCTGAGTCTTTTACGTGCTTTCGTACTCAGGGTGAACCTCTCTGTCTGCGAGTCTTTTTACTGTGCTTTCGTACTCGAGGTGAACCTCTTTGTCTGAGAGTCTCTTTTCTGCTTTCGTACTCAGGGGTGAACCTCTCTGTCTGAGTCTTTTACTATGCTTTTTCGTACTCTCAGGGTGAACCTCTCTTGTGCGAGTCTTTTTGTTGCTTTAACGTCTCGAGGTGAACCTCTCTGTGAACCTCTCTTTCGTCTCGGGTTTTCTTTCTGTGCTTTTTATGTCAATTACTCAAGGGTGAACCTCTCTGTCTGAGTCTTTTTTCTGTGCTTTCGTACTCAGGGGTGAACCTCTCTGTCTGAGTCTTTTTGTGCTTTCGTACTCAGGGGTGAACCTCTCTGTCGAGTCTTTTCTGTTTCTTTCGTACTCAGGGTGAACCTCTCTGTCTGAGTCTTTTTGTGCTTTCGTACTCTCGAGGTGAACCTCTCTGTCTGAGTCTTTTACGTGCTTTCGTACTCAGGGTGAACCTCTGTCTGCGTCTCTTTTCTGTGCTTTCGTACTCAGGGGTGAACCTCTCTGCATGTCTGAGTCTTTTACGTGCTTTCGTACTCAGGGTGAACCTCTCTGTCTGAGTCTTTTTTTGCTTTCGTACTCAGGGGTGAACCTCTCTTACTGAGTCTTTTTTTTGTGTCTTTCGTACTCAGGGTGAACCTCTCTGTCTGAGTCTTTTACGTGCTTTCGTACTCAGGGGTGAACCTCTCTGTCTGAGTCTTTTACGTGCTTTCGTACTCGGGGTGAACCTCTCTGTCTGAGTCTTTTTTACGTGCTTCGTACTCAGAGGTGAACCTCTCTTTGTCTGAGTCTTTTTTTCGTGTACTTTCGTACTCTCAGGGGTGAACTCTCTCTGTCTGAGTCTTTTACGTGCTTTCGTGCTTTCGTACTCGGGGTGAACCTCTTTGTCTGAGTCTTTTTTCGTGCTTTCGTACTCAGGGTGAACCTCTCTCTGTCTGAGTCTTTTTTGTCTTTTTCGTACTCAGGGGTGAACCTCTTCTCTGTCTTTTCTTTTTTGTGCTTTCGTACTCGAGGTGAACCTCTTTGTCTGAGTCTTTTTTGTACTCTCGTACTCAGGGTGAACCTCTCTGTCTGAGTCTTTTTTCGTGCTTTCGTACTCAGGGGTGAACCTCTCTCTGTCAGTCTTTTTTCTTGCTTTCGTACTCTTGAACCTCTTGTATGCAGTCTTTTTACGTGCTTTCGTACTCAGGGTGAACCTCTCTGTCTGAGTCTTTTTTTGTGCTTTCGTACTCGGGGGTGAACCTCTTTGTCTGAGTCTTTTCTGTGCTTTCGTACTCAGGGTGAACCTCTCTGTCTGTCTTTTCTGTCTTTCGTTACTCCTGTCTTTTCTATGTCTTTTATGTGCTCTACTCAGGGTGAACCTCTTTGTCTGAGTCTTTTTACTGTCTTTCGTACTCAGGGTGAACCTCTCTTTGTCTGAGTCTTTTTTACGTGCTTTCGTACTCTCAGGGGTGAACCTCTCTCTGTCTGAGTCTTTTTACGTGCTTTCGTACTCAGGGGTGAACCTCTCTGTCTCTTTTTCGTGTGCTCTTCGTACTCAGGGTGAACCTCTCTGTCTGAGTCTTTTTTGTGCTTTCGTACTCGGGTGAACCTCTCTGTCTGAGTCTTTTTTGTGCTTCGTACTCAGGGTGAACCTCTCTGTCTGAGTCTTTTTTCTTTTTCTTTCGTACTCAACCTGAACCTCTCTGTATGAGTCTTTTTATGCTTTCGTACTCGAGGTGAACCTCTTTGTCTGAGTCTTTTTCTGTCTTTCGTACTCAAGGGTGAACCTCTCTGTCTGAGTCTTTTACTGTGCTTTCGTACTCCGAGGTGAACCTCTCTGTCTGAGTCTTTTACTGTCTTTCGTACTCAGGGTGAACTCTCTGTCTGAGTCTTTTTGTGCTTTCGTACTCAGAGGTGAACCTCTCTGTCTGTCTTTTAAGTCTTTTTCTCTCTCTGCTTTTTTGTACTCGTGGGTGAACCTCTGCTGTCTGAGTCTTTTCTTTTCTTTCGTACTCAGGGTGAACCTCTCTGTCTGAGTCTTTTTTTTGCTTTCGTACTCTCAGGTGAAACCTCTCTCTGCAGTCTTTTTGTCTTTTACTCGAGGTGAGCCTCTACTCAAAGGTTTTTTTGTCTCTCTCAGGGGTGTCTCTGAGTCTTTTTTGTGCTCGTACTCAGGGTGAACCTCTCTGTCTGAGTCTTTTACGTGCTTTCGTCTCAGGGTGAACCTCTCTGTCTGAGTCTTTTTTGTGCTTTCGTACTCAGGGTGAACCTCTCTGTCTGAGTCTTTTTACGTGCTTTCGTACTCAGGGGTGAACCTCTCTGTCTGAGTCTTTTTTTGTGCTTTCGTACTCGAGGGTGAACCTCTCTGTCTGAGTCTTTTTTGTGCTTTCGTACTCAGGGTGAACCTCTCTGTCTGAGTCTTTTTACGTGCTTTCGTACTCCGGGTGAACCTCTCTGTCTGAGTCTTTTCTATGCTCTGTCTCGAGGTGAACCTCTCTGTACTAGGTGAGTCTTTTTTGTGTCTTTTTTTGTACTCGTACTCGGGTGAACCTCTTTGTCTGAGTCTTTTACGTGCTTTCGTACTCAGGGTGAACCTCTCTTTGTCTGAGTCTTTTTTGTCTTTCGTACTCAGGTGAACCTCTTTGTCTGAGTCTTTTTTGTGCTTTTACGTACTCTCAAGGTGAACCTCTCTGTCTGAGTCTTTTTCTGTGCTCGTACTCAGGGTGAACCTCTCTTTGTCTGAGTCTTTTTTGTGCTTTCGTACTCAGGGTGAACCTCTCTGTCTGTCTCTTTTTGTCTTTCGTACTCTGAACCTCTCTGTCTGTGTCTTTTTACGTGCTTTCGTACTCAGGGTGAACCTCTCTGTCTGAGTCTTTTTCTGTGCTTTCGTACTCAGAGGTGAACCTCTCTGTCTGAGTCTTTTACGTGCTTTCGTACTCAGGGGTGAACCTCTCTGTCTGAGTCTTTTATTTTTCGTACTCAGGGTGAACCTCTCTGTTCTTTTTCATATTTTCGTTACTCATCGGTGAATCTCTCTGTCTGAGTCTTTTTTAGTGCTTTCGTACTCTGGGGTGAACCTCTCTGTCTGAGTCTTTTTTGTCTTTCGTTACTCATCAAGAGAACCTCTCTGTCTGAGTCTTTTATTATGCTTTCGTACTCGGGCTCATGAACCTCTCTTCTGAGTCTATGGCATGCGACGTCGTCTTATAGATGGTATCTTGACCGAGGTAATCTTTTTAGATGGTATGCCATTTTTTGATATGGCATGCTTACCGAGGTCGCCTTATAGATGGTATCTTTGACCAGGTCGTCTTTGATATGGCATCGCGTGAGAGGTCGTCTTATAGATACCATCTTTGATATGGCACGACGAAGGTCGTCTTTAGATGGTATCTTGCGACGTAATAGCCCTCACTTATTCTTAGCTTAGCCGACTTAGGCCCCGGGTATCGGATCTAGCCTTCATATGTTCTTGGCTTAAGCCGAAGCAGGATTTGGGTATCATCTTATTCAAATGTTCTTGGCTTAGCACTTAGACCGGGTATCGCGATATGGTTGTCGACTTATAGATGGTATGGGGACGTAACCTCTTTCTTGGCTTAAGCGGATTTAGACCGGGTATCGCGACATCTTAGCCTTCATATGTTCTTGGCTTAATTTCCGACTTAGACTAGGTATGCAACATACTAGCCTTCAAATGTTCTTGGCTTAAGCCGACTTTAGATCGGTATCTTTGACATGGTTGTCGACTTATAGATGGTAGTGCATGTTTTCCCTTGGCTTGTCGTCTTATTGACTTTCTTTTAGTTGCCTTTGATTATTTTTGTAATCGACTTGGACATGGTTTTTCGAAGCAATCTCTTTGGAGATCGCATGTATTTCCTTTGTCCTTAGATTTTTATCTTTTATTACTATTATGCTCCAAAGTATATCATGATATGAGCATTTTGTATTGAGGATTTATTTTTTAGAAAAGATGATCTCCTTGGAGGTCATAGACCGTCCCCAAGTCCTTCAACATGAAAAATCGAAGTGTATGAAATTTGGTTTTGAGCGAAATGGTTATGAGATGAAAAAAAACCTTGTTTAATCGAAAAGGCCAAAGCAATTTTTGGTTATTTTATTTTGAGACCGATATTCAGGATACTTTGAAAATTTGGGGTCATTAAGTGGATCACGGTTCGTGAGGAAATTTCTTTGAGAGAGATTGAGATTTAAGATTCTTGTAAACATTATAAAGACATGATTTAGAAAGTTTGGAAAGTTTGAAATTAATCCTCTTGATAAAGATATCTTTTCAGAAATGGAGATAGACTTGAATTTCAAATCTATCGAAGGAAGATCTCTTATGGATGTTTTAATAAGATTATAATTTACTTGAGATTTTCGGGTGTCGTCGTAATTTTTTGGATTTTGATGCATGACATCTTGTTTTGTGTTTTAACTTTGATATATTTCCAGGAAGTTACAGGAATATACCTGATACGAGTGGGTAATAATTGCTCGTAAGATCTTTGATGCAAGTGGCGAGCTCGTGTGGAGAGCTCTCTTAGTTCTGCTAGTATGGATGAGTAGTTCATCGGAGTCATGCTCGGCATGAGAATGTCTTCAAGGGGAGCTCATGAGAGAGAGCTCGGTAGAATACGGCTCGGGATGAGCAAATCTTCAGAGATGGCTCGTTGGAGAGAGCTGGATGGGATCATGCTCGGGATGAGCAGGTCTTCAAAGGGAGCTCGTGAGAGAGAGCTCGATAGAATACTGCTCGGGATGAGCAGGTCTTCAGAGATGGCTCGTTGGAGAGAGCTGGGATCCTTTCCGGGATGAGGTCTTTTCAGAGAGCTCGTGTGAGAGAGCTTTGTGAATAATTGCTTTCGGGATGAGCAGGTCTTGAAGATGGCTCGTTGGAGAGAGATGGATGGGATCCTACTCTGATGAGAGCGGAGTCTTCAAGGGAGCTCGTGAGAGAGAGCTTTGAATCTTGCTTTCGATGATGCAGATCTTCAAAGATGGCTCGCCTAAAAGAGACCTCTGCTCGGGATGAGCAAGTCTTCAAGGGGAGCTCATGAGAGAGAGCTAGGTAGATTACTGCACGGAATGAGCAGGACTTCAGAGATGGCTCGTTGGAGAGCTCGCTTTCTGGATGAGCAAGTCTTCAAGGGGAGCTAATGAGAGAGAGTTCGGTAGAATCTTTCTGGGATGAAGCGAATCTTTTGGCTCGTTGGAGAGAGCCGGATAGGATCTTGCTCGGGATGAGGTGTCTTCAACCTCGTGAGAGAGATCGAGAATCTTTTGAGCGGGTCTTGAAGATGGCTTTGGAGAGGCGGATGGGATCTGCTCGGGATGGGGTGATCTTCAAGGGAGCTCATGAGAGAGCTCGGTAGAATCTTTTCCGGGATGAGCAGATCTTGAGATGGCTCGTCGGGGAGCCGGGTGGGATCCTGCTCGGGATGAGCAAGTCTTCAAGGGGATCTCGTGAGAGAGCTAGGTAGATTACTTTTGAGCGGATCTTCAAAGATAGCTCGTTAGAGAGGGGATCTGCTTTCCGGGATGAGCAAGTCTTCAAGGAGCTCGTGAGAGAGAGGGTAGATTCTTACTTCTCGGAATGGCCTCTTGAAGATGGCTCGTTGGAGAGAGCCTGATGATCGTCGAGAAGGGCTCATCGGAGAGAGCCTGATAGAATCCTGCTCGGGATGAGCAAATCTTCAAGGGAGATCGTGAGAGAGCTCTCTTGGGATGAGCAGATCTTTTGATGGCTGGTCGGAGAGTCTTAGGGATCCCGAGGGATGAGCAAGTCTTCAAGAGCTCGTGAGAGAGCTCTTTACTGCCGAATTGGAGTAGGTCTTCAGAGATGGATCGTTGGAGAGAGCTGATGATCACGAGAAGGGCTTTCGAAGAGTTTAGGAATCCTGCCGGGATGAAGCAGATCGTTGAGAAGGGCTGAAGAGCCTGATGATCGTCGAGAAGGGCTTGAGAGCCTTTGATCGATGAGAAGGCTCGCTCGGAGAGCATAGGCTCGGGATGAGCAGATCGTCGAGAAGGGCTCGTTGGAGAGAGCCGATGATCGTCGAGAAGGGCTCATGATCATCGAGGGGCTGAGAGCCTGATCTGCTTTCGATGAGCAGATCGTCGAGAAGGGCGGGAGAGCTCGATAGAACTCTGCCTTTCGGGATGAGCAGATCGTCGAGAAGGGCTTCGTTGAGAGCTATAGAATCATGAGCGAGATCATCGAAGGGCTCGTTGGAGAGCCCGATGATCGTCGAGAAGGCGGGCTCGTCCCGAGAGGCCGATAGAATCCTGATCGAGATGAGCAGATCGTCGAGGAGGGCTCGTTGGAGAGAGCCTGATAGAATCCTGTTCGGGATGAGCAGATAGTCGAGAAGGGCTCGTTGGAGAGAGCCTGAGTGTATGTTGACATTAATGGGCAAATGATTGCCAGTAGATTCTTTGAGTTGCCTTCGGGGCTCTGGGTGCCCGTATAAGATTTCTTTTGTTTCAACTATGGTGTATATTTCCATGATAATAATACCAATGTGCATCGTTGCATAACGTCAATCATGTAAGGTGATTCTGACTTGTGAGTACCCCTATTCTCATTTCCCTCGATCTTGGAGGTTTTTTCAATGCGGGGAGTCATGAGCGATTTCCTTGCAAGAAATAAGCAAATCGATTAATATCTCGTTACCTTTATTTAATATTGGATAGTTAATAAACTAAATATGTCAAACATTCAGAGGTCGCATTCATGATTAGCAAAGATCAAGGATATAAACGCAGAGCATTTAATCACCATTATTCTCGTGTATGAAAATTATCATCAAATATATTTACTTAATTTCAAGATTTTTCTAACGACGTGTTCAATTTTCAATACTTTGATCTATTGAGCAATTTCTCATAGGAGAGTGAAGCCTAGTATGGTTCTTGTAGGCATTTCATCAAGCAGGTGGTGCATGCGATATCATACGCTAATTCGAAGATGAATATTCACATATGAAGTCTAATTTGATAATTTAATAATTTGAGTATCTACGAGTATCTAAGTCCCCGCCTTTTAATGTATACGAAAATATGCGAATTGTGATATATTAAAAGGAAGATAATAGAATAAACCTGATTGAAGTGGGCAAAAAGACTACCCGTAGATTCTTTGAGTCGCTCTCGAGATTCCGGATGCCCGAGTAATTTTCTTCTTTTGAGCTACTGTCCATCAGCTTTTTTTTTTATTTATTTTTTATTTGGGCCGAAATTAATATTTATAAATAATAAATATGGCCCAAAAGTTTATTCAAACAAGAACCTGAGCCCAAAATATTTATTCCAGCAAAACATCTGGGCCCAAAATCTGTGAGAACTAGCCCAGCAATAGAAATTAGGTCAAGCCCTAGAAGGGCTTTCTGAAACTGGCGTGGAGCTTGAGGACTGGTCTGCGCCACGGCTGATGTTGACTCGTGATTCGACGTGGTCGATGGAATCCAGACCAAAAAGCCCTCAGAGGCGGCGATGCGATTCATGGCGGGGGTCGATGGCGACGCTGGTGTGGAGGCCTCAAATGGCGATAGCGATTTGTTGATAGACAGATTGCGGCTCCGATTTATGTGGACGATGAAGGCAAAACATCAAGCGGACGATGGCCGAACTAATTTCTGGTGTGTTGGGGAATGATTTGCACAGATCTATTCGGCGTTAATATTTAAATACAAATTTAATTCATTAATTATTACTAGCATGAATTAATCATATATTAATTCAAATAATAATTACAACAACATATCATGCATATAAAAACCACGTAAAACCTACGCATGCGGAATCTACGGGTTTACGTGGAACGCATTTCGGGATGGCAGTGACTTCGGTCGGATGGACTAACCAAAAGGACTTCCCAAGTATTCCCTTAGCCCTTGCTCAACTATCCGGTGGAAGGACACTTATCGAACAATTAACAAAAGGAAAAAATAAACTTTGTTGCACCACTTATGTGGATTTGCTAATTTTTCCAGCACATGGAATTGTACTTGGGAATGAACTAATCATCCCCTATTTATAGGAGAGGGAGTGGTCGAATTTTTTGTAGAAAATCAATGTGGGAAAAGACTTTTCTTGGTCACCAAGAAATCTTGAATATATCTCCTATATTCTTTTTTCCATAATTAAAATATTCCAAAAAATTCCACTTCCTCAATTATGGACTATTTTCGAAAATTTAGTGTGCAAGAATCCAAGATTTGGATCTTCTTGAATTTATGAGATATTCTTCTATTTCAAGAAATACATATCTTCCATAATATTTTTTCAAGAAAATCAAGAAAATATTTCTTGCCCATTATTCTCAAAAATTTCAAAAATTCCATATAGATAACCAAGTGGGAGATTTCTTGAATTTAATGAGATAATCTTGTATTCCAAGAATACATATCTTCATTCCATAACAAAATTCAAAGAAAATCTTTCTCCCTCTTTTATCCATAAATTTCGAAATATTTAGGAAAAAATTAGCAACAATATTTATTTTATTTTAATCACATTTTTCAGTTAATGGACTATTTGTTGGGCTACTCAGGGGGCCTTTAGGAGAATTAAGATTGGACCTTCTAATGGATCTTGAATATCTAATATTGAGCCACAATATAATTCAAGCCCATAAATATTAATTAATCCCACTACATAATTAATATTGCACTATCCATCTTAACCCATATTACATTCAATATGGCTCCCCGGTCATTATTTCCGTGTTTAAGATTATCTTTAATTCAAGCCACCAAATAGCTTTCCGTTAATTAATATATTTTGTCCTTGGTCGAGAAACGGTTCAACATTATTATCCATCCGAAAACTAATTCCACCGGCAAGATTTGGTATGATAAAGCTTATGAACCTCCCCAAGGGCAAATCGAACAAGTCAAGCGTTTGCACACGATTCTTCAGATTAAATCTTAGCAATCACATGTGACCAATAATATTGCCCAAGATAAAAAGTATTGAATCTCCTTGATTCGCTTACTTATGATAAGTCAAAGCAATAGTTACCAATCCCACGTGATCCTATTTAAGGGGCGAAGGTTAAGAAATAACGAACCACCGAGGTCTAATTCTTCCTTGTTCGGTTAGAAGAATTTATCCTCCCATGTAGGTCCTATTCAAATAAGATCAGGATGCACTAGTGTAATCTCTTGGTCAAGACAAACCAATGAGCCTTACACCTCAACCTTTCGCGATGGGTTGTTCATTTCCATCTAGGTGTTTGAATGGCGTAAGTTACAAAGGACCTGCAATTTAATCTTCCGTGATCTGCATTCTAAATTAACTACAATGTAACACGACTTAATTATTGAGCTTATCTGATATATGTAACATTCAATCATATTTAAAGCATCGGTGATAAACAATTTATTTCATCCTAAAAATTCAGGTTTTGATTATACAAAGTAAAAAACATACTTTCCAAGATATTCCCAACAATCTCCCACTTATACTCAAAGTCCTGTTTTAAGTATACTACAACATGTCTCGCGTAGTTAAATGACATCTAATGTCACTTACGAACCTAATAATTTCTCCCACTTATACTCAAAGCAGTTAGGCAACGGTCTTGACACCCATTCCATTCACATGTCTCTCGAATGTATTCAGAGGTAGACGCTTTGTGAATGGATCTCTGTTAGTCGTCCTCGTGACGCTATCTTTGCCACATCTATATCTCCTCTCTTAACGATTTCTCGATAAAGATGTCTTTCCTTTAATGTGTTTTTTTTTGACTTAATTGGTTCTCTTGAATTTGCAAGAGCCCCTAGCGTATATTGCTAGACAAATTGTTCCAAGTCCACTAAGAAGATCTAGAGCCAATCGGTTCTTTCTTTCGCCTTCTTCTAGACTTACCCGAACTCCCATGGTTGAGTCAAGATGCATTTTTGGCTTCCACACTCGTCCATTTGATGGCTACACTTCCCAAATGGAAACACACTAACTGAGGCGGAATCTAAATTTGATTGGAAATCCAAGTCCGATGGCCGATGGGGATTGGAGTATCAAGGATAAATCAACATTCTATCTATCGAGTTCTTTTCGGACACTTTTGTATGTTTTTAATCGTAGTCCAAATGCGCTTTCCCGGGTTACTTTGATATCTTGCCACCATGCTTACGCAGCCGAGATATCCGGTCTCGTCTGAAGATTGCATATATAAGGTTTCCGGCGGTAGAAGCACAAGGAATGTCATTCATGTCATCTATCTCCTTTTCAACATTTTAGGGGCATTTTCTTGGATAGATGGATTCCAAGTCCGAAAGGTACTTCTAATACTTTCTTGAATCTTGCATCTTTGAAGCGTTTCAAAGATGTGTCTATGTATGAAACTTCATGATAACCCGATCATCCTTTTCTTGCGATCTCGGTGATCTTGATCCCAAGGATGTGTCCGCTTTCCCTAAGTCTTTCATATCAAACTGTTTTTGAAAACCATGCCCTTACGCCCGATCACACCTTCACATCATTCCCGATGATCACAATGTTATCTACGATAAGTACTAAGAATACCAATGCGCTTCAGTTTAACGCTTTTATACACAAACTTTCAAAAATCGCTTTGATCAAACCCATAAGACTTTATAACATTATAAAAACATTGTTCCAAGCTCTGGATGCCTGTTTGAGTCTGTAAATGGGCCTCTTGAGCTTACAAACTAGGTGTTCTTGGCCTGTTTCAATGAAACCTTGGGGTTGTTGCATATGGATCTTCTCATCAAGACTTTAGTTAAGAAAAGTGGTCTTGACATCGATTTGCAGATTTCAAAGTCGAAATCTTGAAGAATCGATAAGAGAATACGGATGGACTTAAGATGGCTCTGGTAAAAAAAAGTTTCCTCATAATCAATCCCTTCTTTATGAGTATAACCTTTCGCCTCTAGTCTTGCTTTAAAGGTTTCAACCTTCTCGTCCGATCCTCTTTTCCTCTTATATACCCACTTGTATCTAATGGGTTTGACCCCATTAAGTGGTTCGACTAGCTCCCACACTCTATTATGAAACATAGAACCCACTTCGCTTTCATTGTTGTTTGCCAAGAATCAGATCCTTATCTTGGAGTGCCTCATCATATATCCATGGGTCCTGATTAAATTCTTGTCCGGATCAAGTCCGAGGACTCCCCTACTCCCTTGAATCTCTCGGCTGTCTAACAACCCTCCCACTATGACTAGGTCGGTTGTGAAAGCGATCGTTTGGTATATCATCTAAAGACAAATTGGCCTTTTAGGTTTGCCCTCTAAGCTCATTTAAGATAATCTCACTGGTTTTCTTTGGTTCGTATAGTCTTCTTCCAAAAAACTAAAGTGGGTGCTGATGACCACGTTTAGATCTTCGGGACTATAGAACATACACTCTTTTGTTCCCTCGGGGTATCCTACAAACAAAATTTTAATTCCGATCGAGGATCCAATTTATCGGACTTCCTTGTCCAACACGTGGGCCTGACACCCCCAAATTCTTATGTTTCTCATACTAGGCATGCCGTCCACAATTCTTTAGGAGTTTTGGGAACCAATTTGGATAGTACCAAGTTCAGAATGTAAGTCGCTATTTCCAAGGCATGACCCCAGAACGACTCGGGAAGATCCACATAACTCATCATTGATCTAACCATTTCCAAAAGAATTTCGTTTCTTAAGCTCTGCCCCGCTTTTTGTTGAGGGGTTCCGGTCATCGATAATTGAAGTCGGATACAATCCTTCATCGATAAGTAGTTCAAAAACTCATTGCTGAGGTATTCGCCTCCACGATCTAATCGTAGAGACTTGATACATCTTTCCCTATGATTCTCTGTTTGAGCCTTAATTCTTAGAATTTCTCAAAGGTCTCGGGATTCATGCTTCATGAGGAAAATGTAACCGCATTCTTGAGTAATCATCAATAAAAATACTCATAACCTCCTCTTGCTTTGGTTGACATTGGACCACATACATCTGTGTGAACGATCTCTAACACTTCTTTGGCCCTAATCCCCTTGGCTCCAAATGCCCTATTGGTCATATTACCCTCCAAACATGATTCGCAGTTGGAATCGATTCAACTTGGAGACTCTCCAAAGAACCATCTTTCACCAACCTTTGGATCCTCTTTGGATTTATATGACCTAATCTTAGATGCCAAAGAAGTATTTCGCTCACGCTTTCTTTTGTCTCAAAATAGTTGATGTGTTATAGGATGCATTTATTAAGTGGTGTGCCCATGATTAATTGTATAGAGATTTTCCATCAATGTCCCGTAATAATATACACTCATCATTTCAAAAATGATGTCATTCTTATTAGAAGAAACTTAGTGTCCTTTTTAATCAATTTTAGAAACCGAAAGTGAATTCTTTCTAAAATCGGGAACATAAAGATAATCTCAAAAAAAAACTTTATCTTCAAAAAAGATAGGTGCACTTCTCCCATCTTTTAATTAAGCGCTACTCATGTAGCATTGCAATGTCTTCTACTTGTGTAGTATTGCAATAATCGTTACTATCGTAGCATTGCAATATCTCGCCACTTATGTAGCATTGCAATGTCTTCTACTTTTGTAACGTTGCCCGAAAGGATGAGGATCTCACTCCCACTAAGTTCTTGGGATCATTTAGAACCCGTGAAGCTAACATGATTAGTGGATCTCGTGTCCACCCACGAATGAGAAGTATACGCCGCTAAACAAGTTTCAACAACTAGTGCGTGAGAATTACCTTTCTTTCCGTCCCCTTTTGGGGTTGGAACAGTAAAAACCTCCATTGTCCTCTCTCACCGCAGCCTTAAGCACTTCCTCTTTGGATTTTCCTTGACACAACAAGTATTTCTCATATTACCATTGCCTTTGCAACAATATTGAGTTTTATTGCTTATGGCCTTTGGTCCTCTTCTTTATCTTGCCTACCCTTGGCCTAGAAGATGAAGACGGACCACTTAATCAATCAAAGCTTGAGTTTGGTGCCTCATCATCATTTCTCTTGGAGACCAAAAGCTTGCAACAAATTAGCTAAGCGAGGCCAAAATGCTCAAAAACTTTTTGGGCGGGAGAGTGAAGTACCAAATTCATCCGAGTCTCCGGATCATAATCAAACAGACTCGAAATCTCAAGTTTGTTCAGATGGGCCATCTATTTTGAGGACGTAATCCCTTACGGGTTTGCCCTCCACCTTTTTCCAAATGTATTTACATCTCTCTCATCAGGTGATCTCGACGAGTCCCGCATGTTTTGACTCGTCGGTTGGCTCATCGATTTTTTGTGTGTCAAGAATCCACTTGTGCTTTTGTTCGGGTTAGACAATTATAATTTTTCGCTTCCAATCAATATAGTTTCCATACATATTGTATTGACTTTAAGTATAATAACAAAGGATTAAAAGGTAACGACATCTTGGACTGAAATAAATAACTATATGCATAAGCACAAGTATATCACAAGATTCGATCACATTCATCATATTTAAAATCTCAAAAAAAATATGAACATGCATCAGCCAACATCTCAAAACAGTTTAAATAAGCCACGTTGGGTGGGTCATTATTTAAACACATTCAAGTAGGTTACAAACAAGAACAGTTACAAACCTTTAATATCCAGATTAATAGTTGGCTCCCACTTGACCAATATAAAATTGACAGGGACTTCGGGGAAGTATATGCATATCAATTTTATACCTAAGTAATAACCATGATTAAATACAGGATTACTATTTCGCTTTGATCGAGCCTCGTGGGGAGGGTAATCGTCGTCACTACTAATAACCCACAATCATCCGTTTGGAATTCATTCAAGTGAAAGCTATCTTTTGACCATCCCGTGGGGGGAATTTCTCCAAAAGAATTCACAAATAAATAAATCATGGAGGTCAAAATTAATTCAATTTTATTATCCGGAATAAAATTGTTAATTAATTATTAAACATACTTAGTAATTTTGAAGGTAAGATTTTTCCTTTGGCAAATGAAACACATTTAAACAAATTAAATAAAGCATAAGATAAGCACAAATAAATCAAGCAAAAAAGAAAAAATAAACATATTGGGCACAAATTATCCAATTGTCATGGTTTGATTTTTCTTGGCTTGATCTTTGAAGAAACACGCCTCAATTTCTCCCACTCGCTCGGTCTATATTTCCATGCCATTTCAATAATATCAATCCGTGCCCCTTGCTGTGACCGGCTGGCGCGCCGCCGTGGTCGTCCCGCCAGGCCTGTCTAGAGGTTCGTCGTCAGCGATCATGTAAAGGTGATTACGCCAGACCTCAATTATGTGAGTACCCCGTCATGTCACACATCCGTTCTTGGCCGCCCGTCACATTTCCCCGATCTTGGAGGTATTTTTTCAATGTCTTGCCCGATGCAGATTTTGTCCTTGCGTTTTGGATTTTCATTCTTCGTCTCTTCGATTTCCTTACAAAAAATAAATAAAATCTAGATTAACTATCTATTACATTGATCAAATCAAACAAATCTTTATTTAATTTTCTCACGGATAGTTAATTAAAACCAAATTTATATGCATGCATAAATAAACACATTAAAATCCATGACAATTGGATTCATGATCTAATGAAGATCCAATTTCAAATTTAATGCCAACAATTAAATCACCATTATTCTCGTGTAATGATTTGCAAATCTATCATATTTAAATACAAATTTAATTCATTAATTTTACTAGCATGAATTAATCCTATATTAATTCAAATAATAATTACAACAACATATCATGCATATAAAAACCACGTAAAACCTTGATGCGAATCTACGGGTTTACGTGAACGTTTTCCTTTTTGATGGCAAAGGACTTGATTGAGACGGACTAACCAAAAGGACTTCCCAAGTATTCCCTTAGCCATTGCTCAACTATCGGGTGGAAGGACACTTGTCGAACAATTAACAAAAGGAAACAATAAACTTTGTTGCTCCACTTATGTGGATTTGCTAATTTTTCCAAAGACATGGATGAATAATGAACTAATCATTCCCTATTTATGAAGTCTAATTTTTGTAGAAAATCAATGTGGGAAAAATTTTCTTGGTCACCAAGAAATCTTGAATATATCTCCTATATTCTTTTTCTCATAATTAAAATATTCCACAAAATTCCACTTCCTCAATTATGGACTATTTTCGAAAATTTAGTGTGCAAGAATCCAAGATTTGGATCTTCTTGAATTTATGAGATATTCTTGTATTTCAAGAAATACATATCTTCCATAATATCTTTTCAAGAAAATCAAGAAAATCTTTCTTGCCCATTATTCTCAAAAATTTCAAAAATTCCATATAGATAACCAAGTGGGAGATTTCTTGAATTTAATGAGATAATCTTGTATTCCCGTAATTTATCTTCATTCCATAACAAAATTCAAAGAAAATCTTTCTCCTCTTTTTATCCATAAATTTCAAATATTTAGGAAAAAAAATTAGCAACAATATTTATTTTATTTTAATCACCTTTTTTTAGAATTGGACTATTTGTTGCCGAAATTTAGGAGAATTAAGATTGGACCTTCTAAATCTTGAATATCTAATATTGAGCCAAAATATAATTCAAACATAAATATTAATTAATCCCAAAATAATTAATATTGCACTATCCATCTTAACCCATATTACATCTATGACTCCCCATTATTTCCGTGTTTAAGATTATCTAGCCCATTAATTAATTCAAGCCAATAAAATAGCTTTCCGTTAATTAATATCTTTTGTCCTTGGTCGAAGAACGGTTCAATATTATTATCCATACCGAAACTAATTCCACTTGCAAGATTTGGTATGATAAAGCTTATGAACCTCCCAAGGGACTGGTCTGAACAAAAGCGTGCCGCGATTCTTCGATGTTTTAGAATCACATGTGACCAATAATATTGCCCGTGGTATTGAATCTCCTTGATTCCATACCATGATAAGTCAAAGCCCTCTCACGTGATCCTATTTAAGGGACGAAGGTTAAGAAATAACGAGGTCTAATTCTTCCTTGTTCGGGGGTCCTATTCAACAAGACATGCTAGTGTAATCTCTTGGTCAAGACAAAACCAATCGAGCCTTTACACCTCAACCTTTCGCGATGGCGTTCATTTCCATCTGATAGAATGGAGTTACAAGGGACCGATTTCTAATCTTCCGTGATCCGGTATCACTAAATTAACTACAATGTAACACGATTAATTACGATTATGCAAGAAATATATGTAACATTTCATATTTAAAGCATGGATAAACAATTTATTTCAAGGACGAAAATTCAGTTTTGATTATACGCCGTTTTTCCAAAGATAATCCCAACAGTTTGGGAGCATGACGGGGTCAGTGGAGATTCGGATACCGATGGCGCCTGCGTCGGACGCGTGGCCGCCGGATTTTGGTGGCCTGCATAAAGTCGCGGTGGTTGTGCGCTGGAACAGGGGATGCCTGAATTTTTGAGTTCATCTTTGAAGTTGGCCAAGGTTGTCGACGGGTGGCACCGAGTCGGTGGCGCGGCGTTCGGATTCTGGTGACTTGCATAAAGCCGTTGTGGGGGGAGCGCAGCGGTGGTGCGACTTCTGAGCCAATGTTGAAGGTAGCGGTGATGCCGGTTAGGCGATTTCTACCAAGTGGTGAATTAATTTCTGAACAGGGCGGCGTTGGAGTCTCCGGCGGCGGAGCTGGGGCGAGCATGCTGTGTTGGTGTAGGCTCTTCAAGGGATTTTTTACAGGGGAGTTTTGTATGTATACATGTATGTATAGTGTTGTTTGCAGATTGGGGATTTATTTTGGGATTTGAAATTGCTAGCCATTGTTATGAAATTTGCAGATGGTTTATCTTTGGAATTATTCCATGGAGTTCCTAGCATGTACCTTGGTATCCAGGACGATGAAATTGCAGATGGTTTATTGTGGATTTTCTCAAGAAAAAATCAAGTGATTATGCAGCATGGCATAGGGGTTTGTAGATGAAAGGTTTTCTGGGAAAGTTACTTGTTGATAGAATAATGAGATTGAAACCTTTTGGAATGGATAATATGGGATGGTTTCGTGTCTGCTTCTAAGCTGAAGCTCATAATTAAAAGGAAAACAACCAAAAATGTTAGCTTCTAAGCTGAAGCTCATAATTTTTTGTTTGAAGGTTTGAAGATTTGAAGATGGAGTATGAAGATTTGAATATTTTTAGGTGTTCTTGATGAATAGTAAGTGTTCATCAAAATTTTCTTTGAAGATGAACATGGAAAGTTCTTGAGGATACTCCAATGAGAAACATGGTTTGATTCTTAAAGAGTATCCTTCTTCTAGCGCCAATTGTTGTGTACTAAAATATCGGGTTTAAGGATTTGAATGTGGCTATCGATTCTAGTAACACAAACAAGTAAATAATTGTACGAAAAGACTGCATGAAGAACTTAAGAGTTCTTCCCTTAAATTTGGTGTTTGTATAGACAATGAGAGAAAAATGAGAGCAAGATTGGGAGGGTCCAAGTCCTCTACAATGAGGGGTGTGGTCCTCTATTTAAAGAGGACCAACCCTAAAAGCTAAAATACTATTTTATTCATCTTGACCCTTTACCGTAAGGTTTTATTACAACCGTTGATCTAAACAGTAAAATTTAGTCTATTTTATATTAAATGTTCTTTGATCGTGGAGCGACCTCGAGGGAGGTCGCCCGCTCAGGTTGGGCTGTGTTATCCAACTTTGCTCGTGGAGGCGACTTTGCTCGTCCGGGAGCGACCTTGGGAGGTCGCCTCTTCTCCATTCGATAGTCTTTTACTCTTCTCTTTCTCGACCTAAGCCTTATGGATGGTCCCCGCCGGGGGTCGACATTAAGGTGAGGTTGATCTTCTGTCGAGTCGGGTCGATTCGGGCCTAGGTGGGCCCTGCTGACGTGTCGGATACTGACACATATCCAGTTTGATTTGTGCTACAACAAATATATATTTTCTATATTTATCTTCATTAAATACTTTAGGTAAGTTCTCATCAACACCATTTTCATCTGGCATCACAAAAGTCTCGTCCTTTTTTGCTATTAGTTAACTCACTTCACTTGATTAAAGTAACAACTAGCTTATGGCTTATGATGCTCTTGTTCACCCTCACTATGCCAATTATAGCTTTTAATTTCAGGTTTTCTATAGCGGGTATTTTTTAAACTGCAGTTAAAAATTCAAAAATCGACATTAAAAATTTAACCGCTATAAAAAAAACGGTGGGGTTGCTGAAACATGTCGGTTCTTAACAACCACTTATTCCGGTGGTATCTTAAATTTCGCTGATGGACAGCGGGTTTTACCCGCTACTAAAAGCTGAAAAACCGCTTTTGTACAGCAAAATTCGTTGATATACACAGCCAGTTTTACCCGCTATTAAAAGTTGGAAAACCCGCTGCTGTACCGCAAAATTTGGAAACCCTCCCCGTCCAAAAAAATTCAGTCACTTTTTAGAAACCCTCCTCGCTCAAAACCCTTTCCCGCGCTCAAAACCCTTTCCCCCAAAATCTCCAATCCTTCGCCGTCGTGCTGTCCACCGACCCCCGACGGCTTCTGACAGTGGCCCAACACGGCGGCGCTCTTCAATCCGACCCCTAAACACGCCGGTGCTCCTCATATAAGACTTGTAACTGGTAAGTTGTTTGTTCGATGGTTGTGCATTTAGCTTGACGAAATAATATGTGCTAGGATCCGCCACTGTTGTGATTTAAAGCTGATAGAGAGAGAGAGAAAGGGAAAGAGAAATAGGTATTTGTTATATTTGTTGTGCAGAGCGCACTGTGTAGTGGGATTTATGAGATTGGGAAGCAAATGAGGGATTAGTTCTATAATAATCCATATTTTGGATGTGATTATGTTCTGGCGTCTTTGACAATAAAAAATAAGCTGAGAATGGAAACTGGAAATAATTTCCATATATAATATGTTTCTCTCTGTGTGCCTTGATTTTTTGCAAAGTTGTTATGTTTTTCAGTTCACAGAAGTTGTAGGATTGTATCTGAACTAAGGGTGATGCTTATGTGTGCTGATGGAGTGGTTTAAGTTTAGTCAAAATGAAATATAGTAGTTGCTTTTGAGAAACATTAATGTCTAATAGCTTGTCTGGGTGGTACAAAGTGAAATGTGGGAAAATACCTGGGAAGACAACGTGATTTTGTTTTCTTGTAAGCAGTAGATAATGCTACTGGATCCATCAATATTTTCTCAACATTGTTGGAAACAAATTCATCTGTTTCCGACAAGTGCCTTCTAGACCTCTTCTAGAGTGTTGTAGCTAGTGTTAATAAATTACCTGCAAGCTTAGGAACAGAGCTCCATCTCTGTTGTCTAACCTTTTTATACAAACAACTGATCTGATCCTGCTAAATCATGATAATTATTCCATCTCTGTTGTCTAGCCTTTTTCTACATTGTCTTGTCAACTCCATTTCATCAAACAAAAACCCTGCCCCAAATATATATGGCTTATGGTGCTCTTGTTTCGCTTGCTCAAACCATCAATCTCATCCTAAATCCACATAAATATTCCATTTCAGTTGATGCAAAACAAAAAATTATGTACATCCATGATTCTGTGATACTGCTGCTGTCATTTCTTGAAAACTATCCAGCCAAAGCCAATCCTTTCAAGGTCTAATCACAGATGTAGCTAACAAAGCAGAAGGTGTTCTTGAATATTTCATGTAGAATCAAATTCAGTCGCGTTCTAAATCGACGAGAGTTGATGTTGATGACGAATCGAGAATTGAGTTTGAATACCAGCTGGAGAAAGCACAAACTGAAATCGGTTCAATTGCTGAAGAAGTTATGGATATTAAAAAATTCACTCAAAACCGAAGACGATAGACTCATAAGTGATTCACCAGTCGCCTTTTATCATCAAGAAATGCACCGATAGGCGAAAATGGTATTGTGATTGGTTTAGATGACGATCTGATGGCGAAAAAGGATCGGCTTTGCGGGGAATTATCCAAACTTGATGTCATTTCAATCGTAGGAATGAGAAGAATTGGTAAGACTACCTTGCTTGAAATGCATACAATGATCCATTGATATTGGAGAACTTCTATATTCTTTCTTGGGTCATTGTATCACAAGATTATTGTGTTGATGAAATTCTTTCACGCCTCCTTGATTCGATGAAATTGCTGGAGGTGAATAAATCATTACTATAGCAAATGTGAAATGTATTAGAAGAGATAGTAATTGAAGCTTCTAATGGATCTGTTATTTTGGATATCAAATCCTGGAGCTCCCAATATCCTTCAATCCGCACAAGCTTTTATATGATTAAGTAGTATTACAAGAAAGATTACATCTTTACATCATCAGATTAATGATAAGAGTAGTACCTGAAGAAAGTTATTTTGAGAAAAAAGCATTTCTTGACATTGTGAAGACAAGAAGCAGAATTGTATATCCCAGCGTAATCTGGATGCATGGATTATGAAACAAAGGGGAAGCTTTAAAAGTGGATCAGCAATATTACAACAGGACAATTGGCCTCCCTCATCCACTCAAAGTTGTGTGGATCGACAATCGAGTCATCTGCACATTAGACTAACTAAGTTATGGTGTAGTGCTGCCATCAAAAGCCGACTATGGATCTTTATTTATGGAACTTAATTGTTTACCTGAGTAAATATGTGAATATTTGATTCAAGTGTTTTTGGATGAGGGAGGCAACTTTAATTTGGTAGCAGATCTATCGAGTGTTGAATTTGAATGCCACCTTTAAAAAGTAGCAGAGGAACTTGTAGAATTTCCTGAGCTCAAATATTGGCTGATTGAGGGATTAAATATCAGTCATTGGATGACTGAAAACAGCAACTTCCCTAGACTCAAGTGCTTCATTATTATCCAGATAATATTGGAGAAATACCAACATTGGAAGTGATTGAGGTGGATTTCATGAGTCACTCTCTAATGAACTCCGCCAAACGAATACAAGAGGACCAACAGAGTTACGGAAATTATACCCTTCAAGTTTGTCGCATCCATTACAATCAGGTTAGAGATCTATCTCAAAGTTGAATGATTTAGCCTTTCCTTGACTCAAGTGCTTTGTGCATCATTAATTTTATTTTGCTTTGTTCATATAGTGCTAAAACACTGCCTTGAGCAATGGGATATGGAGATATACACAAGGGCGAAGAATAAAGTAGTCATGTTAGAGGGCTGAACAAGTTTATGATATCTGATCACTAAACTACCAACAATCTCTACAGTCTACAAAAACAAAGACAATGGGAAAACTGATAAGAGTCTGGTGAGAAGCGTGTGAGACAGTCCTATAAGATATAAATTTTACCTCAAGAATACTTATAAATTCTTTTTGTTGATATTATATTATATTATTCACTTTTTAATTCTGTTCTTGTGAACTGAATATCCTGCATTTCTCCTACTAACAAGGCTTCTGTTCAGGAAGTATATATAAAGCCGACGAGTTATTTAATGTTCACTTGGAATGCCATCACATTCACATATATATTTAGGTGTATATTTGCAGATGTACGATATATAAAATATTGATGGATTAAACTAGCTAGGTGTAAATTGTAGTACTATCTACAAGAAACTGGAGGCCTTCTTTGACACAAACTTGCAAGCATATACAGAATTAACAAGGGAAAGGGCGAAAGTTCCAATATTGAACCTAAAAGGGTTCATCAAATATTGAAGAAAATGAGTCTTTGGTTTTGTGAGATATTGAGGTTAGTATCGTGAGTTTAATTCATTTTTGGTCCTACAGGACATGAGACCTCACTATTTTGGTCTCAATACTCATCACTTTGGTCCCGTAAGATTTTTTTCATGCAGTTTTGGTCTTTCCGTTATGGAATCCGTTAAGTTCAACTGCACTTTTGGTCCCAAACCTTATCCTGTGGAACCAAAACTGCAGCTGACTCTAACAGATCAAACGTAACGATGGGACCAAAACTACAGTTGACTTTAACGGAAAACGTAACGGTGGGACCAAAACTGCATGAAAAAATGGTTAGGTGTTTGGACCAAAATCGTTAGGACCAAAAATGAATTTAACTCTTAGTATCGTACACTCTCTCAATCTTCAGCTTAGTTTTTGTCATAGTTGTTGAAATATAGGATTAAATTTTGATGGTTTCTATGTTATGCATATCATTCTTATACTACAATACTTTGATGATTTTTATGTTATAGATATCATTCTTGTAGACTTTTACATGGAATAAGAATGGACCAATTGACATGCCCTTCTTTTCGATTCTTGCAAAGGAACAAGACAAATTTATTACAATTTCAAGGTGTTCATTTTTCTTGAATAGAATATGCTCTCACTTTTCAGACAAATGCATAGTAATTAACACCATCACACATTTTCCTCCAAGAAGAAACAAACAAATTGAAATTACCATTATTGCAGATGCTACTTTCTTGAATCTGTGAAGAATCTACTGACAGTCTCTCTCATTACTCTGTTTATAAATTGTGTAAACACCATTTTCATCCGGTATCACAAAAGTCTAGCCCTTTAACTCACTCCACTTGATTAAGAAAAAAAAAAACCCCAGAAATAGTCAGCTTATGGCTTATGCTGCTCTTGTTTCCCTTTCACAAACAACTGATCTGATCCTGAATCATGATAATTATTCCATTTCTGTTGATGAAAAAGAAAAAATTAACACTATCCGTTAATTTACGATTTTTTTGCTGTCGTTCCTTGTAGATTTTCCAGAGAGAGCCAACTGCTTGGAAGGAAAAATCAGGGATTTAGCTAATGAAACGGAAGATATTATTGAACATTTTATGTGGAAGCAGATCCAGTCACGCTATAAGTGGGTAAGTCTATGGAGAGTTGAATTTGATCGCCAGCTGAATAAAGTAGCAGAGGAACTTGGTTTAATCGCTGGAAAAATAATGGAAGATCGACCTGGTGAGTCCTCTGCAATTGTTTCATCATCAAGACTTGTACCTCCAAAGAAATATGATGTGGTGATTGGTTTAGATGACGATCTGAAAGCAATAAGGGAGCGGCTCTTCGGACAATCATCCAAACTTGAAGTCATCCCAATCACAGGTATGGGGGGAATTGGTAAGACTACTCTTGCTAGAAACGTGTATGATGATTCATTAATAATGGAGCATTTTCATATCCGTGCTTGGGTCTCAATATCACTGCATTATAATGTACAAGTACTTCACAGAGCCCTCCTAGATTCGATGAAGATGTTTGATGATAAAATAAATATATCTGGACAGAAGGATGAAACTATGGCAGAAGAAGTTTATAAAAGCTTAAAGGGTAGGAGGTACCTCATAGTAATGGATGATATTTGGAGCACGGACGCTTTGGATGATGTAAGGAATATATTCCCAGACGACAACAATGGAAGCCGAATCATGTTAACCACAAGGCTATCGGATGTAGCTGCCTATGCCGACTCTGCACGTGGCCCAGTTCATGAGATGAAGTTTATGGATGAGGATCAAAGTTGGAATCTCCTTAAGCAGAAGGTATTCTCAAATGGTCAAGATTGTCCTTGTGAATTGGATGCCGTTGGCAAGCAGATTGCTCGAAGCTGTGGAGGACTGCCCCTTGCCGTTGTCCTAGTTGCAGGAATCCTGTCTACTGATGTTAAGACTCCAGCTTCCTGGGAGAGAATTAGGAAAAACGTAAATTCGGTGGTTGATGGGCAATTAGAGAAGATACTATCTTTGAGTTACACGCACTTGCCTCATCATTTCAGGCCTTGTTTTCTTTTCATGGCAGGCTTTCCAGAAGATTTCAGAATCTGTGTCTCCAGACTCGTCAAGTTATGGGTAGGTGAGGGCTTTCTAAAACTTGACGATGAAAGTAAAAGTTTGGAAGAGGAGGCGGATGATTACTTGGAGGATCTCGTGAGGAGAAGTCTTGTATTGGTCACAAGTAGGAAAAGTAATGGGAAAATCAAGAGTTGCAGCCTCCATGATCTGGTACGAGACATGTGCATAAGGAAAGCCCGGGAAGAGAAGTTCCTTCAACATGCTACGGGTAGGAGAATAGGCGAGCGTCGCATTAGTATTGGTCGTCCTCGTGTGATAAGTAATATCTGGGGTCCAACCATCCACACAATTTTAAGCTTCCGATACAGCCAGGATTGTTCTTCACTAGCCTTTCTAGTAAGATTTAAACTTCTCAGGGTATTGGAGATCATGCGTTACAAGGTTGTGTTGCTCCCTCAGGAATTATTTGAGTTGTTTCATTTGAGGTACCTTGCTATAGCATTTAACAATGAGATTCCTGCATCCATATCAAACCTTTTGAATCTCCAAACCTTAATCATTCGTTCAACGATGTCATTTCCTTTTTATTTGCCACTGGAAATTTGGAAAATGCCACATTTAAGGCATCTTGTATTTACCGAGCCTTATATGTTACCTCATCCTGCAGATGGATCGACGCTTCCTCTACAAAACTTGCAAACACTATCTGGTATAGCATGTTTTGTATGTAGCGAAAGGGTCCTGAAAATGATTCCAAATCTAAAAAAGTTGGTAATTTTTTATCCTACAAATAAAGAGCATTACCACTTCCACAATCTTGTAAATCTAAATCAGCTAGAAAAGTTGAAGATAACTGCTTTTCCCACATTTTCTTGGCAAGGGCAATATCCTACTTTTCCTAGAACACTAAAGCAGTTGACCTTAGTTCGTGTGGGGCTCCCTTGGAGAGATATGAGCATTGTTGGTTCGTTGCCTAATCTTCAAGTGCTCAAACTAAGAAATTTTGCTTGTGTTGGCGATACATGGAAAACAAGCGATGGAGAATTTCCTCAACTCAAATATTTGCTGATTGAGGTATCAAAACTCAGTCATTTAATGACCGAAAACAGCCACTTCCCTAGACTCAAGTGCCTTGTGCTTTATCATTGTCCATGCCTAACAGAGATTCCAGATAATATTGGAGAAATACCAACACTGGAAGTGATTGAGGTGGATATCAAGAATCAATCTCTAATGAACTCGGCCAGACGAATACAAGAGGAATCAGCAGAGTTACGGAAGTAATTTCCTTCAAGTTCGTTCCGTTCATTACAAATTCTGGTTAGAGATCTATCTTAAAGTTGACTGAGTGAGTCTTTTCTAGACTCGAGTGTCTTGTGCTTCATTAATTAGTTTTTGCTTTGTTCGTATAGGGATTGGGCGTTCCCTGAGCAATGGGAAATGTAGATATTCACAGGGACAAAGGTTCTGCCAAGGCGAAGAATGAAGGAAGGTTGATCAAGAACAACGACCATGACAAAAATGATGTACTCTGGTGAGAGACGATCTTGAGACGGTTTCATAAGATAAAAATTGAGATACACTTGTATTAATTAGACCGTCTCATGGTGAGACTGAACATAAGTTGGACATTAACACTTTAACACTTTGAGAAGGATGAGTGTGATTTGTACTAGGTTGTACCCCATCTCATGCATGAGACTGTTTCATATGAGTTTTTTGTCGTATAAATTTTACCTCAGAGTACTTATGAATTATTTTTGTTGATGTATAATTTCAGTTTTTAATTATTTGACAAAATATTTTTACGCTAATTTGTACAAATTTAATTCCATGCAAATCAACACACCCTCAGGCCTCAATACAATTGCTCTCATATGATCCAATTAGAAATGATTAGTCCCATGAATTTTTAATTTGCCAATTTTTTAAGATAATTTACACGGTGCAAATTTGTACAAAAGACTTACTTTTTATTCAATTCTCTTGAATTGAATATCCTGCAATTTTTCGTATCATCAAAGCTTCTGTTCATATTCAATTGAAAATTTATTAGTAAACAAGGCTCCTCTGTTCAGGAACAAGAAGCATAAAGTCGACTGGTATTTACTGTTCATTTTCATACCATAACACATATATGTTCGTGTATATTTGCAAATGGACGATATGTATGATATATGGAATTAAACTTTGATGATTTCAATGTTATGCATATCATTCTTGTACTAAATTACTTTGATGATTTTAATATTATGCATATCATTTCTTGTATATTATATGTATGTAATATTTTAATACAATCTCAATGTCATGGCTCATTCTTCTCAAATAAAATATGCTCTCACTTTCAGACAAATGCATTGTAATTAGCACCATTGCACATTTTCCTCAAAAAAGAAAAAAAAAACAAGTTACCATCATTGCAAATGCTACTTTCTTGAATCCCTGAAGAATCTAGTCTCTCTCTTTACTCTGTTATTAAATTGTGTAAACACCATTTTCTTCTGCCCTTTGCTGTTTACCAGGGCAGAAATAGCTAGCTTATGGCTTATGCTGCTCTTGTTTCCCTTGAACAAACAACTGATCTGATCCTAAATCATGATAAATATTCCGTTTCTGTTAACGGAAAAGAAAAAATTAACACTATCCGTGAATACACGATTTTCTTGTTGTCGTTCCTTGAAGATTTTCCACAGAAAGCCAACTGTATGGAAGGAAAAATCAGGGATGTTGCAAATGAAACAGAAGACATTATTGAACATTTAATGTGGAAGCCGATCCAGTCGTGCTATAAGTGGATAGGTCCATCGAGGGTTGAATTCGAACCCCAGCTGGAAAAAGTAACAGAGGAACTTGGTTTAATCGCCGGAGAAATGATGGAAGATAGACCAGCTGGTGAGATACCTGCAACTATTTCATCATCAAGACTTGAAACTGCAGGAAAATATGGCATGGTGATTGGTTTAGATAACGATTTGTTAGCAATAAAGGAACGCCTTCGTGGTGAATCATCTAAACTTGAAGTCATCCCCATCGTAGGTATGGGGGGAATTGGTAAGACCACTCTTGCTAAAAATGTTTATGATGATTCATTAATAATGGAACATTTTCATATTCGTTTTTGGGTCTCTATATCGCAACATTATGAGCTACAAGGACTTCTTAGAACCCTCCTAGATTCAATGAAATTGTTGGATGAATCAACATCCCGACAAAAGAATGAAACAATGGCCGAGAAAGTCTATAAAAGATTAAAGGGTAAGAGGTACCTCATTGTAATGGATGATATTTGGAGCACGGAGGCTTTGGATGATGTAAGGAATATATTTTCAGATGACAATAATGGAAGCCGAATCATGTTAACCACTAGGCTATCGGATGTAGGTGCCTATGCCGACTCTGCACGTGGCCCAGTTCATGAGATGAAGTTCATGGATGAGGATCAAAGCTGGAATCTCCTTAAGCATAAGGTATTCTTCAATGGTCCCCTGAATTGACAACTGCCGGGAAGGATATTTCACGAGGCTGTAAAGGATTGCCCCTTGCTATTGTTCTGGTTGCAGGAATCCTGTCCACGGTCATCAAAACTCGAGCTTCTTGGGAAGAGATTTCAAATAATGTAAATTCAAAACTGTCGATGAGCAAATAGAGAAGATACTATCTTTGAGTTACACGCACCTGCCTCATCAACTGCGGCCGTGTTTTCTATTCATGGGAGGCTTTCCAGAAGATTACAACATCCATGTCTCAAGGCTCATAAAATTATGGGTAGGTGAGGGCTTTCTGAAACTTGAAGATGGATATAAAAACTTGGAAGAGGAGGCGGAAGAATATTTGGAGGATCTTGTTAGGAGAAGTCTTGTATTGGTCACAAGTAGGAAGAGTAACGGGAAAATCAAGAGCTGCAGTCTTCATGATCTGGTACGAGACATGTGCATAAGGAAAGCCCAGAAAGAGAAGTTTCTTGTAACGAATAGGTATGTACTTCCAAATGGGATAAAAAATGAGCGTCGGATAAGTATTGATCATTCTCGTCTAAATGAGCTTTGGGGTCCAACCATCCATAACATCTTATCCTTCCCAACCTTCCTATATAGTTTTTCATTAGCCTTTCTAGTAAGCTTTAGACTGCTGAGGGTATTGGAGGTCATACATGACTCTATTAGAGTTGTTCCATTTAAGGTACCTTGCATTAGGAGTGACCAATATGATTCCTGCAGCCATATCAAACCATGCGAATCTACAAACCTTGATCATTCGTCCGTGGAAAAAATCAGGGAGATATGCATCATTGGCTTCGTATTTGCCGCAGGGAATTTGGAGTATGACGCATTTAAGGCATCTTCTAATAATTGGCTTTTGTATGTTAACTGATCCAGTAGATGGACCAACTCTTCCTCTCCAAAACTTACAAACGCTTATGGTTATAAAAGGTTTCGTATGCAGCGAAAGCATCCTCAAACTGATCCCGAATCTAAAAAAACTCGGGATTGTTTATTTTATAAATGCAGTGCATCATCATCTCCTCCACAACCTTGTAAATCTGCATCAGCTAGAAAATTTGAAAATAACTACGTCTCCCAGATTTTCTTGGCAAGGGCGAAATCCTGCTTTTCCGAGGTCATTAAAAAAGTTGAGCTTAGTTGGTGGTCGACTCCCCATGGAAAGATACGAGAATTTTTGGTTCGTTGCCCAATCTTGAAGTGCTTAAACTGAAGAGGCATGCTTGTGATGGTGATACATTGGGAAACAATCAATGGAGAATTTCCTCGGCTTAAATTTCTGCTAATTGAGCATTCAAATCTCCAACATTGGGTAACTGAAAGCAGTCATTTCCCAAGCCTGAGGCACCTAGTTCTTTGTCGTTGTCGGAATCTAACAGAGATTCCAGATAGTATCGGAGAAATACAAACGTTGGTAGTGATTGTAGTGGATGCCCTGAATCATTCTCTTCTGAACTCGGCGAAAATGATACAACAGGAGCAACACTCTGCTTATGGAAATGAAGAACTTCAAGTTCATGGCATTAATTGAACAGGTTAGAGATCCATCCTAAAGTCGATTGATTTAAGTCCTCAACAAGACAAAGAAATTGCTGTCATTGCAGCGGTGTTTGATTTGTCTCGAATGGGAGATATTTAAGTTGTGGAGGCAAACTTGCATGAGACCGTCTCACGGTAAGACGGAGTATAATTTGGCAATTGACGCTTTAACACTTTGAGAAGGATGGATGTTAATTGTGCTAAGTTGTACTCCGTCTCATGTTTTTGTCTAACTTGTGTGCAAATCCATACGAGTTTATAATAGCTTGTGAGTTGTTAAGAAATAAGAGCCATAATAAATGGAATAAGGTTTATTCTGTTTATAAGTCATTAATAAAATAAATTCTCCAATCTTTACATATAGAAATGATAACTTATTTTTTTCAAATAAATTATACGATATTTAATTTGACTTGCATATATAAAAACAAATGAATGTATCGTGATTTAAAAGTATATTTTATTAAACTCGAATGTGTGTTTTTAGATGTAGTACGTCTCGTGTAAAACTTATTTATCGTGAAACTGATATCATATTTATAGATCCAACCCTTTAGTTATCGCGACTAATACTTTTTTGTAATATAAGTCATACCTTTCAGTTATCAATACTAATACCCCTGTTGTGATATTAGTCATAAGTCATACTTTTAAGTATCACGCGTTATACACTTTCTATAGTAATAAACCATACTCTTCAGTTATCACTTCTAATACCTGTAATAATATAAAACATACTTCTTAACCAATTTTACAGATTCCTTATTTGGACATGTAGGACATAGGCCTATAGATACATCATATTGAGTCGATGAACTTGGATCCTTTTAGAAGAACATGGATCCACGAAAGAAAACGTGGCTATAAGCCATAAGTAAAAAAATTTAGACAGAGAAAAAACATGTTACCATTATTGCACATGCTACTTTCTTGAATTCGTGAAAAATCTACTGAGAGTCTCCTTTACTCTGTTACTAAATTATGTAAACACCATTTTCATCTGGCATCACAAAAGTCTAGCCCATTTTTGCTATTAATTTAACTCACTTCACTTCATCAAAGAACTAGGCAAGAAACCAACTAAGTTTATGGCTTATGATGCTCTTGTTTCCCATGCACAAACATCTAATCTGATCCTACTCATGATAATTATTCCTTGAAGATTTTTTTAGAGAAAGAGAACTGCTTGGAAGGAAAAATCAGGGATGCAGCTAATAAAACAAAAGATATTATTGAACATTTTATGTGGAAGCAGATCCAGTCACACCATAAGAGTTGATTTTGGACACCAGCTGAAAAATGTATGATCTAATCATGTATCCCGAATTCACCCATAATCAATGATAAGGCACACTTGCGTGAGACGGTCTCACGGTGAGACGGAGTATAATTTGGGGATTGATGCTTTAACACTTTGGAAGGAGTGTGTGTTAATTTATACTAGTTTATACTCCATCTTATGTATGAGACTGTCTCATACGAGTTTTTGGCAACAGAGGTGATTCACCTGCTGCTGTTTTATCATCAACATAAATATGTTTTCTTTATTGTGTGATAAAAATTCATTTTTTCCTACTTGGTCACAAAAATATCACCGCTAACTGCAATGAGAAAGTAAGATCTAGGATTATATTTCGTGGTTTCTATTGGCACCCACTCACTCCTTATCTTCATATGTCATCACAAATTCACAATGCTCTAGCATTTTTCTGTATTGACTTGTCAACTCCATTGAGAACCACTCACTACAATTATCTTCATATGTCATCGCAAGAGTCTAGCCTTTTTCTGTATTGACTTACTTGTCAACTGTTGGGTTGGAGCCCCGAGTGAAATTGAATGCGGCCGCATTCAAGGTGCTTTCGACCAGGCGTTTGGTCAGCGAGATGTGCTCGACCAAAGGTGCTTTCGACCAAAGCTCGAACAAGAAGGTCGACCAAAACTCGACCAAGGCCCGAGGTCGAAGCGGTTCAGGCCCTTCTTCTGTGGAGGCCAAGTTTCATCTTCTAGGGTTTTGACCAGGATGGGCCAAACCTAGGTTTTTTGTATAAATAACCCCTGACTCCCCCATTGTATCTTACACTATCTTGTATGGTTATACAAGAACACTAATAGATCTCTCCTGACTTGGTAGTGCCCCCTAGATGTAGTCATTCCTGACGAATTGGGTAACCAAATTGTTTGTTCCTTAATTCTTGTTTCCATCATTTTCTGCATAAGTGCTTGCGTAAATTCCTAACAACTGGTATCAAAGCATCAGGCTCAAGGCATCTGGTGGGAGCAATTATGGTGGCTGAAGGGAAATCACCTGTTGAGAAGTTTGATGGAACGGATTTCGGATTCTGGTTCCTGCAAGATCAAGAAGGTCGTTGACACGTACCTGAGATCGTGCGGGAATTGGTGGACGAAGAGCATTGAATCTGGGTGCGGTATGGGACGTGCTTGGGTTATGCTTGAGTCGGAGAGGGGATGCCGACCGCTCAAGGTGCTCGACCAGGGGGTTTGGTCTAGCAGATGTGCTCGACCAAGGTGCTCGAGAGGCGACTGATCCATCGATCTTGATCTGGAAGGACATTGTGGAATGGTGCTTGATTCTTGTGTGAATCCGAGAGGATCATTGAGGGGTGTATCCAGGATCATGGTCGGAAATCAATGAGGATCTAAGATGGGCGCTGTGGAACATTGCTCGATCATGTGGGATCGGAGATGGACGTTGAGGAGCGGAGCTTGGATCAAATTGATATGTGGGGCGAAATGTCTGTGTTCGAGAAGGATGTTGTGGGACATTGCTTGGATCAAGTGTGGATCGAAGCCGAACGTTAGGGACATTGCTCGGATCGAGAGTTACTGCCAATGAGCGATGGGGAAGACGAGTTACGTCTTGGTGTTAGTCTCTAGGTGGGAGATTGTTGGGTTTTGGAGTCTGAGTTGCGGAATGGGTCCAGGGAGGACAAGACTTGAGGAATGAGTCCAGGGAGGACAAGACGCTCGACCAAGTTGAGGTCGTGCACTTCCGCTCCAGTGTCAGTCTCCAGGTGGGAGATTGTTGGGTTATGGAGCCTGAGTGAAACGGGGATGCAGCGCGCTCAAGGTGCTCGACCAGGGCGTTTGGTCGAGCAGATGTGCTCGACCAAAGGTGCTCGACCAAGGTGCTCGACTAAAGGTGCTCGACCAAAGGCGCTCGACCAGATGGGAGCTCGAGCAGAACCGCTCGACCAAGGCCCGAGGTCGAGCGGTTCCGAGGCCTGTACGCGGAGGCCCAGTTTCATCTTCTAGGGTTTCGGCCAGGATGGGCCAAACCTAGATTTTTTTTATAAATAACCCACTGACTCCCCCATTGTATCTTGCACTATCTTGTATGGTTATACAAGAACACTAATAGATCTCTCCTGGCTTGGTAGTGCCCCCAGATGTAGTCATTCCTGACGAATTGGGTAACCAAATTGTTTGTTCCTTAATTCTTGTTTCCATCATTTTCTCCATAATTGCTTGCGTAAATTCCTAACATCAACTCCATTTCATCAAACAAAAACTCTGCCCCAACTATGGCTTATGCTGCTCTTGTTTCGCTTGCTCAAACCATCAATCTCATCCTCAATCCACGTAAATATTCCATTTAAATTGATGCATAACAAAAATTTATGTGCATCCATGATTATGTCATATTTGTGCTGTCATTTCTTGAAAACTATCCAGCGAAATGTGTAGCTAATGAAGCAGAGGATATTCTTGAATATTTCATGTGGAATCAAATTCAGTCACATTACAAAACGATGAGGCGATCCACTACTTGGGGAATGGAAAATTAAGTTTGAATTCCAGCTGGAGAAAGAGACGGAGATGTTGTATATCAAAATTTACGAGATGAGATATTGAATGTGGCTATGTCGATTTGTATAACAAACAAGTATTAGTGGAGAAACGAGTGTGATTAATGAAGAACAAATTGAATGTTCTTCATTGTATGAAATGATAAATGTTAAAATCTAAGTGTTAGATGCGATAAATAAATGTGAGAGGATTTGGGCCGAAGGCCTCTTTTGTTGGTTAATAAAGTCGTTGTATTGAATGTTAAAATTTTGCGACCCTTTAATGAGTCTTCACTTCTAGTATTTATACTACAAGCTAACTAGTTGGTCTTTCTCGCGCCTCAAGGGGAGTCTAACCAGTATTAAATGTTTTTCGACTAAGTTGGACCCTAAAAACCTATTATACCAATCTAAACACGTTTCCCCATTCTGAAGCGCAGCGAGCTGCAGGTGGTTCATGGAGATTTGCGCCTATGTTTTCCTCTTTGGGTCCGCGGCCATAGGACCAGTATTGTTTTCAGAAACTTCTCGGCCATTTGGGGGAAATTCTCTGACATTGGCTGAGATCGGTGGTTTACGTGTTTGTTAAACCAAAATCAGGCCTTGGTAAGTGGGAAGTCTTTGACTCTTCTCTCTATCCCTTTTACCTTGATAACAAATCTCACAAATTCGGCTAAGTATAACTTGCCTCTTTGTATACGCAATTGTGTTTGTGAGTGACTTGTTGGAATGAGAGGCTTACTAAGCGGGCATGGGCGACATAATTGGCGGGTGAGAGCGAGTAGCGGGTGTGGCGAGTAGGCGACCATCGTGGCGCTCGGGCGAGTTGTGTGGTGCCCAGGTGAGCATGGGCGATCACCGGGCGAGCATGGCGAACCCCGGGCGACCATGGTGACTCCCGGGCGAGCATGGGCGGGCATGGGCGACCATGGCGGCTCTCCTGGCGAGCATGGGCTAGCATAGCGACCACCGAGCGACCATGGGCGGGCATGGGCGACCATGGCGACTCCCGGGATAGCATGGGCGGGCATGGGCGACCATGGCGGCTCGAGGCGAGCATGGGTGGGCATGTGCACCATGGCGGCTCCCGGGTGAGCATGGGCGAGTAGTGGCTAGTGAGCGACTCGCTGGCATGGATGACAATTCACCCCTATCTTATCTTTGATAGAGGTTAGTGAACCCTCCATTTGTGACTTATTAACATAAGGAACCCAAATAATTAGCCCAGATCATTTGGCACACAACAATTGCCCCTCATGTTACTATTCACCTCAAGTGGGAGTAGTGACCTGAACCTTCATGAGCATAACTTGGCAACTTGGGCGTTTTGTCTATGTTTGGCGAGATCCCGCTTCAATGACCGGTTTGAGTGTTGGTCGAGTATCTTGAGCTAGGCGACTTACAATTTACTCGTTCAGCAAGCGTCTCTCTCCTCATGGGAGAGTTGCTTGAGTTAGACAATTGCCTCTGAGGCGACTCAGGGAGACTTGTCTTTCTGAAAGCAATTTGGGTGAGTTGTATACCCGGATGACTTGCCTTTGTGCCTCTTGAATAACGTTGTCTTACCCTTAGGTGAGTTAGTTGAATTAAAGGCGACTTGCTCGCGTGGCGAATTTCTTGAATATCAGCGTCTCGCCCTTAGGCGGGCTATTTGAACTGTCGGGTGAGTTACTTGCGACTCGGGCGAGTAGGCGATGTCGGGAGTTCTTTTTCTTTGGATGGCTCGCCGAGTTGGACAACTTGTGTTTAGAGTCTGGCGACTTGCTACCTGCCTTGTGGGATGGATTACTTGGTCTTGGCGACTTCTCTAATCTGAGTTGGCTCGAGAAGGTGAGCATTGAGTTAGCTGGCCTTTCGATTGGGCGAGCTGTAACATTCTTTCTTGGGCCATTTATGAGTGGCCTTGAGCGGTTGGGTGAAATGCACCTTAGACATCCTTCACCAAGCCATTTTCAAGAAATGGAAAATGGCCCTCTTTTTTGGCGAGGTGGAAATGATGTGGATCGGGCGATGATGAAGAGCGATTTGCGAGCTCTTTACATGGAGATTGGGTCGGGCAAGCTTGGCCCCGAGTTCGAGCAACAATTGGGTGCCCCGGCGAACCGAACCAATCGCTGGCAGATGAGCTTCCGGCGGCGTGGACAAGGAATTAAGCGCCCCTTTCAGTTGTGTGGCCTCGATGGAACAGCTAGGTGGATGAGTTGCACCACTGGCGAAGCCGAGTGACTTGCCCATCGGGCGTGAGCTTGTGGGCGAGAAATATTAGCATCTCGCCCTTAGGGCGAGTTACTTTTTTTTAAGTCGGACGACTTACTTTCTTGATGGGCAAGTTGCGATAAGAGGGGAGCTCACGGGTGAGATGGGTGAGCTTGGCGACCACCGGGCGACCCCGGGCGAGCATGGGCGGGCATGGGCGACCATGGCAACTCCCTATATTTTTTATGGGCGGGCATGGGTGACCATGGCAGCTCGCGGGCGAGCATGGGCGACCATGGCGGCTCCCGGGCGAGCATGGGCGACCATGGTGACCACCGGGCGACCATGGGCGGGCATGGGCGACCATGGCGGCTCCCGGGCGAGCATGGGTGACCATGGCAACCACTGGGCGACCATGGGCGGGCATGGGCGACCATGGCGACTCATGGGAGGCATGGGCGGGGCATGGGCGACCATGGCGACCCCCCGGGCATATGGGCGACCACCGCGGCGGGCGAGCATGGGCGACCATGGGCGAGCATGGCGACCACCGGGCGACCATGGGCGGGCATGTGCGACCATGGCGACTCCCGGGCGAGCATGGGCGAGTTCCATCTAGCATCAGTTTTGTTTCGTCCATAACTCGAGCTCCCGGCCTCCGATTGAGTTGATTATTTTTTTGTTGCGACCGTCTTTTCGAGGAACTTCTCATGGTTATGAGATAGATGTTTTTACACATCACTCTTATACGGGCGAGTTGTTTAGATTCGGGCGAGTAGGGATGCCTGGCGAAGAGGCGAGTTGGGCGAGTTCCAATGAGCATCAGCTTTGTTTCGTCCATAATTCGAGTTTCCGACCTCCGATTGAGTTGATTCTTTTTTTGTTGCGACCTTATTTTCGAGGAGCTTCTCATGGTTATGAGCGATATGTTTTTCCACATCACTCTTATACGGGCGAGTTGTTTAGATTCGGGCGAGTTCCAATGAGCATATGCTAGTTGGGCGAGTTCCAATGAGCATCCATAACTCGAGTTTCCGACCTCCGATTGAGTTGATTATTTTTTTGTTGCGACCCTCATTTCAAGGATCCTCATTTGGTTCAATCCTTTTCTCAAGTATCCTCGTAGATCAAAGCAGTTTTTTCGCCCCACTTCTTGCTCGTTTCCACCAATGGATTCCGGCGAGCTGGTGAGATTGAGCGAAGTGGGACCGGCTACTATTCAAATCCTCCGGTGAGATTATGAATGGCTAGAATAATATTCGGATGCTAGCGTTGTGAAGCGGACAGATGGCAAGCTGCTCCGAGGCGAGCTGGGGCGAATGGCTAGTCGGACCCCTAGGTTGCGAGATGGGCGAGCAACCAACTGGGTCCAAATCCCAGATCCATTATATTGAATCACCTCAGAGGAAGGAAGTGGGGTGGTCACTTCCCTAGACGAGGTTGTTAATGAAGTTTCGGCGGAGGTGGCTCCTACTCAAGAGAATCCCGCTACTTAGTACTTCTTTGTTATAGTCGTATGTCGGCTTTTATCATGACTTGCTTTGCCTTGTAATCGACTAGCTTGTTCTTGACGAACTGAAGCTTACTTTCAGTGCCTTAGCATTTCTGCACGTTTGATTGTCTTATTTGCTTGTAATCTGCGTTTGGTTTGTCGTCTTAATTTTATGCGACTCAGTTGTCTTATTGTTTTGCAACTTTATCGGCTGGTCGTCTTAGCTGTATGTGACTTAGTTGTCTTATTATTTTGCAACTTTGGATCCTATTATGGTTTTCTTTATGGATTATCTTTGGGAGGTCGGCGTTGTCTTATTTGTTTTCGCAACTTTGGATGCCTATTATGAATTTTTCCATGTTTAAAAATATTATCTTTTTATTTTGGTGCTAGAATCCTTAGAGATCGACATTTTTAGGGTAATCGTCTTCTATTTGGATCGACTTTGTCCATGACATAAAATATTTGGATCGACTTATTATTTTGGTGCGATCCTAGTGTTGGCATTTATTTGGTTGTCTTATTTGTGCCTTAGACTTGTATGGTCGTCTTATTTGGATGCGACTTATCACCTTAGCACTTGTATGGTCGTCTTATTTGGTTGCGACTTAGTGCCTTAGCACTTGTATGGCCTTCTTATTTGGTTGCGACTTAGTGCCTTAGCACTTGTATGGTCGTCTTATTTGGTTGCGACTTAGTGCCTTAGCATTTTGTGTTTAGAACATATACTATAATAACTAATTTAGTTTAGAGGTCGATTAGACACCTTTCAATTTCTGATCACTAAAATCTAAGTGCATGACAAATTTGACTGAACCAAACTTTGACAAAAAATCAACTTCCATTTCTAAATTTGAGGTGAACTATTTCATAAAATTTAGACTACCAAACTATTGGTAATATTTCTTCAAATACATTGCATTCCAAGGTGTTGAGCTGGGATTCGCTGGGATTGGTTCCGGGAAGCTTTTGGGTCACATAATCAGCTTTTGAGGTACGACTTTTCTGCCTTAGTAGCTGGCTTCTTTGCGTTGCTGGTTCCCTGCTTTTCCATCCGTTGAGCAAGCAGCTCGGTTCTACTGATCAATTTTCCAGCTCGGTGCCTGAAATCGGCATAGGATGTTTGATAATCTATATTCATTGTCTTCCACAACTTTGTGTTCATCCGGAGTCTTCCGACAACTCCCATAACTTTAACTTCATCTTCGAGTGGCTCCCCGTCCATGATCAATTTATCAACCCTTTCGATATATGCTCGGTCGGTCTCATCTTTGAATTGGCAGACTTATGACAACCTCTGTTTGGTCCCCACCTTGTGAGTCATGGTGGCGAAGTGGTTGAGGAAGAGCTGCGCCATTTGGCGAAAAGATTCCACCGAGTATGGTGGCAAGGTGTTGTACCATCTGTAGGCTTGGTCGCCCAATGTGAGAGGAAACAACCGACATTGAGTCACATCGGTTGCCCCCATTGAGTTCATGTAGGCCGTGAACTTGCTGACGTGATGTATGGGGTCTGTGTCGCCGAGATACTGAGTGATGGAGGTCGTCGTGACTTTTGGTTGGACGGGAGCCAATATCATTGCCGGTGATAATGGCGACAATGGAATCCTAGATGGAGTTGGGTTTCCATTTTTAGCAGCAACCTGATCTTGAAGATCCTTGAGGGTTTGAACTATTACCGCTAGTTGTTCAACATCAATTTGGTTGGCTCCACCTCGCTGTTGGTAGCGAGGTGAGAGGCTTCTTTTAGCTCTCCCTCGCTGATGATGACGAGGTGAGAGGCTTCTCTCTGCCCCACCTCACTGATGACGAGGTAAAGGGGTTCTCTACGCATCACCTCGCTGATAATGGCGAGGTGATGGACTCCTTCCTAGACGATCTTTAGCTGATCCTCTTTGTCTTTGTGCGCGGCCAGGCCGAGGCATAGAAATTCATCCTTCTGGTTCGGCTTGACCTCGGCCATGGTGACGAGCCTGCCCGACGCCGAACTCTGAATCCAAGCGTTGGAAAACTGACTTAGTTCGCTGTGAATCCGCAGAGTCATCATTCCTTTTGGCGCAGAATTATCTTTCGTACGACCGTCCATGGTGCTCTCTTGAACGAGCGGTGTGAGAGTTCTCCTCTTGAATTTCTGCCTGGTGTGGGCTTTCGGCTTCTTTTTGCTTGCCCTTGGCCTGAGCTTGTCGAAATTTTTAAAAAAGTTCAGTGCAGATCATTTGTGACCCCCCAACTTCGGCCCTCTTCGGCAAGAAGACCGCCATGGCCACCCAAATCTATATATGAGTGTTGATTTCTTCTAGCTTTTGGAGAACACCAAGTGCGTGCCCCCTAGATCCCGATTACTGCGGTTTGACCACGGTCCCCCCCTACGGGACTTCTTTCCGGTTGACTCTTCCGGATTTGGCTTTTGACAAAAAACTTGCTTGAGACATCTTTGGTTGAGTTTCTGGGAAAGTGTTTGAATGTTTGAAGATTCAAAGAAAAATCCTTTGAAGATTCGTGGGAATACTCCAATGAGAACACTGAAAAATCAGTCTAGTTCTTAAAGAGTACCCTCCTTCTAGCGCCAATTGTTGAATACCAAAATTTACGGAACGAGATATTGAATGTGGCTATGTGGATTGGTATAACAAACAAGTATTAGTGGAGAAACGAGTGTGATTTTGAAGAACAAATTGAATGTTCTTCATTGTATGAAGTGATAAATGTTAAAATCTAAGTGTTAGATGCGATAAATAAATGCGAGAGGATTTGGGCCAAAGGCCTCTTTTGTTGGCTGATAAAGTCGTTGTATTGAATGTTAAAAAAATTCGACCCCTTAATGAGTCTTCACTTCTAGTATTTATACTACAAGCTAACTAGTTGGTCTTTCTCGCGCCTCAAGGGGAGTCTGACCAGTATTAAATGTTTTCCGGCTAAGTTGGACCCTAAAAATCTATTATACCAATCTAAACACGTCTCCCATTCTGAAGCGCGGTGAGCTGCAGGTGGTTCACGGAGATTTGCGCCTATGTTTTCCTCTTTGAGTCCGCGGCCATAGGACCAGTATTGTTTTCAGAAACTTCTCGGCCATTTGGGGGAAATTCTCTGACATTGGCTGAGATCGGTGGTTTACGTGTTTGTTAAACCAAAATCAGGCCTTGGTAAGTGGGAAGTCTTTGACTCATCTCTCTATCCCTTTTACCTTGATTACAAATCTCACAAATTCGGCTAAGTATAACTTGCCTCTTTGTATCTCTAGTTTTCGTGTTTGTGAGTGACTTGTTGGAATGAGAGGCTACCAACTCATTTACGGGCTCAACTCCTGACAGAGCGACAGCTTTCGAACTACCTTCCATCGGGGCACCCGGTTTCTTAGTTGGTTTACGGTGAGCATGGGATATCCTTTACAATTACCGGCCAAAGGCTGGGATATCTCAGCCAAGCTTTGGTTCGCATTATCAACGCTGGGCTTGGTGAATGGACTACATTAGATATAAGAGTCGAGGATAGCTTGGGTTTCGAGGCTTCAACTTGCGATAATAGTTTGAGGGCTTGAGTTGCTTCTGGAGAGCTCTGTAACCTTCAATGTAGATGGTCACAAGTGTTTATAGGGCGAAGGAGTGGTGCCCGGGCAAGTTGGCGAACTGGCAAAGCTCGGGAAGCGCACTCTTGTGGTGTGTGATGGCGAAAGTATGGTTAGGGTTGAAACTCCATGGCATGTTTTAAGCGCGGCTTTTCATGCGGATGGGCATGGCGCATGGTGACCACCGGGCGACCATGGGCGGGAATGGGCGACCATGGCGACTCCCGGGCAAGCATGGGCGGGCATGGGCGACCATGGCGGCTCCCGGGCGACCATGGGCGAGCATGGGCGACCATGGCGGCTTCCGGGCGACCATGGCGACTCCCGGGTGACCATGGGCGAGTAGAGGCTAGAGAGCAACTCGCGGGCATGGATGACAATTCGCCCCTATCTTATCTTTGATAGAAGTTAGTGAACCCTCCATTTGTGACTTATTAACATAAGGAACTCAAATAATTAGCCCAGATCATTTGGCACACAACAGGATAAAACCGGATCAATTGCTGAAGAGTTAATGGATATGAAAAAATCACTCGGAATCGAAGATGATAGACTCATCGGTGATTCATCAGCTGCTGTTTTATCATCAACAAATGCATCTGCAGGAGAAAAAGATATCGTAATTGGTTTGGATGACGATCTGATAGTTATAAAGGATCGGCTTTGTGGGGAGGCATTGGTAAGACTACTCTTACTCGATATGCTTTTGATGATGCGTTAACGATTGAGTGTTTCCATATTCGTGGTTGGGTCACAGTATCACAAGATTATAGTGTTGATGAAATTCTTTTACGCCTCCTTGATTTGATGAAATTGTTCACAAAGAATAAAATGCCAATGGCGGAAAAAGTGTACAAGTGCTTAAAGGGCATGAAGTACCTCATTGTAATGGATGATGTTTGGAGCACGAAGGCTTGGGATGATTTTAGGAATATATTCCCAAATGACAATAATGGAAGCAGAATCATGTTAACCACTAGGCTATCTGATGTAGCCTCTTAAGCAAAAGGTGTTCACAAACTTGTGAAGAGAAGTCCTGTATTGGTGACAAGTAGGAAGAGTAATGGCAAAATGAAGAGTTGCAGCCTCCATGATCTGGTACGAGACTCATGCAAAAGGAAAGCCCAACAAGAGAACTTTCTTTTCATGTTACTAAAAGCATAAAAAACAAGCGCCGCATTGGTTCTATTTCTCATTCTCATTTTAAAAATATTAGGGGTCCAACCTTTTCGTACATTTTTATGTCTGCGCCTCAAAGAGCATTCGAGTTTGCCAGACTTCATAGGAAGTTTTAGATTGCTGAGAGTGTTGGATGTGGTATGTTGTTATCTAGGATTGCTCCCTACCTTGCTTTAGGAACTCCCAAAGAAATTCCAGCAGCCATATCAAACCTCCACAATCTTCAAACTTTAATCATCAATCCTAAGGCAAGGTTTATTCCCAATACAAATTTGCCACGGGAAATCTGGTGGATGCAACAATTAAGGCATCTCGTGTTACAAGTTACTTAACCCGGTGGATGGATCAACTCTTCCTCAAGAAAACTTGCAAACTCTTTCGGAGGTAACAGGTCACTTATTATAATGCGGTAAGATGCTGAAAATGATTCCAAATATCAAGAAACTAGAAATCGTCTTCTTTGAGAATCAAGAGGATCATGTCCGGAATCTTATGTATCTGGATCAACTTGAAAAGCTGAAGGTAACTTCTTATGGTCCTTCTTTCCAATGGCGAATCCCTGCATTCCCTACAACACTGAAAAAGCTGTCGTTGAAGGGCAGTCACTTCCCTTGGGAACATATGTTTGTTATTGGTTCGTTGCCTAATCTTCAAGTGCTTAAATTGAAACGTTTTGCTTTCCACGATGACTCATCGGTAACATGGGAAACGGCTGATGGAGAATTTCCTCAGTTGAGATTTCTGCTAGTTGAAGCATCATACATCAAGCACTGGATAACTGAAAGTAGCCACTTCCCAAGACTCAAGTGTTTAGTGCTTCGCCGTTGTTGGTCTTTACAGGGGATTCCAGATGGTATCGGAGAAATTCCAACGCTTGATACAAGAGGAACAGCTCGATTTAGGAAACGATACGCTTCAACTTCGATTCATCCATGATTGGTCGAAATAGGCCTTATCCTACGGAGGACCACTTTCTGGACATCTGATACTTTTATTTCTTCTTCTTTGTTCATTTCCTTTATGTTTGTTTTTCCACTTTTAAATAAATTCCCTGTTTCTGTTGAACTTTAATTGACAAATTACAGTTACTCAAGATTTGGGCACTAATGCAAACGTCCCAAGAATGATAGTGTCGTGTGTTTCACATCACAATATTAGTTTGGAGTACTTGAAGAAAGTTATTTACAGTAGTAGTACAAAATTGGTATTTCTTGATATCTATATTTTTTCCAGCCTTGGTAACTGCTGCTACAAGTTGATTTGTTCGTCATTCAAACTGGCATTTAATAGGCGTATACAGACGAAACTGTTGAAAAGTACTAAATGACTACTAAATGCGGATTGTAGATCCTCAATAATAATAAGAAAATGGCAGGGATTCGATTCACCATCACCCTTCCCACCAAGGCCTTCACCTTTCTTCTTCACGTAAAGAGTTTGACACTCGTTCACTTCTCTCAAATAAATTCCAATCGAACCGCTAGCGAAAATGTTTGTCTCTGGCGAATTCAGAAACGCCGTCGTTGAAACTAGGCGAGCAGAAAAAAAAAACGCAGATTATTTGAAAAAGATGAAGATTTATGTAAATTTGGAAAATAAAATATTATAATTGTGGCATATAATCTAAAAGATAAAATCAGTTCTAAATATAGTGGGTCTCATGTGCACCGTGCACTCATAGTGCATTTTAAAAGCATGCAACTATACAAAATAGAAACGTGCAACTATTCCAAACAGAAGTATGTAACTATGTTCCCATATTAACAGTTGCACTTTTTTGTCTAAATAAGTTACACTTTTAAACATAATAAGTTGCACGCTTCTAAAATCCACTATGAGTGCACGGTGCACCCGGATGCATACAAGTCCTAGCCTAAAGAAAAATAAATCAAAATTATTATGTGGCATTTGCAATGTAGGCATCACTTAGTGACCACGGGTGGGGCTCTATATATATCATTCCCGTTAAAACAATAGGGGCCAGCGGGTGAACAGTCCGCGTAGTAGTGTTTAACAGATATTATTGACAGCTGGTTGGAGTGTTTTCTGCACCAAATACTACGAAGGTTCCTTAAACAATTCTTTATCCAATCAATAAAAAACAAATTCATCGTCGGTTCAAAACTACTCACTATCTTCATCTGCAATTCCAATCCAAGAGTCTACGTACCCTTTTCTTACATGGATCCAAATCAACTGTATTCGATCAAGAAAACTCAGAAACAGTTGAGCTTAAATAAAAAATGGCTTATGCTGCCCTTGTTTCGCTTGAACAAACCACACATCTGATTCTGAATCGTGTCAAGTACTACACTTTCTTTCATGAAAGGCAACAATTTATATAAACTATTAATTTTTTACAAGAAACCATTAAACTACTTTTCAGGACACATTTCTCTCGATTTTTGATACGCGTGTCGCACCTGATTTTATAAATTGACAATTTTCATCAAATATTGTATATTAAGCACAAATCTTTCTCCCCCACCTATTGTGCAATTGATTCACGAATCTCAAATTTAAGTTTGAATTAAAGAATTATGTCTTATTTAAAAGTTCGAATTTATAGAGAGATGTGTATATAATTAGTTTATTTAATTTTCCTAACATTAAGTATTTTTTGTCTTGCTTCACACTTAAAAAATCGAAAATTTGGGAAGAAAGAACTTGCAAATCAGTTGTAGAATGGATGGGAATAAATGATTGTGCTTAGTATACGAAATTAACGAAAATTATCTTTTTAAAAATCACATGAAGCACACATGTATAAATTCGGGAGAAATTTGTTCTGAAAAATTAGTTCGGTGGTTTAAATGTAATAAAATAATAATTTGTATAGTTCGGTGTAAAAGATGTTATTGAATATGTAATGTGGAATCAATTTCGGATGAATTCGTGGAGATGTTGGATTTCAGGGATATACTCCTTTCAACGCCGACTGAAAGAGGAAATTGATTCAATCACTGCGAGTCATCGACTCTGTGATTTGCCTTGTACGGACAAAAATGATGTGGTAATTTGTTTACACGATGATCTGATAGCAATAAAGGGTCGGATTTGTGGAGAAGAAATTCCAAACTAAAGTGCCTAATTATTCATTGTATTGTTGTTGGCAGCAAACAATTGATTAATTTATGTGGATATCATACCAGCTGTAACGAATCACTTGTGAGGTCGGCCAAACAAATACAGAACAAACAACTGAGTTCGTCGCATCCATTTGTCATCAGGTCAGAATTTTATGGGGAAAATCGGAGGTTTGTCTTTTACAATCTTTTTTTTTTTTTTTGTCGTTGTAAGATTATATTTCGATTATATCAATATTCCTGAAGAATATCCAAATTTTGAGTAGCAGCAAACAAATGCATAAATCGTCAAGAATTTTCACTAACTCTCTTACTAAATTTTGAAATGGCCTTTGCAGCTCTTATTTCGCTAGAAAAAACCACAGATCTCATCCTCAATCATCATAAGTATTCCGATTTTTTTGGTGGAAGAAAACAAATTTCATCCATATGTGAATACTTGATTCTCTTGATACCCTTCCTTGAAAATTTCCCAGAAAAATCCAATCCTTTGGAAGAAAAAATTAGGGATTTAGCCTATGAAGCAGAGGATCTTATTGAAAATTTTATGTTGAATCAGTTTCGGATGAGCTGGTGGAGATTTTTGCTGTCAAGAGTTAAATTTCAACGCCGGCTGAAAAGAGTAATGGAGGAATTTGGTTCAATCACTGCAGAGATGATGAACGATCGACTCGATGATCTGCCTGATGCAAATTCATCATCAAGAGTTGCAGCCACGGGAAAAACTGATGTGGTCGTCGGTTTAGATGAGGATCTGATAACTATAAAGGGCAGGCTTTGTGGGGAATCATCCAAACTTGAAGTCATCCCAATCATAGGTATGGCAGGAATTGGTAAGACTACTCTAGCTCGAAATGCTTTTGATGATCCATTGATATTGGAGTCTTTTCATATTCGTGCGTTTGTCCAAGTATCCCAAGATTATTGTGCAAATGAAATTCTTACTAATCTCCTAGCTTCAATAAAATTGTTCGAAGAACAAATGATAGGAGAAACGACTGAATCTGAAATTGCAGAAAAAGTGTACAAAAGTTTGAAGGGCATGCGGTATTTGATTGTAATGGACGACATTTGGAGCACAAAGGCTTGGGATGATGTGAGGAATATATTCCCTGATGATGGAAATGGAAGCCGAATCATGTTAACCACTAGGCTATCCGATGTAGCCTCTTATGCCAGTTCTGGTAGCCCCCTTCATGAGATGGCGTTCATGGATGAAAATCAAAGCTGGAATTTGCTTAATCAAAAGGTGTTCATGGATGGTGGAAATTGTCCTCCTGAGTTGCAAGACATCGGGAAAGAGATAGCACGAGGCTGCAAAGGTCTGCCTCTTGCTGTTGTTCTGGTTGCTGGAATCCTGTCCACAATAGTTAAGACTCGATCTTTATGGGAGGAAATTGCGAGAAATGTAATTTCAGTTGTTGATGAGCAGTTAGAAAAGATTCTATCTTTGAGTTACACACTTTTGCCTCATCACTTGAGGCCTTGTTTTCTGTTCATGGGAGGCTTTCCAGAAGATCACAGTATCCATACCTCGAGGCTCATCAGATTATGGATAGCTGAAGGCTTTTTGAAACGTCAAAATAAATGTAAAAGCTTGGAAGAGGAAGCAGAGGAGTATTTGGAGGATCTTGTGAAAAGAAGTCTTGTTTTGATCACAAGTAGGACGAGTAATGGCAAAATCAAGAGTTGCAGCCTCCACGATCTGGTACGAGAGATGTGCATTAGGAAAGCCCAGGAAGAGAAGTTTCTTCTTATGGATGGGTATGCTCTTCCAGAGATGACCCGCAGGATTAGTATTGGTCATTCCCGTCTATTTGATATTTGGAGTCCAACCATTCGTACGATTTTAAGCTTCCATACCATCCTAGATTGTTATTCGCTAGCCTTTTTGGTAAACTTCAAACTTCTCAGGGTATTGGATGTCATACATGACAATTCATCGAAACTCCCTCGCCAAGTATTTGATCTATTTCATCTAAGGTACCTTGCTTTAGCATTTGGCGAAAAGATTCCTTCACTAATATCAAAGCTTGTCAATCTTCAAACCTTAATCATTCGTAGAAGCGCATACTCTGCATTTCCTCCTTTTTTGCCAATAGAAATTTGGAAAATGCAACAATTGAGGCATCTTGTGTTCCCCCGTCGTTGCAGATTACAACCTCCATCACACAGACTAACTTTTCCTTTACAAAACCTGCAAACACTTTCGGGTATTGCAAGTTTTGTATGTAGCGAAAGGATTCTGAAAATGATTCCAAATCTCAAAAAGCTGTCGCTTTTTTACTTCATAAATCGGAAGCATCACAGCCTCCACAATCTTGAAAATCTGCGTCAGCTTGAGAAGTTGAAAATAACTTGGAGTTTTTCTTGGCTTGGGAGATACCCTGCTTTTCCAAGGACACTTAAAAAGTTGACTTTAGTTGGTGGTCAACTCCCTTGGAAAGGTATGAGCATTGTTGGCTCGTTGCCCAATCTTGAAGTGCTTAAACTGAAGAACTACGCTTGTTATGGCGATACATGGGAAACGAGGGAGGGAGAATTCCCCCAGCTCAAGTTTCTGCTGATTGAGGAATCGTATCTCGAGAATTGGGTAACTGAAAGCCTTCATTTCCCAAGAATCAAGTGCTTAATGCTTCATGATTGTCCGTATCTACAAGAGATTCCGGATTGCATTGGAGAAATACCGACACTGGAAGTGATTGAGGTGGATACTGCAAATGAATCTCTGGTGAATTCTGCTAAACAGATACAGGAAGATCAACAGAATTACGGAAATGATGCCCTTCAAGTTCGTTGCATCCGTTGCTGATCAGGTCAGAGTTCTGATCTATCTAAAATTTGAATGATTTAATACATGTATATGCTATGTTATGTTCACCAGTTTCAACACGTAGTTTGGATCACAATTGTGTCTTTATAAAAACTATTGTCTATTCTAGCTATTTATAAGTGATTTTGCATGATGTATCAAAATTATTGACAAATAAATCCCAACTGCTCTAGTGGTTTCCTTATTCCAAGTATAATTTCCCGCCTTTCAGATTGAGGAGCTCATTTGTGGCAGCAAGGCAGTGGAGGCTAGTAGTTCAATACAGAAAAAAAAGTATTTAAATCACTCAATCACTCATGATTAATGTTTCTGTTAATTTATAGTTTCTAGGATTTTTTAATTTTTTTTTTAAGTTTTATTATACTTTTTAGACTTGTTTGTTCATGGTTGTGATTTTCCGATTGTAAAGGTGAGATTCATTTAAACGCTGTGTGTGTTTAGTTAAAGTAACGTGTCCCTTCCAGAAAAAAAATCAGTGAATGTGCATTACATATATTTTTTTCTTCAATACGAAATGAAAAAAATTAGCTTTATCGGGTCGACAAAAACTCATATAAGACGGTCTCATGCATGAGACATAATATAAACTATCACAAATCAACACCCATCCTCCCAAAGTGTTAAAATGTCAATGCACAAATCATACTCCGTCACCGTGAGACCGTCTCAGGTAATGCGTCTCTTATCAATCTGCTTCTATCATGTGAAATTATTGTTTCGCCCTTCACACTGTTGGATGTGCTACATTTATTTGAATCCATCTGGTATTGTTTATAGAGAAGGAGGAAGTACGGGTCTCTTTGAAATAAAAAGTAAAGATAAAGGAACTGATGAATACATCTCCCCATGTTTAAATTTACCCTTTCCTTTTTTTTAATCAATCAAATGCTGTTTGGTTTTCAAAAAATCATTTTCTATACTGTTATGAAGTCTGTTAGTTTGTTACTCAATTTTCTTTACAGTGTACCAATTTGTATTCTCCCTCTTTGACTGATGCAATTTCCATAATCATGTTGTTCCTCTTGTATCTGTTTGGCCGAGTCCTCTAGGCATTGATTAACATCATCCACGTTTATCAGTTCAAGTGTGGGTATTTCCCCGATAGTCCGATACCATCTGGAATCTAGAGACAAACAACAGCGAAGCACTAAGCACTAAGCACTTGAGTCTAGAGAAGTGGCTACTTACGATTAGCAGAAATCTGAGCTGAGGAAATTCTCCCAGGTTTCCGATGAGCCATCGTGGAATTAAAGCGAAATCTCTCGTTTTAAGCACTTGAAGATCAGGCAAATAATTATTATAACAAACATATCTTTCCAAGGGTAGCCACCGCCGTTTAACAACTTTTCAGCATCCTAGGGAAAGCAGGAGTTCCCCATTTCAATGAACCATCATAAACAGATACCTTAGCTTTTCAAGTTGATGCAGATATGTAATATCCTGGACATGATCCTCTTGATCTCCAAGTAGACAATTTATAGTTTGTTGAGATATATATGGGATCATTTCCAGCATCTTTTCGCTACATACAGGATCTGTTACCTCCCAAGAGTTTTCAAGGTCGATCTATCTACCGGGTTAAGTAATTTGAAACAATGAGGGAACTTGATATGCCTTAGTAGTTGCGTCGTCCTGATTTCTAATGGCAAATTTCTATCAGATCGACCTGCCTTTGGATTGATGATTAAGGTCTGAAGATTGTGGAGGTTTGATATGGCTGCAGGAATCTCTTCTGGAGTTCCTAAAGCAAGGTATCTTAGATGAATCAACTCAAAAAGCAAGTTATCCTCGAGGCGTATGCATAAAAATGTACGAATAGTTGGGCACCGAATCTTCTTAAAATGAGAAATAGTACTAATGTGACTCCCGTTTTCTTTTTCTTTTTTTTTGAAGATTATACCTGTCCATAACATGGAGAAGAAACTTCTCTTCTTGAGTTTTCCTTGTGCACTATATATATTTTTTGTGTTTGCTAATTTTTTATTTTTTTTAATATTGTGGTATGTGCAATATATCATTTGTAGGCTATATATCCAGCCGGAAAATTTCATATAGAATGAGTTCGGGTTGGATTCGATCAATTTTTACTAGTACATATTGTAATTAATTTACTTAAAAATATAGTAGAGTTTGTAATTTGTAAAAAATACAATAGTACATGTTGCAATTAAAGATTGTAAAATTTATAGCAATGTCATTTGAATATGACCACAGCCAATAACACACGAATTTTTCTCTACACACTCAAAAAAAAATTTATGTTTAAAATGTCCTACTGTAATTAGACTCAAAAATAATTATCCAAAATAATTTTATGTTTAAAATAGCCTTAGGCTCCATTTGGATAGGGAGGATTTAAAATGAGTAGATTTGTTAAATAATACATGTAAGAATGCATATATTTCAAGTCATAAATTGTTAAGATATGAGAGAGAAGGGGGGGGGGATTTCAAATGACATGGTTTTGGTGATGATTTGAAATCCATCCATTTTAAACTAGACTCAAATCTAAGTATTTGTAAATTTATTTATCTCAAGTGAAGAGGGTGGGGGGATTTCAAATGACATGGTTTTGATGATGATTTGAAATCCATCCATTTTAAATTATACTCAAATCTAAGTATTTGTAAATTCATTTATCTCAAGTGAAGAGGGTGATGATTTGTGTGTGAAATCCACGGATTTCAAATCCATCCATCCATCCATCCAAATGGAACCTTAGTTTATATTTATCATATCAGAATTTAAAAAAAAAAATTTACTCAATACACCCAAACCCTATATCCATGTACATCATCCTCCTCGTTCCATTTACACCACTTTTCAAAATTGAAGAAGAAAACATAAACCCTAACCCCAAAGTTCATACATTTTGAAGAATTATATTAAATAGTAGATAGAAAGAGTTTTCTTGTGCATTTTGTCCATATAAATATTGGAATATAAATATAATTTTTCGTATTTCATGTTAAAAGAATTGCAATTTAAAATCATAATAATATAGGTCAACCAGGGCTAACTTTTTGTTTTATCAACTAGCGTAGTCGACAATGATGATTTAAAAAAATTGGCCAAAGTGGTCGACCTTCCAAAAATTTGTCTAGTGCGATAGACATTTTGTAGGAGAGGTAAAATAAACTATTCACAGTGTGTGAGATGTGTAAAATATAAAATTTAAGATAGGTGTGTAAAGTAATGTGTGTAGAGCAAAAATTAGTGTGTTATTAGCCGTGACGTTAGATATTTCGTTTTAGAAAATATGGTCAATGGAATGGTTCCATACCAGGTTGGAGTTGTGGTCATGAACTTGCTTATCAATGAGAAAAATATTTGTTTATAACAATAACTTGGGGGTTTATGTTTAAAGGACAATAACTTTACGGACAATATATTTTAAAATCTATAAATATAGAACAATTGAGCCTGAATAAGCCCAAGTCAGATTGAAATGTCACGTGAGATTTAGGCTTATTCGGGCTCGATTGTCCTACATTTACAGATTTTTAAAACATATATATTGTCATATATTTACAAATTTGAAAACATATTGTCCTATATTTATAAATTTTTAAATGTATTGTCCTACATTTTCAAGTCCGTAAAATTATTATTATTAAAACACATCCTCTGATAGTTGTTAAAAAAACTATTTGGATCTATTGATAGCTAATTAAATTGGGAATTTAGATTGGTTTGTGGCTTTAATATCTAGCTAATCAAACAACAAATGTTCTTAAGATGAACAATAAATGTGTTCTAGAGCATTCAATATGAAGAAATAAATTCTGAGAAGTTTGTTTATAATATGGTTGCCTTGCAATAAATTATGATTCTTTATTATAGCATAAATGTCTCTATTTATAATGTCAAAGATCTCGGAAATTAGGTCTTTGAAGGGAGGTCGTCGATCTCCGTCGGATTTCTCTGATTATTCCTAGGAATAGATACCTGACACCATCTTATCACCGGTTGATATTGTAGCCGGTTTTAGGAAGATATTCTGCTCAGAAACTCTGCACCACGTCCTATCACATTTACTTCTAGATGTCTTATACTGACGATCTCGCTCATATCCAGATTTACTATAGATGTCGTCCGTCAGGTGGCCTTATCTTTCTTCATTACTTTAGAGATCGAGCTCGCTTTTGAGGCTTTACTAATGCGGGGTATTTTTAAAAATGGCCTAGTCAAAGCCCCACTTGTCAAAAAATAACCCTACTTACTCAAAACATTAAAAATGACCTCTTTTATTCATCAAGTGATTTAAAAAAATGTTTTTTATTTTTATAAAATTACATAAATGCCCAATCACATTCTTTCATATATATCTTTTGTATTTATATAAAATTTGAAAGATTAATTACATTTTTTTCTCTTCCTCAAATTCCACAATCTTTTTTCCTCACAATGCTCATATGAATGTTGGATTGAAAGTAATAATTTGTTTTTAGTATGTTTTTCTTTATTTGATTTGTTGGTACTTGTTGTTATATTATTGATTGTTCTAAATTTTTTAGATTTTCATTAAACCCTCCCGTCAGGGTTGTTTAGGTTGTTTAAGTTGTTTAGTTGTTCAAATTGTTTAAGTTGTTTAGTTGTTTTAGTTGTTCATTAGTGTAGGTTGTTAGGTTATTTAGTTGTTTAAGTTGTTTATGATTTTAATTTGTTCAAATGTTTAAATTAACTAGTGTAGGTTGCTTAATTTGTTCAAGTTGTTTAAGTTGTTCATAAGTATATAGATTGTTGGTTCCGGTGTAAACGAGTACTTACACGTGTATGGGGGGGAATACACGTGTTCAGTGATTTTAAAACTTTTTCTTCACTGAGGTTAGATTGGGTCAGGTTGTCCTGATGATTTGGTCCTAAGAAGCACAAATCGCCCTGAGTCAAAGTCTACCTGAGACAGTGATCCTGAGCTGCTTTCAGAAACCTCAGATAATCCCAACTGAGCTTGAGTTTTTAGAGATACTGAGTTTGCTTGAAAAAGCTACTCAGATGTGCGGAATGGTTGGCCCTAAGTTTATACTCGTTTTATGTTTTGCTGAAAACCTTCCTTTTAATGGAATAGTGATTAGGCTGTGATTCAGTTAGATGCAACTTCAGTGGATTGGTTCCAACCAATATCGGTGAAAAATATGCTTTCGATTAAAATAATAATGCAACAGTTAATAAAAAGCAATCTGAAGCAAAATAACACAAAGAAGTTATAGTGGTTCGGAGACTCAAGCTCCTACGTCCACTCTCTCTCGATCTCTTGAGAGAAATTCCTTAATCACCTCCTAAGGTTTTCGACTACCTCATGGTTTACTAACCTTTCTATTTTGAGTTTTCTGACTACCTCTGTAGTTTACTTACTCAAAACACACACAAGCTTTCTGACTATCCAAGATAGTTTACTCACTTCTTCTCTAGAGTTTTCTAACTACCTCAATGTAGTTTACTAACTCTTTACAACTCCAACTCACCAATAATCACACTCAAACTACCTTACAAAGGGTTTGGGGTTTCTTGGTTGGTTTCCAACTAGGATGAGATATCCTTTATAGTTAAGAACAGTGCAAAGGCTAGGATATCTCTATTAAGCTTTAGATATATCTTATCAAGCTAGGCTTAGTGAATGAACTCTGTTCGATATAAAGAACTTGGGAAATTCTTGGGTTTTCGAGTGCTTCAACTTGCAATAATAAGTTTGAGCTCTTGAGTTGCTTACAAATTTCCTGTAACCTTCAATGTAGATGGTCACAAGTATTTATAGGCATACACCAAGGTCACTCTTGAAAACTATCCGTTGGAAGAGATAGCTCCATGAGTTTCCTCTTGTGGTGTGTGATGAACAGCTATATTTAGGGTTTGAAACTCCCTAGCATGTTTTAGGCAATCTGCTTTTCATGCAGTCATTCACCACTTTTTGTAGTCTGGAACATAGTACTACTAACATGCTTCAGTGACCTGTCGCTTTCAGTGTCAGTAAAGTACAGTGTTGTCTTCTTCTGATTGGTTGTTGTCTTCAGTTAAATGTAGACAATCATAACGGCTCTTTTTTGGTCAATATCTCTGAGTGATATAACCTTAATAACACTTAGTTTTAGTTCATTTTGTCTGCATGAGAATGTCTTGGGCAATATCTATTTTTCTGAGTAATCGCATTTTTCTCAGTATTGTATCCTTCAGATAGATATTTTCAGTTCCTCGGAACATTCAGGTTTATACTGATCATTCAGTACATTACTGAGTCTTCAGTAATTACTGTGTCTTCAGTCTTCTGTGTCTTCAGAGTCTTCTGAGTCTTCAGTGTCTTCTGAGTCTTCACAGATATACTGACTGATATACTGAGTCTTCATACTGAGTCTTCAGTTTCTCAGTTTCACACTGAGTCTTCAGTTTCTCAGTTTCATACTGAAACTTCAGAATCTAACCTGATCTATATCTGCTGACTATACACGGTGCAGATAACATCCTGAACACTCTAAAACTGAATCATGACTCATCTATCAAGATTATCCTGAACATGTCATACTCAGGGGTTTTGGGATCTAATCAAAATCTTCTTTATTAAATTCATCTCCCAACATAGATTGTTTAAGTTATTTAGTTGTTTAGGTTGTTCAGATTTTTTGGTTGTTTAAGTTGTTTTAATTGTTTAAATTATTTATGATATAAGTTAATTAATTTTTCCATTTGTTTTATCCTTGTGAACAAAGTTACATCAGAGGTACAATAAGAGAAGATGATTATAATTTTGAAATGCAAGTAGATGAAGTCAATGAGATGAATCAAGATGTGAATTGGAATACCTTAGAGATTGTTTCACATGTCAATACAAATATTTCAACCAACTGAAACTTTCAATACTCCTAAACGTGAAATTTGTACATCATAATGGAGAAGAAAATCACCTCGCAGGCGAGCATCTTGCTTCTTCTTCAAATAGTCATACATCACATGTGGTGCTCAAGGATTTGGAGTTGCAACAAGGTCAAATTTATGCTACCAATAAAGACCTTCAAAGAGATGCACACATTCTTGCTTTGAAATGAAATTTTATCACTCAAAAGAATGTAACTCATACTCAATAACGAAGTATAAACAACATTAAAGTCTTAAACAACCACGAGTTGTTTAAACAACCTTGTTTATTATTAGATATAAATTAAACAATCTATGTCGAAAACTTAAAAGCTAAAATTTAAGTTTCATCACTTAAAATTATGTAGTTCATACTTCTGTTGGGATAACATTTGTCAGGATCTATCGGGATGACCTCATAAACACAAATTTAAATTAACAATTATTACTAGCATGAATTTACCTAAGTGAATTCAAATAATAATTAACCAACAACAACATGCAAATAATATTTCACGTAAAAGATCCTAGCATGCGGAATTTCTAGGAGTTTACGTAAACGTACCCGTTGGAGAGACGATCTGAGACAGACAGGATCAAGTATCTGGATACCCTTCAAAAGTCCTTCTCAAGTATTCCCAAGTCCTCGTCCAATAACCCGGTGGAAGGTTCTCCGATGAACGATTTATAAAACAAGGAAAATAAAAATATTGTTGCACCACCTTTGTGGATTTCTAATATTTCCAACGCATGGAACACTAGTTGGAGATGAAAAATTCATCTCCTATTTATAAGAGGAGGGGTTTCGAAAATTTCAACCACAATTAGGGCTAGGAAAGATATTTTCTTGATCTCCAAGAAATCTTGAATATATCCAATATATTCTTCTTTCCATGTGTATTTTTCCACAAAAATCTCACACCCTTATTTGGCAATAAATTTCAAAAATTTACAAGAAGATTTGCAAGATTGGATATTTCTTGAATTTATGAGATATTCTTGTATTCCAATAATACATATCTTCCATAAAATCTTTCCAAGAAAATCAAGAACTTTTTTCCCTTTCTTATACTTAATTTTCAAAAAATCCCTATTAAAGAAGCCAAGTGGGAGTTTTCTTGAATTTATGGGATAATCTTGTATTCCAAGAATACATTATCTCCTTTCCATAAAATCTTTTCAAGAAAATCCTTCTCCCTCTTTTCTTTAATATTTTCGAAAAAACAGGAAATATTGCAACAATAAATTTATTTTATTTTAAGCATCTTTTATTTATTGGACTATAATTTGGGCTACTTGAGGGGCCTTTAGGAGAATTAAGATGGACCTTCCAATGGGCTTCTGAATTCCAATATTGAGCCATAATATAATTCAGCCCATTAATATTAATTAATACCACTATATAATTAATATTGCACTATCCAATCTTAACCCATATTACGGTAATATGGCTCCCAATTATTATTTCCCGAGTTTAAGATTATTTAGTCCATTAATTAATTAAGCCACTGAAAAGCTTTATATTAATTAATATCTTTATTCTTGGAGTAAGGACAACCCAGCTTTATTATCCATACCGGAAAAGTAATTCCACTTGCAAGATTTGGTATGATAAAGGTTCCGGGCCCACCAAGGGGACCAATCAAGCAAGACTTTTGCAAGCACACGATTCTCTGTATTAATTAGCAACTGTCGTGCAATTAATATTATTGCCCAAGATATAGGGTATCGAAGTCGCAATGATTCTCTTCTCATTTATAAGTCAAAGCAATAACTACTAATCGAACACAATCCTTATTAAGTGACAGAGATTGAGAAATCAACAACCACTGAGGTCTAACTCTTCATCCCTTAAGTCAGTGCGAATGAGTTTATCCTCTCTGTAGGTCCGCTTCAGCGCATCGAATGCACTAGTGTAATCTCTTGGTCAAGACAAGTCAATCTGAGCCTTACACATCAACTTCTACCAATAGATTATTCGGATCTATCTAAGTTGTGAAACACGCACTCGTATACAAGGAACTGTTAACGTGATCTTTTGTGATCTGGTATCACCACGTTAACTACAATGTAACGCTTGCTATAAACGGTTTGCAATAAATATATATAACATTCAATCATATTTAAAGCAACAATGATAAACAATTTATTTCAGTAAATAAGTGTTTAATACATAGGTTATACAAAGTAAAAGCATACTTTCACGTATAACCCCAACAACTTCATTTGGCCTTTCATGTGAAAAATAGCAAAGTATATACAACATGAAGTCTTAAAGGACCAAGAGTTGTTTAAACAACCCAATTTTAAACATCCTCGTTATATACTATTAAATATAAATTGTCTAATATCATTTTGAAGATTTAAAAGCTAAAATAAAAATGTTCATCACTTAAAAGTATGTAATTCATATTCCTTATGATCTTTCAAGTAAACAATAACAAAGTGTATACAACACTAAAGTCTTAAACAATCAAGAGTTATTTAAACAACTCGAATTTAAAAAATCTTGTTGTTTATAAGTTGTCTATACTATTTTGAAGACTTAAAAGCTAAAACTGAAGTTTCATCACTCAAAAGTATGCAATTCATATGACCTTTCGTAAGGACAATAACGAAGTATAAACAACATTGAAGTCTTAAACAACCAAGAGTTGTTTAAACAACGATGTTTTAAACAACCTTATTGTTTATTATATTAGATATAAGTTAAACAATCTATGTTGAAAACTTGAAAGCTGAAATTGAAGTTTTATCACTCAAAAGTATGCAATTCATACTCAATTTGACCTTTCACGTGAACAATAATAAATTATGTGTAATACTAAAGTTTTAAACAACCAAGAGTTGTTTAAACAACTAAATTTTAAACAACCTCATTGTTTACTATTAAATATAAGATCTATATCATTTTGAAGACTTATAAGTTAAAAATGAATTGTTATCACTCGAAAGTATGTAATTTATACTCTGTTTTGACATTTCGTAAGAACAATAATGAAGCATATACAACACTGATGTCTTAAACAAACAAGAGTTGTTTAAACGACCCAATTTTAAACAACCTCATTTTTTAAAATTAAAATAATTATCTATATCATTTTGAAGGGGTTTTAAATCAAAATGGTCCCGTAATTTTGCACCTTTATTGAAAATGTCTCATATATATCACATGTTTCAATTTAGTCCCGTATATTTTCAATTTGTGCCGATTTAGTCTCAAATCATCGGAGACCAGTCAAACTACCCTAATTTCGGTCGAAAAATGCTGTCTGACATCGATTTGGACACGTGGCGTGCCACATATGTATTATACCAATTAAAAAAAATAAAAAATGAAAATAAAAATAACACGTCATTAAATAACAATAAAATAAATCAAAATTAAATCAAATTATATATTCAAGTATGGCCGGATAACCCGGTGCATATTTAATTTTAGCCTCTTGACTATTTGACCCAAGTCAATCTCTATTTTGTTTTATTTTTATTTAAGAAAAAAAGGAAAACGCCGATGTGTGTCATTGTGCTTAAAAAATGTCTGGAAATTTCTCTCGGCGCAACATTCTTCCCACAAAATCGATTAGTGTTCATCGCGGTAAGGGTACTCTTTAATTTATTTTATAGTGGAATAAGAACCCCTATTTTTTATGATAAGGATTCATTTTTTTTCCTGGAGAAATACTGAATTTTTTTTTTTTTTTTGAATTGGTGGAGTCAAAGTAAATGGACAGTATTGGGCTTTAATCGATTCTTGAAATAAAATTTTAAAGTTTAAACATGTATGATTTTGTGTGTGAGTGAAGAGGGGGTGATTAGTGGTGGGAGGTGCTATGAAAATCTGAATAATGGTTATGTTTTAATGTACTTATAACTTGAAATTCCTGCAAAAGAGCATAAGATATCCAGTTTCCAGTGTGCTCAAAACTAATTTTATAAGGTTAATTAATTTTTTGAGGCATAGGTATCCCCATAACCATGACCACTGCTTTTGAGGAACCACTATCTGGAAGCCAACTCTTTTAGAAAATTTAATTTTCTCTAGAATTCACGTCGTGCAATGCTAAATTTTTTTTTCTTCTCAAGATTAGTATCAACATTAGAACCTTTTAAAAGTTGAGTATACTGCTAAATATGCAATACAATGATTTAGACTTTACTTTCATAGAAAAACATTGAAATTGTAAATCTGAAATTATATATTGCAACTGCACAGTGTAGTTCTATTTTAATAGGAGACACAAGAGGGAAAGGGATGCTTTGCTGATAATAGGTTATAGAGCTCTGATTTATTTCAATAACATTTTAACTAAGAGATGAAAAAAGTTAAACGATCTACCTCTGTCATCTTCAATCCATCATGTGGCAACTGCAAGAGATGTAACATAAATAAATATAAACATTCACTGGAGCCTTATTTGAAGACAATATTTTCAGAATAAGTTTGGGAAATTAGGCATTATATTCCAAAAGAAACAAGGTAAGAACGGAATAGTCTTGAAAATTCTGAAGGATATACATGCAGAATTGGCTGAGTGACTAGTAAATTGAAGTGAAAGGTGCTAAAATGCAATTACCCTTTATCCCTTATAAGAGTTATAGGCAGTATGAAAATGCTTTGCTAATAGGACCAATAAAAAACACATTTCTTTGTGCCATTTTTGATAACTTTGTATAATGAAGTGAAAGACTTGATGAATTTTTGTAATCACAAGATCTAAATTTATCCAAATGCTTCGACCGGTAATGAATGCACAGGAAATTCTTGTATATTTTTTTTGTTAATAGTATATGTACGAGTGTTCTTATAAGTTATAAATTCTTTCGTGGGGCAGATTATACCTTGTTGGTGTTTTAGAATGGGTGAATGAAATGTTTGTCTTCTCTTGAATTGTTATTCTTAGATCACCAAAAATCTATTGTAATCTATTAAAAAGCGACAAGATGTGTTTTTGTCCTTTATACTTTCTTTCATTCACTGTTATATCAAGATTTTTATTACAATTAATGATATAATTTATAAATTAAATTTATTATTTAAACTCCACCAACTTTTGAAATCCGTTCAAGTTATTCAAGAGCAGAGGTCGCGAGAGAGGGGAAGAAAGAGAACTCTTTCAATGCTCTTCTTCTCCAAATGAGAAAATGAGAGATTAAAGGAAAAACTCTCACAAAATAGCTTGTCGATAATACCCCTGGGGTGGGGTTGGGGGGCAGCCGTTTTTCACACCTCCCATTAATTAGGGCTTTTAATCTTGATACTTGGGAGCTCATGAAGAGGCATTAGCTACGAGAATTTTCACCTACAATAGTCTAGTTTCTTTTTTTCTCTTTTATTTTATTGTTATTTCTCTTTTTTTGTAATTGAGATATTGTAGGAATTTTCTAGAACCAATTTGGTTTTAGGGTATTGCATATTTAGTTTGAAGTTTATGGATTAATTTCTTGTTTAATTGGTATTTGTATTTCTACTTCTATTTGTGTGCTTAATTTCTTTGAAAGCATGTTGTTAGTGTACATAATAGCATGACTTATTTGATGTTAATTGGGGTAAGATCGAGAGATTTATTCCATTAATAGATCTTTAAGCACACCACCCAATTTATTATGAGCTCGGGAGAGGATTAACTATTGGGAGGGTAGTATATGATCTTATGTGCTTTTTCGGGTTGCATTACACTAGTTAGGTAGAAATACATGTTTTTGTAGTGTTTCTTTTGGATTTAATTGATTGAAAAATGGTTCTAATTTATTATTTAGTGATCAATTCTATAGGAAAATGCACAATACCATTTAAATGAGTCATTAGCCATAAATAGATTTCTAAATATTGCAATTGTCTTGGAACCACTTTTCTTTATTTATTGTTTTTGTATTTTTCATGTCTTTAGCTTGTTTGTTGATTTGGATTGAGCTTGTTTTATTTGCTTAGTGACATTTTAATTAGCATTTAGAATTAGTCTTTAGTTTTTAAACCTTCCTAAAAATCAATCGTGTCTAGATAGAATCGAGCTAACGAAAATCGCCTTTTACACTAACCCTTCCCTGTGGGATCGACTCGTATTTACCACACTAGGATTAGACACCGTACACTTGCGGTTGACTATTTTTACGTGTTGGAAAAATACGGAACACTGTTGATTGTGGCTGCTGGGTGCAGGCTGGTGAGTGGTGACTAAGTGCGGTGCAGTGATTGCGGCCCGGTGGGGGCGAGGAGATGGAGGATTGCAATTGCGCCGCTGTGAGAAGAAAGGAAGAAGCAGAAATGGAGAAAGTGGAAACGTGGAATGAAATTGGAAACTAAACCCTAGATACATTTAATATATATATATATATATATATATATATATATGGCGGGTTTGCCTAATACCACGACCCGCACTGCATCCGGCGGGAACCCATTTGATCGGGTTTTAACCCGCCCTGTAACCCGTTTGACTGGGTTTTAACCCGCCCCATCCGGGCGGATTTGTGTCGGGTCCGGGTTAAAACCCGTCTCATTGTCATTCCTACTTAAAAGTCAATTTATCATTTCATATACTAATAAACAACTCCCTCGCTAAAACATGAGTCAAAAGTGAAATGACCAAACAAAAATAAGACGGGACTAATATTATTTAGATGCACAGAGTGATACGATTAATTGAACAAAATGATATTGTTCAATATTTATACTTATCAAATGATTGCTCTAATCAACTTCTAAACTAATACGCACAAGTATTTGGTTACTTTTTCTTTCCTGGCTATTAATTTATTAATTCAAATTTATATCATAAAAAATAATAATATCACAAGAAATAATGAGCAATATTACAATGTAAAATTAAGACAAAATCTCATGTGTAATTGGTGCACGGGTTTAAGATCCCTACACTCGCTTCAACCCTACCCATGTATTCACAAAACATGTCTAATATATTAAATGGGTCAAGAATTTTTTTAAATGGATCATTCTGTTGGAAAACGTTTCAGGTGAATACACTTGAATTCAAACCAAAATTTATGTTGTTTTAGGTTTTGGTTTCAGGCCATTAATGGCTAGGCTCCTGAATCTGTGGCTATATATAGCACCTCAGTTGGTGTTGGAAGCACACACTGAAAAATGAGAGCAACACACTTGAAACAACGATTCCCACGGTTTAGAGAGAAACACAGATATTTTCCAGCAGTTGCTATACACCTTTCATACATTCGTTTGTTCTGAATTCGTTCTTACTCTGGTGCTAATATCGAGCATTTCTCAGTTCGACGTGAGCAAGATAAAGTGTTATTATCGTTGCTTTATAATCGTTTTATCCTGGGAGACAAGTGTCTTACGAATCACTAGCACCGAGAGTGAAGGGCATAATTGTTTTAAGGAAATCGTGCACGCACGAGACTCGATTTTCATTTTGTTTATTTCGTCATTTTCAGTCATTTCCTGTGCTAAATAACCTATAGGTTAAAAACATAACCTACAGGGTTAAATACATAACCTATAGGTTAAAAATCATAACCTACAAAGAGTTCAATTTGAAAACCTGAAAAAAAAAAAAAAAGAAATTCGTTCAATTACTTGAGATTAAGGTCCTGTTTGGTTCACGGATTGACCAGTACAGCTGGAATTTAAATGTATTCGAGTTGTTTAGTTTGTAGGATGAGAGTCCACGATACATTTTCAGCCCAAATACAAAAATATTTGATTTGTGTGATGATGGTCATGATACATTTTCAACCCGGGTACAAAAGTGTATTTAATCCCTATATAGAAAGATATTTCTATCTCATGTGAAAGGTGAGATTGACTATATTGATTTTTTAGTACAAGATTAAAAGTTGCAATCCTACAATCCAAATATATATTTTGATTCAAACAATTCAGTTCAATCAATTAAATTTTACAAAATCATACTTAATCATATCATAACTGATCGATTTAGTTCACTAAATCGGACCGGTCCAACTGACCGACCCGCTTTTTGAAACATAGTCCGCAAGAGCCAATTTTACAATTGGGTTAAATTTGAGCTCGACAATTTTTTGGATGCGGCCCATTTTCCAATTGGGTTAAATTTTAATTGAAATTGAATCAAAATTGTACCGGTGTGCACATTAGTGTAACACATTATTAGTACGTTTTATTTCTAATTCTAGATTTGTTTGATACTTTAATTTTTATATTAAATAAATTATGAATGAATATACTCCATATTATAATAAAGCTCAACTAAAATCATATTTCCTCCTTCCCTAATTCAATTGAACATTTATAAAAAAAGTTCGTTCCAAATTAGATTGAACATTTCTAAAAATAGCAATAAAGCAACTATATGAACTTAAAATATACTCTCCAAACATCTCAATATTATACAACATGTCATTATTTTTTGCACACAAAAGTTAACATTTTCTCCTTTTATTTATACCACCACAACAAAAAAAAGCGCCAAATTAGATTGAACATTTCTAAAAATTAGCAATAAAGCAACTATAAAAAACTCATCATCTCAAATATACAACATGGTTTTTTTTTGCGATGGTTAACTTTTCCAAATGGTCAAAGTCAATAATTTTAGTACCGGTCTAAAACGACGTTACAAAAATAGCGGCGATTTTAGCTAAAGTCATTTTAGCGGCGTTTTGGACTAATCCCTTTAGCTTACGATTTTTATGCGGGATTTAACAAATCGACTAATACGTTTTTTTTAGCGGCGGTTTTAGCTTTACGGATTAGCGGACGGTTTTTTTTTTTAATTTAATTTTTTAAATTTTTTAAAATATTAATTATGTATTTTTTTTTATGTTTCAGGATTATACAAGATTTTTTAATTGTTGTTAATGCACCTTACCGTATATTTAATTTATAGTCACTTGGAGAAGAGGTCCACCTGACTTTAGTAAGATCTATTTAGAGGAGTTTACGGTATAAAATTTAATTCATAGTATATTTAAATATATATATTGACTAAAAGTAGTACTTGTTTAAAAAGAAAAATAGCACTTATTTAAATGAAAGTATTACTTGTTAAATGAAAAAAATATTACTTAAGTTTAAATAGAAAAGTAGTACTTGTTTAAATGAAAAGTAGTACTTGTTTAAATAGAAAAACATTACTTGTTTAAAAAGAAAAGTAGTACTTGTTTAAATAGAAAAGTAGTACTTGGTTAAATGAAAAGTATTACTTGTTTAAATTAAAAGTATTGTTTAAATAATAGAAAGTATTACTTGTTTAAATGAAAAGTATTACTTGTTAAATGAAAAGTATTACTTGTTTAAATATAAAGGTAGTAGTTGTTTAAATAGAAAAGTAGTACTTGTTTAAATGAAAAGTAGTACTTGTTTAAATGAAAAGTATTACTTGTTTAAATAGAAAAGTATTACTTGTTTAAATAGAAAAGTAGTACTTGTTTAAATGAAAAGTAGTACTTGTTTAAATAAAAAGTATTATTTGTTTAAATGAAAGGTATTACTTGTTTAAATGAAAAGTAGTACTTGTTAAAATAAAAAGTAGTACTTGTTTAAATGAAAAGTAATACTTGTTTAAATGCAAAGTATTACTTGTTTAAATAGAAAAGTAGTACTTGTTTAAATAGAAAAGTATTACTTGTTTAAATTAAAAGTATTACTTATTTAAATAATAGAAAGTTGTTGGTCCCGGTGCAAATGAGTCTCACACGTGTATTGGGGGGAATACACGTGTATAGTGATTTTTAAAACTTTTCTTTTACTATGATCAGAAGGGTCAGGTTATCCTGATAATTTTGCCCTGAGAAGCACAAATCGCCCTAAGTCAAAGTCTACTGAGACAATGATCCTGAGCAGCTTTCAGTAGCTTTAGATTAGCCCGACTGATCCTGAGTTTTATCAGAGATCTTGAGGAGCTTGGATCAGATAATTATCTTACTGAACACTTAGTAGAGTTGGTTCAGTTTGGTAACTATCTTTTCTAGCTACGCAAGAGTGCGGAATGGTTGGCCCTAAGTTTATACTCGTTTTAGCTTTGCTGAAAATCTTCTTCCTTTAATAAAACAGTGGTTAAGGTTGTGATCAATTTGATGCAAGTTCAGTGGATTGGTTCGAACTGAATATCAGTAAAACCAGCTTTTAGTGAAAATCATGCAACATATATAATGTAGTACAGAAAACAAACAACACAACAATTATAGTGGTTCAGAGACTCAAGCTCCTACATCCACTCTCTCTGATCTTCAAAGAAATTCCTTAACTCACTTCCTAAAGCTTTAAGGCTGACTCACTGCAGCTTACTAACTTTTATACCTTGAGTTTTCTGGCTGACTCACTCCAGCTTACTAACTCAAACACACACGAGTTTTCAGACTACCACAAATAGCTTACTAACTTCTCCTCTAGAGTTTTCTGGCTGACTAACCTGCAGCTTACTCACTCTTTACAACTCTTACTCACCAACAAATCACACACACAAACTACCTTATCAAAGGGTTTGGGTTTGGGTTTGGGTTTGGGTTGATTTCCAACTAGGGTGAGATATCCTTTACAATAAGAACAAAATGCAAGGGCTAAAATATCTCTACTAAGCTTTGGATATATCTATCAAATCTAGGCTTAGTGAATGAGTTCTCTCCAATGTGAAACACTTGGGAAATTCTAGATTTTTCGAGTGCTTCAATTTGCAAGAATATGAATGAGTTCTTGAGTTGCTGTAATTTCCCTTAACCTCTCAATGTTGGAGATCACTGGTATTTATAGGCAACTTCTTCAAAGGCCACCCTTTGAAAAAACTATCCGTTGGAAGAGATAGCATCAAGAGTTTCCTCTTCTGGTTATTGATGACCGGCTATTTTTAGGTTTTGAACACTCCCTTGCATGTTTTAGAAAATATGAAGCCAAGTAGCCAATCACCAATTTTTGTGAACTGGAAGATATTAGACCTGACATTTCTTCAGTGAGATGTCACTTTCAGTGTCAGTTAAGTACGTTGTTGTTGCCTCCTCATTGGTTGAAATCTTCTTTGGAACAGAGACAAACAAAACGGCTTTTTTTAGTGACCTTTCTGATCTGATATGTTCCTTAATGTCCACACATGTCTAACATTCTGTTTGTTTGTACTAGGAGTTAACATAACACTATTTCATAAAAAATAGCTTGTTCAGGATCCTTTTGATCATTACAAAAGACAGTTTTCAGGATCTTCGGGTCTTCAGGATTCTTCAGAGGATATTAGATCAGTTGACTTCTGATTTCTGATTACTTCTTGCCTGATCTGATCTGTTCATCTGATCTTCTGGTCATCTGAATCAGGTCATCTGGTCATCTAATCAGTTCTTCTGATATATATTTTCCGATCTGTTCTTTTGGTCATCTGATCAGTTCTTCTGATATGTATTTTCTGATCAGTTTTTCTGATCATCTGATCAGTTCTTCGGAGTCTTCAGTACATTACAATTTCCTGATCTATATCTGCTGACTATACATGGTGCAGATAATCCTCCTTACAATCCTATACTGAAACCCGACTCAGACTATCAAGATCATCTTGAACATGTCATACTAATCAAAACATTTTATTAAATTCATCTCCCAACAATTTGCCCCTTTTTGATGATGCTAAAACCATATTGTTACATAAGAAAACCTAACCTATACTCAGGTTTCAGTTATCTATCCAAAATGGCATATCAAATCTTTAAAGACATGTAAAAAGATAATGAGATATTATCTTTGAGCATAAAAGATATACTTTTCATTGATCAGTAGATAAGCATTACAGATTACAATGAAACTTCAAAACAGAAGACAAAAACATAGAAAAAAAGTCTTCAGTCTTCTTCAATCTCGTCTTCTAGCACTTCCAAGTTGAACATCCCATAGTACCTTTTCTTCAATTCATCTCTTTCCTTGATGATTTCAGGGTTGTTTCCTGTTAAACCCAGCTGAAGAGCATACTGAGCAATTTCTTGAGAGATGGCTCCTTCATTCACATAACCATTCTCAAATCTTGGAGCAGGGTACTGGTATGGCCCTAGAGCTACAATCTGAGTGTTGCTCTCATCTGCCAAATTGATCCACTTCTGCAAATACTCAGGATAGAATGTCAGCAAATATTCAATGAATGCCTCATTCTTATCTGAGTTGTTCCCTCTCCATTCTCTCAAAATCTCATAATAGAACTAGAAAGTTCTCTTTATCTCCTCCCATGCATCATTGATCTGTAAAGGCATCCACTTATCAATGTGCGGCCATTTCTGAGTCTTCTCAGTACCTCTCCTTTTGCCAATAAACTTCCTGAATACACCCCTTCTCTTCTGCTCTTCTTCCTTTTTCTTCTTGATCAGTGGAGCCCCTGAAACAGAAGCAACAATTCTCTTTTCTTTCTCAATCTGCAGGGCTCTCAGAGTTTTCTTAGTATCGAAGGTCTTTGATTGTGTATCAGGTTCAGCTTCTTCAGTTTCTTCCTCAGATTCATCAAATTCTACCACAAGCTTCCTTTGAACAGGTTTTGACCCTTTTGCTTTCTTTTTCCTCTCTTGTTCAACAAAAGCAACTGCTTTTCTCTTCTCAGGTCTAGCTTGTTCTTCACCAGCTTTGCTTGTTTCAACCTTCTTTCTGTCAAGCATATTTTCTTGAGTAATCTCCTGAACAACCTGTTCTGATGTCTGAGTGAAGCTAGGTTCTTCTTCAACTTTTTGAACTTCAATTTCTCTGTGGCTTCAATCTCTTTCAGAGCTTCCATGATTTTCTTTGCATCAGTTTCTTCTCTGGCTTTCTTCTCCAAGGTTTGTGCCAACAACTCATCTAATTTGCCTTTAGCACCTGTCCTTTCCCCCTTTTTGGCATCATACCTTGTGAGAAGTTGGGATAATGCAGTATCCATATGATATTGCTCTTTGCCTAAGCTTCGCACCTCCACAGCCAATTGATCATGCTCATTTTCCAGCCTCATCATGTAGTTCTTTGCCATAGGGAATTCATCAGACAGTGGAGCAAACTGTTTTGAGAAGGCTGCATGCATCAACTCTGTCATTTTGGACATGAGCATAGTGCTCATTTCCTCAACAGATGTCTTGATCAATTGCTCATTCTTCTCAACCAGCTTGGCTTCAAGATGTGTAGTTCTGGCCTGGTATCTTTGCTCCATATCTGCATTGAGTTCTGTCTTTACTCCATCAATCTTCTCATCCAGTGCAGTCAACTTATTTGATAAAGTTGTTTGCATTTGCAGCATGTCAGATGATGAGCTCAGATTGTCCAACTTTTGAGTTTGACTTGCTAGAATTTCCTCCATTTGAGTCACTTTTTCCACCATTGGTACCACCTTCTTCAGTTCATCCAGGATTGGGGTGAAATCAATCACTGGAGGTAGTACAACCGTCTCCAACTGAGCTAGATGCTCTAAACGAGCCTCAGTCTGAATATCAGAAACAACAAATTTAAAGTTAGGTACTTCAGTAACTTCGGCATAATGTATAATAGTGTCAAAAGGTACCTGAAGGGTGCTAACTTCAGTCTGAGGTTGTCTGACATCAGTCTGTTCAGCATCAGTTTCCTTCTCCATCTGACTCTCAGTGTGTTTCTCTTTCTCAACATCTTTCTGAGGTTCCTTTCCTTGCTCAGATTGCTTTTCTCCTTCACCTCCCTAATTCTCATCTTCTTCTTGATTATGAGAACTTAATGCATCTGCATCAGCAATCTTTCTTTCAGCTAATTTCTGTTTCACCAGTTCATCAAAATTAGCTACTTTCATTCTGAGCTTGGTTTTCCTGAAACCTGAGAACTCTGTCAGAGCAGCAGTCTCAGCACTCCACCAATCTTCTCCTCTGAAAGAAGCAATATTCAGCATCTCTGGGAGTGACTGATTCAGGATATAAACCGTTGTTCTGAGTCTGAAGAAAATATCCCGAAGGTCAGGTTAATCATTCAGTTCAGGGAATCTGTCCAAGATGAACCATTCCCCCTTGCTTCGCCATTCTGTTTCTTCCGCTTCTCCTTTCTTCAATTTAGGACTTTCTGGAACATCAGGTTTAGATTGAATAAGTTCCAGTGTTGTAGGATCTAGGAATGGTTCTTTGAGAAGAGTATCCAAACTCAGCATATCCTGCGATTCCATCTACTCCTGAGGTCCCTTGAAAATCTCCTGAGATATTTTGTCAGTGCTCAGAGAAGTTTCAAGTACTTCTGAGAATACATTTTCCTCAGTTTCCTGCTCCTGAACATCTTTTACTACTTGAGCAAGCACCTGAAGTGGAGATCCTTTTTCTTGTTGGGTCTCAGATTGAGTTTCTTCAGCATCACTGGCCTTTTTTTCCGCAATAGTCTGAAGTCTTTTTCTTTTTTTGAGCCAATGTCTTCTTCTTCAGTTTTTCTCCAGTTTCCCTCTTGATCCTCAGAAGATCATGAGATTGCTTCGATCTTTCCTCCTGTCTTGATGCCTCAGAATGTTTTACTGATGTTGTCTTGACAGGCTTCTAGACAATATTAACAATCACAACATCATCCTGATCAGAGCTAGAATCATCCTGATCTTTAGATTCCTCCTGAATCATAAAACTTTGGCTTTCTGATGGAGCAACCTTTCTTCTCTGAGATTTAGGCTTCCAGAACATGATCCGAGTCCTGAAAACTCTACTCCTATCATCAGAAACATATTCTCCCTGGGCAAAGTTTCGATCAAAAAGCTGATCTTCGTCCCAAACAAGACCTTCCCATTTTTAGTGAATGCACCTTTCGCATACTTCAGTTTCTGATTTTGGTGAAGAATGCAGTCCACCAAGAATTTAAGCCAGTTGAAGTCTGTAGAGGGTGAATCCTCTATTGCAGCCATGAGCCTCAACTTGTTCCTGCTCATCTGCTCAAGACTTCCCGATGTGCACATCAAGCATTTTGCAACAATGTCGATTAAAACCCTGCATTTTGGCTTTAAACACCGTTTATGCAAAGCTCCTTTCAATTCCACCTTGGTTTCTGCAAAGCGGTCCAAAATTTCTTGTTCTCTTCCAGACATATACAATGCTGGATCTTCCCCTTTATCACTTAACTCAAACTCGGAGTTGATATCGTCTAGGGACAGTATTACCTGATTAGAACAAACCAACTCTGTTTTTGATTTCGTATAAGTTCCAAAACTTAGTTGCGAGAGCAGTCCTCCACGTCCTCCTTCTCAAAGATTAACAAAAAATTACAACACTTATAGGGCTAGTTCAATTCTGGCACATTGCTCACCAATCGTGTCAATCCAGCCATCCGCAACATGCTTAGAGCCTCTTCTTCTACCTAGGTAGCCTTGTTGTCGACCATGGCGACTACATGTTCAAATTACAACTTCTCTGTTTCTGCGAGAACTTTGATCATTGAGTAATTAGGAAACTCCATTATGACAAAAACAAAAGATTCTAGGTAGAGTATTTGAGGGTTTTGGAATTTGCAAATTTGAAGGTTTGAAGGTTTAAAGGTTTAACGATTTGGGAATTTTGATCGTTTAAATGTGAGAAATAAATGATTGAGGGGTAACAGTTGGCTTATATATGATCTGAGAAATAAAGATCAATGGTTGTGATTAAATCTCAAAAATACGATGAAGGGTTGAGACTTAATTTGAGATTTAAAGAAAATCTCGAGGAGAATATGGCTATTTTTGGCTTATTTTCTGGACAATAGGTAAGTGGCAGTTTATAGGTTGACAAATGGACATTTCTCGGAAATCGAGGCGAATGTTCGTCTCTTTCAGTCAAAGACATTCCCGTTTTAAAAAAGTTCAGGTCTTTTGTCATTTATTTCAAATGATTACTGAGTAATCCCTTGTGTAATAAATGCTACTGAATTTTAATGCATGTATCAGTATAACTTCAGGATTATTTTAATATATAAACCTTACTGAATACCGATCCTGACAAAATTTGTCCTGAGTCTCAGTTTCCATCCTAAGAAAATTTTGTCCTGAGTTATTTCCCCTGAATAACTACATGCCCCTGAAGGACTTATCCCTTCAATGAAATTCATTCACCTGGATCCAACATACCTAATTCTACTGATAGTTCCTGAAATCTTGATTCAGCCAAAGGTTTAGTCAAGATATCAGCTCTCTGTTTATCAGTATGAATTTTCTCCATTCTTATATCCTTCTTTTCTACATGATCTCTGATGAAGTGATGTCTGATATCAACATGCTTACATCTGGTGTGCAATACTGGATTTTGTGTAATAGCAATGACACTATTATTATCACAAAATATAGGTACTCCATTGGCTATAATCTTATAATCTCTCAATTGTTGTCTGAGCCAAAGAATCTGTGCACAACAGCTTCCTGCAGCCATGTATTCAGCTTCAGTAGTACTAGTTGATACTGAGGTCTGTTTCTTTGAAAACCATGATATCAGTTTGCTTCCAAGAAATTGACAAGTTCCTGTAGTAGACTTCCTGTCAATTCTACATCCTTCATAATCAGCATCTGAATAACCAGTTAATTCAAGGTTATCATCAGCTGGATACCATAATCCTCTATTCACAGTGCCTTTAAGATATTTCAGAATCTTTTTGGCAGCCTCCATGTGACTAGCCTTAGGATTAGCTTGGTACCTAGCACATATCCCAACAACAAATGTTATATCAGGCCTACTTGCTGTGAGATATAGCAATGATCCAATGATCCCTCTATAATCAGTGTGATTTATTGATTTGCCTTCAGGATCAGGATCCATCTTGTAGTTAGTATTCATAGGAATTTTAACTGTATTGCAATTTTGTACACCATACTTAGCAATCAGATCTCTGGTGTATTTTGCTTGATTGATGAATATTCCTTCCTTAGTTTGTTTCACCTGAAGTCCAAGAAAGAAATTCATCTCCCCTATCATTGACATCTCAAACTTTCCTTTCATCAGAGCTGAGAACTTCTCACACATATGATGGTTTGGAGATCCAAATATGATGTCATCCACATAAATCTGAACTAGTAAAATACCCTTTTCCATCTTCAATCCTGAACAAGTTTCTACCAACCCGTTCCTTTGGTAAAACCATGATCAGTAAGAAATTGAGAAAGGGTATCATACCATGCTCTGGGTGCTTGTTTAAGACCATACAAGGCTTTCCTGAGCCTGTAAACTTGGTCATTCTCTCTGAAACTAGGAGGTTGTTCCACATAAACATCTTCTTTAAGCACACCATTCATAAATGCACTATTCACATCCATTTGATAGTCTGTGAATTTCATGTGGGCAGCATATGCAAGAAACAATCTGATGGCTTCTAGTCTTGCAACAGGTGCAAAGGTTTCATCATAATCCAAGCCTTCTTCTTGGGAATATCCTTGTGCAACTAGCCTTGTCTTGTTTCTCACAATGTTGTTGTTTTCATCTCTCTTATTCTTGAACACCCACTTAGTTCCAATCACATTGTGCCTCTTGGGTCTGTCCACTAGCTCTCAAACTTCATTTCTTGTGAACTGATTTAGCTCCTCTTGCATAGAAATAATCCAGAATGAATCTTGAAGAGCTTCTTCAATCTCAGTTGGTTCTTTTTCAGATAGGAAGCAGCAGAACAAAGCACTTTCACAATGGAACCTTCTTGTTTTGACTCCTTCTGATAGATCACCCACAATCTGACTTGTAGGATGACTATCCAACCATCTTCTCCTGGATGTTCCCTCTTCATTAGTATCATCAACATCATAAATGTTAGGTTCATGCAGTTCATTAAACTCAGGGAACAACAGAAAAGGAGAAAGGGAATCATCTTCCTCGGGGAAATTCCATTCAGAACATTGTCAGAGACATTTGTTCCCCCTTGGTTGATAGATTCAGAGTTTGCCTCAGCTGTGACCACATCTTCATCGGCATTACATACCTGAGTCTGAATTGGTGTATGTTTAGATTGGTCAACTTCAGTGTGTTGGCTTTCCTTCAGTGGAGAATTATTGTCCTGAGTTTCACCATCCTGATTATTTCCATCCTGAGCTTCTTTATCTGAGTCAGATTCACTCCATTCATATAAAGTGATTGACTTCTTCTTTCAGGCTCACAGGATGTTTTATCCTTCTTCTTCAGGCTTAGTCTGGTGATTCTCTTGATTATATCTCCTGAGTCATGTTCTTGTTTCTTCTGAACACAAGTAGACTCATCAAAAACAACATGAGGTGTTTCTTCCACAATAAGAGTCCTACAGTTGTAAACTCTGAAAGCTTTACTGACTTCAGAATATCCTAAGAATATCCCTTCATCAGCTTTGCTATCAAAAGTCTTCAACTGATTTTTACCATTATTGTGTATGAAACACTTACAACCAAACACACGAAAGAAAGAAACAAGAGGCTTCCTTTCATTCCACAGCTCATAAGGTGTTTTTCCTTGGTTCTTTGTCAGCATGGATCTGTTCTGAGAGTAGCATGCAGTGTTGATAGCTTCAGCCCAAAATCTTTTAGGAATATCAACTTCAACAATCATTGTTCTTGCAGCTTCTTTCAGAGTCCTATTTCTTCTTTCAGCAACACCATTCTGTTGTGGGGTCCTTGCAGCTGATGTGTCATGAGCTATTCTATTTGTTGCACAATAATTAGATATAATATGGTTGATAAATTCAGTTCCTTTATCTGATCTGATTTTGACCACACTCAGATTCTTTTCAGTACTGAGTCTTTTCAGTAGTTCAGGCAGTTTTTTCTGAGTCTCTTTCTTATTGAGTAAGAATATGACCCATGTGTATCTAGAGTAGTCATCAACTACCACAAGTGTATATTTCCTGTCATTAGTGCTCACATGTGTTACTGGACCAAAGAAATCCATATGTAACAATTACAGTATTCTGTCAGTAGACACTTCTACTTTACTTTTAAATGATGCTCTGATTTGTTTTCCTTTCTGACAAGCATCACATACATGATCTTTACTGAACACTTCATTGGGTAACCCCCTCACAAGAGCTAATCTTGCAAGTTTGTTCAGAGTTTTGAAGTTTAAGTGATTCAGCCTTTTGTGCCACAACCAACTGGTATCTGTGGAATTTTTTGCAACCAAACATGTATCTTTAGGAGTTGATCTCCAATCAGCAAGATACACATTTCCCTTTCTAGTACCAGTCAGTAGAATTTTCTGTGAAACATTTTCACATAACATAAGTTCTTTGAGAACTCAACACTGAATCCTTTGTCACAAAATTGACTGATTGAAAGCAAGTTATGCTTTAAACCAGACACATATGAAACACCATGGATATGAACAGAATCAACTTCAAGAATTCCATATCCTCCAGTCTGTCCTTTAGAGTTATCTCCAAATGTAATCTGAGGTCTTTTTTTCTCAACATAGTTAGTGAGTAGATGCTTGTATCATGTCATATGTCTTGAACATCCACTGTCCAGATACCATGCAGTAGGTGCTACTTCATTTCCACTCATCAAGGTTATGTTGTCTTCATTCAGTTCAGTGCCCTTTTTCTTCACCTATAAAACAGATCAGGTCTTAGGTACCCATTTGGTGTAGGGTCCTACCAGGTTAGCTGTACCTTTTGGAACCCAAATCTGCCTGACAACTCTAATTACTTTAGAGTGGTTGATTTGTCTCCCATAAACATCTACATACACATTCACTACCCTAGGTGCCTTGGCAGTACCCTGTGTATGAGTGCCAGCCTTAGCATGAACATGAGCCTTAGAGTTCTTCTTGGGTTCAGACCTCTTGTTCCAATGCTTGGGCCTTGGTGCAGCTGGTCTCTACCTCTGCTGACTTGGGTTCAGGAAACCTTTACCCTTAGACAAGTGGGATTTAGGTTGCCTGTACTAAAATTGTGGTTTTTCAGTAATCTGAGGACTTGGTCTTTTCAGTTGAGAATATCTCTGCTGAGTGTTTCTCTTCTGAAAATTCCTCTGATGGTTCAGTGTAGATCTCTTCAGGTTGGTATTCTTAGCCTGAGGCTTTGAAGTACTGGCCTAAAAATTTCCTATTGAGTGTTCAGGTTTTCTAGCATTTTCCGGAGGTTTGGGCTTTCTTCCCTGAACCTTCTGTTTTTCTGAAACAATAGGTCCTTAACCCTTGTCTAAAACTCTGGGTTGTTCTTCAGTATGAAGATTAGTACATGCCACTAGTTTAACAAAGACAGTCTTGGTGCTACTAGAAGCAGCATTCAGAAGACCTTGTGAGGTTCCCCATGGATTATATCCCAATCCAGCCTTTATAGTTGCAGGTCTTTGATAACTCTGAATTTCATCTATTATTTTAGATACAGAATTCAACAGAGCTAACTTTCTCTGTGCACTATCCTCACTTTTCTTTAGAGTTTCATGCTTCTCAAAGAGGTCATTGAACTCAGTTCTGATAAGTTGAATCTCTTCAGTGGATTTCTCTAATTTTCCATTCAGAATCTCTATCACCTTCTCTTTTTCTGAGAGTTGTACTTTCAGAACATCCAGTTCATCAGTAGTTCCCATTAGTTGAGAAGTGATTTCAGCATTGTTAGAGTCTTTCCACTTCAGATTCTCAGCAGTCAGTTCCTTGTTCTGCTCTTGAGTTTCCATGAGCAGTTCTTGTAACACGGAATAGTCCTTCATAAGATTCTCAAAAGAATCCATCAGGTCAAAGTTACTGGTTACAGATGAACTTGATAACTCAGGTGCTTATGTAGGAGCAACAACAGAGATAGAAGAATTTACCTCCACAGCAACAAGGCAGACATCATCATTGTCACTTTCTGAGAATATCTCATCTGAAGAACTGGATCCTTCTTCAGATTGTTCTTCTTCTTCTGCAATCATAGCCTTCTTGCTGGAGATCTTTCTGTCTCTCTTGGCTTGTCTCTCATTTCTTTCTTTAGCACTCAGCTCAGGACAATCATATTGGAAGTGACCCTTCTTTTGGCAGTTATAGCATCTGTTGGTATCATCATCCTGATCACTTTTCTCCTTGGTCTTGGAGTCCTTCTTTTTGGATGAGGAACCTTCAGCTTTGTGGTCCTTCCTTTTATCAGTGGATCTGTCCTCAGCCTCTGAGTTATTCATGTTCTTGTACATGTGGTTCCTGTAATATTTCTTATATTTTCCATATACCGCTATTTTTTCATATCTCCTATCGAGTCTTTTATCAAACCTCCTCCTGCAAGTGAGTTCTCTAGATTTACTGAGATTTCTTTGGCCTTGAAAGCCACATTCTTGCTAGATGAAGAATCATCTTTGCTATCAGACTTCTTAGTTTTCTTGTCAATCACAAACTCATAAGCTATCAGTTCAGAGAAAACTTGTTGATATGGCATGGAATCAATATTTTTGGTGTTTTCAATCACCACATCATGTATATCCCATTTCTTAGATAATCCTCTAAAAATTTTAAGTGCCACTTCTCTTTGTGGGTATCTTTTCCCAAGAGCATTCAGATTATTCATAATGCTAGTGAATCTAACTTCTTGTTTGTCAATGGATTCACCATCTTCCATTTCAAAGCTATCAAACTTTCCAATAGCAACATAAAGTTTGTTCTCTTTAATATGATATGTGCCTTGACAAATAATAACAAGTGTGTCCCATATTTCTTTTGTAGTTTCACAGTGAGAAATCATCCTCATAACACCATAATCAATAGTGCTATATAGAGTATCTTTAGCAATGTAGTCCAGATTGACCAACTTTCTCTCATCAGGAGTAAGTTGATCATCAGGTTTTGGAAATTCATCTCTGGGATCATTCCTCTCGAAGATCGTTGATTCTCGATTCACAACAGTGTATTTGAATGGTCCTTCATAAACCACTCTCCACATTCTTTCATGTTTGGAATACAGATGAGCCTGCATTCTCAATCTCCATAGGTCATAGCTCTCAATAGAGAACATAAGAAGTTTATTAGAAGACATGATGAATGAGCCTTGTAAGATATCAACAATAAGATCTATTCAGTAGACCACCAAAGTCTTTCAGCAAATAGACTATGGCTACCAAAGAAAGTGGTCAAAATGAACCACTGCTCTGATACCACTTGTTGGTCCCGGTGCAAACGAGTCTCACACGTGTATGGGGGGAATACACGTGTATAGTGATTTTTAAAACTTTTCTTTTACTGTGATCAGAAGGGTTAGGTTATCCTAATAATTTTGCCCTGAGAAGCACAAATCGCCCAGAGTCAAAGTCTGTTGAGACAATGATCCTGAGCAGCTTTCAGTAGCTTCAGATTAGCCCGACTGATCCTGAGTTTTATCAGAGATCCTGAGGAGCTTGGATCAGATAATTATCTTACTGAACACTCAGTAGAGTTGGTTCAATTTGGTAACTATCTATTCTAGCTACGCAAGAGTGCGGAATGGTTGGCCCTAAGTTTATACTCGTTTTAGCTTTGCTGAAAATCTTCTTCCTTTAATAAAACAGTGGTTAAGGTTGTGATCAATTTGATGCAAGTTCAGTGGATTGGTTCCAACTGAATATCAGTAAAACCAGCTTTCAGTGAAAATCATGCAACATATATAATGCAGTACATAAAGCAAATAACACATCAATTATAGTGGTTCAGAGACTCAAGCTCCTACATCCACTCTCTCTGATCTTCAGAGAAATTCCTTAACTCACTTCCTAAAGCTTTCAGGCTGACTCACTGTAGCTTACTAACTTTTCTATCTTGAGTTTTCTAGCTGACTCACTGCAGCTTACTAACTCAAACACACACAAGTTTTCAGACTACCACAAGTAGCTTACTAACTTCTCCTCTAGAGTTTTCTGGCTGACTAACCTGCAACTTACTCACTCTCTACAACTCTTACTCACCAACAAATCACACACACAAACTACCTTATCAAAGGGTTTGGGTTTGGGTTGGTTTCCAACTAGGGTGAGATATCCTTTACAATAAGAACAAAATGCAAAGGCTAGGATATCTCTACTAAGCTTTGGATATATCTATCAAATCTAGGCTTAGTGAATGAGCTCTCTCCAATGTGAAACACTTGGGAAATTCTAGATTTTTTGAGTGCTTCAATTTGCAAGAATACAAATGAGTTCTTGAGTTGCTGTAATTTCCAGTAACCTCTCAATGTTGGAGATCACTGGTATTTATAGGCAATTTCTTCATAGGTCACTCTTTGAAAAAACTATCCGATGTAAGAGATAGCATCAAGAGTTTCCTCTTTTGGTTATTGATGAACGACAATTTTTAGGTTTTGAACACTCCCTTGCATGTTTTAGGAAATATGCAGCCAAGTAGCCAATCACCAATTTTTGTGAACTGGAAGATATCAGACCTGACATTTCTTCAGTGGGATGTCACTTTCAGTGTCAGTTAAGTACGTTGTTGTTACCTCCTCATTGGTTGAAATCTTCTTTCGAACAGAGACAAACAAAACGGCTCTTTTTAGTTGACCTTTCTGATCTGATATGTTCCTTAATGTCCACACATGTCTAACATTCTGTTTGTTTGTACTAGGAGTGAACATAACACTATTTCATAAAAAATAGCTTGTTCAGGATCCTTTTGATCAGTATAAAAGACAGTCTTCAGGATCTTCGGGTCTTCAGGATTCTTCAGAGGATATTAGATCGCTTAACTTCGGTTTCGACATTCTTCTTTTGATCGATCGTTCTCCCGATCCGATCCGGTCATCCGATCTTGTCTTCCGATCGAATCATCCGTCATCCGATCAGTTCTTCTGATATATATTTTCTGATCAGTTCTTTTGGTCATCTGATCAGTTCTTCTGATATGTATTTTCTGATCAGTTCTTCTGATCATCTGATCAGTTCTTCGGAGTCTTCAGTACATTACAATTTCCTAATCTATATCTGATGACTATACATGATGCAGATAATCCTCCTTAACAATCCTATACTGAAACCCGACTCAGACTATCAAGATCATCCTGAACATGTCATACTCGGGGTTTTGAGATCTAATCAAAACACTTTATTAAATTCATCTCCCAACAAAAGTATTACTTGTTTAAATGAAATGTATTACTTATTTAAATGAAAAATATTACTTGTTAAATGAAAAGTAGTACTTGTTTAAATGAAAAGTATTACTTGTTTAAATAGAAAAGTATTACTTGTTTAAATAGAAAAAGTATTACTTGTTTAAATAGAAAAGTAGTACTTGGTTAAATGAAAAGTAGTACTTGGTTCAATTAAAAGTATTGTTTAAATAATAGAAAGTATTACTTGTTTAAATGAAAAGTATTACTTGTTTTAATGAAAAGTATTACTTGTTAAATAAAAAGTATTACTTGTTAAATAAAAAGTATTAGTTGTTTAAATAGAAAAGTATTAGTTGTTTAAATAGAAAAGTAGTACTTGTTTAAATAGAAAAGTATTACTTGTTTAATGAAAAGTATTACTTGTTTAAATGAAAAGTAGTACTTATTTAAATAGAAAGTAATACTTTTTTAAATAGAAAAGTAGTACTTGTTTAAATGAAAAGTATTACTTGTTAAATAAAAGTATTACTTGTTTAAATAAAAAATTAGTACTTGTTTAAATAGAAAAGTAGTACTTGTTTAAATGGAAAATAATACTTGTTTAAATAGAAAAGTAGTACTTGTTTAAATGAAAAATATTACTTGTTAAATTAAAAGTATTACTTGTTTAAATAGAAAAGTAGTACTTGTTTAAATAGAAAAGTATTCTTGTTTAAATAGAAAGTAATACTTTTTTAAATAGAAAAGTAGTACTTGTTTAAAAGAAAACTATTACTTGTTAAATTAAAAGTATTACTTGTTTAAATAGAAAATTAGTACTTGTTTAAATGAAAATTAATACTTGTTTAAATGAAAGGTATTATCTATTTAAATGAAAGGTATTACTTGTTTAAATGAGAATTAGTACTTGTAAAATGAAAAGTAATACTTGTTTAAATGAAAAGTAGTACTTGTTTAAATAGAAAGTATCACTTGTTTAAATGAAAAGTAGTAGTTGTTTAAATAGAAAAGGAGTAATTGTTTAAATGAAAAGTAGTACTTGTTTAATAGAAAAGTATTACTTGTTTAAATGAAAAGTATTACTTGTTTAAATAGAAAAGTATTACTTGTTTAAATTGAAAAGTAGTACTTGTTTAAATAGAAAGTATTATTTGTTTAAATAGAAAGTAGTACTTTTTTAAATAGATAGTAGTATTTGTTTTAAAAAATGAATTTTTAGGACATATACAATTTTAAAAGAATATAATCATTTATTTATAATTTATAATATAAAAAATATATATAATTAGTATTTTAAATATTATTAGATAGTTAAATTAAATAAATGAAATAAAAAAATTTAAAAAAAAAGAGTGTAAAACAAACGAATTAAAAATAAATAAATTAATATATTTTAATATAATACAATTTAATTTAAATTTATAAATAAATAAAAAATAAAATTATTATATTAAATTTTGGTTAAATCATTAAATTAGATATTTGAAATAAATAATAAATTTTTTTTGAAAAAAAAACAATTTTTAGGACACATAGAATTAATTTCATTAAGTAAACGAAAGAAAGCAAGTGCCCGAGCGGTTTGATCCCCACTCAGGCGCCCACAGGTCCCGTGTTCGGTCCCCCTTGGGAGGGAAAATTTGCCTCATTTAATTGGGAGACTTGGCGGCTTATATACGATATGCTTGGTGGTTGGGTTCGACATGGTCCGTGGTTCGGTGCGCAGCCGGACGCCTCGTGGCTCGGGTTCGAACCACAGTGAGCCTTTTTTTTTTGTAAATTCACGTTTTAGCGACGGATTTAATAATTTTTTTTAATTATTAAAAAAAAAACCGCCGCTAATCCGTCGCTAATCAGCGATGGTCACAAAAAACCGTCGCTACGGTTAGCGACCCTCGATTCAACATCGGATTTTTTTCCGTCGCTAATGTCGTTAGCGACGGTTTTTTCCGTCGTTAAACCCCGTCTTTTTTGTAGTGCACGTGATTACTTTTTTCAAATTTTTATCCATTTATTTACACCACGTGTGATTATTTTATAATTTATTCAATCCTCAACAAAAATTAATTTTATTTAATATAATACGAATAAATAACTCTCACATTAAACTTCGTTCAAATATTAATTATTCATTAAATCCGGGATCGAGGGAGTAACAAATAATGGATAACTAACATTACCCCCACCAACCCGACCCACATCACACATTACCTTATCCGAGAGGCCCAATCCACGAGTCAGCTTGTGTAGGTTAGCCCGTTTTGAGTTGTGCCCTGACTGATTCAACTCATTGATGCGGATCGGGTAGGTCAATTCGGTGACATATTTATGGATTGTTTGCAAATACTTATAAATTATTATAGTCACCTAGAATTGTGTGCAGAAATAATTTGGAGTGTTTTGTTTCTCTTTTAGTAGCTTAAATAAACTCTCATAAGCTATAAGCTAGAAACTTAAAAGATTGTGTTTTTAGTAGCTTATTAGTTTTTTTAAAAAACTTTTAACTTTTTTTGCAAACACAATCAACTTTTCTTTAATTTTTTTAACAAACACGGTCAAATTCTACTATTAATCAATTTTTCCATAATCACTAGTTTTAATCACTTCTTTAAAATCATAAATTTGTTGCAAAACAGCCCCTTAATTTAGAACACTCACAAGTCAAAATGTCATAGTTGACCAAAGAATAGAAAAAAACGTCTCTCACTCCATGTTCATGACTTTATCCGCCATCCCAACAATCTAACCCTTTTTCAAAGACTTGCTCAACAATTAAAGCTTAAATCAAGACTATGGCTTATGCATCTCTTGCTTCCCTTCAACAAACCACAGATCTGATCTTGAATTCTCATAAGTGTTGCTCACCCCTCAGTACAATTTTATGCTTCGGAACTCTGGGCCCAGCTTTGGTAGCCTTTGTAGTAAGTTTTAGTCTTCTTTGGGTATTGGACGTTATGCATTGCGGAAACGTGAAGGTCCCTTCCCAAGTATTTGAGTTGATTCATTTAAAGTACCTCGCTCTAGGACTCACCTTTGAGATTCCTGAAGCCATATCAAACCTCCAGAATCTTCAAACCTTAATCATTGGTCCAAGAGCAAAATTTAGTGAGGAGGCACCATCTTCTTCATATTTGCCACAACAAATTTGGAGTATGCCTCAATTAAGGCATATTATAGTTTACGATTCTTGTAAGTTGCCTGATCCTGCAGATGGACCAACTCTGGAAAACTTGCAAACACTTTCATTCGTAAGAAGTTTTTCATGCAGCAAAAGAATCCTGAAAATGTTTCCAAATCTCAAAAAATTGGGCCTCGTTTATTTTAAACATAAAGTTCATCACCACCTCCACATTCTTGAAAATCTGCATCATCTAGAAAAGTTGAAAATAATTGCAGAGAGGACCTTTTCTAGGAAAGGGCGGATGAATCCTGTTTTTCCGATTTCACTAAAAAAGTTGAGCTTAGTTGGAGGGCGACTCCCTTGGAAGGATATGAGCATTGTTGGTTCGCTGCCCAATCTTCAAGTGCTTAAACTGAAGGAAGGCGCCTGTGATGGTGACTTGTGGGAAACGAGCGACGAAGAATTTACTCAACTCCAGTATCTGCAAGTTAGTGGATCAAATCTCGAGCATTGGATAACTGAAAGCAATCATTTCCCAAGACTCAAACGCCTTGTGCTTCATCGCTGTCGGAATCTGACTGAAATTCCAGTTGGTATTGGAGAAATCACAACACTTGAACGGATTATGGTGGATGCCGTTAACCAACCTCTAATGGATTCGGCCAAGGAGATACAAAGAGTTCAACGTGAGGAGTATGGTAATGATGCCTTTCAAGTTTATGGCATCAATAGAAAGCGACAATCGTGGGCATAACAGCAGTCCTGTACTGAGTTCATTGCATCCTCTCCAAGCAGGTTTGCAATGCATTTAGTTTCTGAAGTTTCATTTTAGAAAATTTAAGTACATGTTTAACTATTGTGCTATGTTTGTTTATTCACAAACGTTTTTAGAACTCAAAAGACTGAGAAAACAAGTTGTTGTGGGAAAGAAGAGACCTGAAAAGGGTCACTTGATCTGTTTTTTCCCTCTTCACAGGATATAGCAGCTTTACAATTGAATTTGAAGAGACAGAGGGCTACATGCGAAAACTTGAAGAGAATGATAGGTTATATTTCTTCTCTATGTAGATATTCTATTGGATTTTTAAATTATTTTCTGGTTTTCTGTTTATTTGAACTTGATTTAGAATCAACTCAATCATGCATGTTATACAAAGAAGCAAAAGGAATTGTCATATAGTAGTATGTATTTCGAAGTTTCTGTTCATTTCGTTCAGTGCTTAAATATGGGGCATACTTTGCCAAAAGGAGACCAGGATCCTTTAGATGTATGGTTTTTCTTTGGTTATACCTATTTTTTAACGAATGGTTTACTGGCGAAAACTGCATTTCATACTGGTCATGTTCAATACAATAGTTGCTTAACAAATGGTGGAGAAAATTACGAATCTGAAGTTACATTTATAGGTGAAGAAATAGTTGTTTAGCAACAGCAAAAAAAATTCCGTCTGTAAGGCAATTTGATTTTGTATCAACCAAGGATGGAGCGAGGAAGAGTACAGAGGGGGCACTGCACCCCCTAAATTTTTGAAAATTTGAAAGAATATTTTAGTAATTTTATATTTATATATAGAATAAAATAAATTTTATCACACACATATATTTATGTTTGAATAAATATGAGTTGTTTTACTTGAATTTGACAATCAATTAGGCTCTATTTAAATAGGGGGGATTTGAAATGAATGAATTTAAAAAATTACAGGTGCAATCACTTATAGTTACAAGTTGACTTAAAAAAAAGCTGATGGGTACAAATTGACCAAAAAACTTACTGCCCAGTGCAAAAATTTGTCTATTTTGTCCCTACTTTTTTTCTTTTCACTTTCCATTTTTCAAAACATGTCACCTGCAAAAAATAGCAAGTCTTTTTTTTAATGTCTTGTCAACAATTATTCCACTTTTTGTGTGGTGAGTCATAACCTTTTTTTTTATGGCTTAGTCATAATTTAATTTAAATTATTTTGTTATTTCTTATTTTTCAAGAGACACGTGTAGGCATAAATGAATTAGGAGAGGGGTAAGCATAAATGAATTTTTTTCATTATTTATTTTTCAACAAAAATAACAAAAAATAACATATACGACTATAACATTTTAATTTTATCCAATTTTTTGGAAATAATTCTTCTAATTACTTCCTTTTAATTTCACTAATTATTTTAATTTAATAATAATTAGTTAATTAATAATAACAATGCATTTTAAAAAAAATTACATCGTACAAAATAAAAATAGGTAAAGTGCTATGAAAAATACATTGTTAAAGTAAATTCCATATATAATACATACATTGCATAAAATATGAATATATTGCATATAACATTTATACTGCATACTCTAAAATATTTTGTATAACTACACAATACATTTACAGAACATAGATTTCGTATATAAACTGAGCATAAATTTTGTTGTTGAATCACTCCCTACAAGGTGGTGGGCCCACTCCCTGAACTTTCTTTTTCTGCTTGAAGAGAAGGAATCCAAACCTGTGTATCCCTATGTTTGGCCACGAAATCAAAAGAGAAAAAGAATTAAACTTGTGTATCATTTTCATAGACATTCACAACACCATTCACCGCCGCCATCAACATCAACACCATCCATCGCCGTTGTCGACACCATCCACTGCCCGCCCGAAAACCCACCGACCACCAACACCATCAGTTCCTTCGCCAAAAACCATATACCGTCGCCGTCAACACCATCCACCGCCCCGCCCGAAAACCCACCGACCAATCGACCACCAAGACCATCATTTCCTTCTCCAAAAACTATATACCGCCGCCGTCAACACCATCCACCACCCGGCCGAAAAACCACAAACCACTAACACCATCCACCCTCGCCGTCAACACCATCCACCGGCCCCGCCCGAAAACCCACCCACCACTGAAAAAGGTTTTGTGATTCACAGAAAGAGAAGAGAGAGAAGGTGTGGGATATTTGATTGGAGAGAGAAACTAAATCTGAGATATTAGAGAGATGGAATGTCCTAGACAGAGTTTTATTGATAGGAGATATTAGATTTTATTTTCAAATTAAAGTTAAAAAGGGTATAAATGGTTTTTTAACTTCATTTTGTAGTGGGTAGCAAGTGTCTTCTGAAAAATGTATCTCATAGTAATTACACCAAATTATAAAGGTAAAAATGCATAAATTTCAAATCATAAATTGTCAAGACATGAGAGAGAAGAGAAGATAGTGAAGGGGGGAGAGAGAGAAGGGGTAGAGAGAAGATAATTTCAAATGACTAGTTTTGATAAGGATTTGAAATCCCTCCATTTTAAACTAGACTCTCAAATTTAAATATTTGTAAATCCATTAGAGAGTGATGATTTGTGTGTGAAATTCATGGATTTCAAATTCATCCATCAAAATGTCTGATAAGATGTTTCTTGACCACAAAATATACACAATAACATCAACCAAAAAAAATTATTGGAACCTTACAACCCTGCATTTTTCGCGTATTATATTGTGTCGGCATCCACAAAAAGAAAAGACAATTACATCAATAACAACACATACTACTATTATATAGTCAAAAAATTGCAAAACATGTCAACATTGTTTTTAGCTTCAGAGAACAACCAAAAAAGAATCATCCAACAAAATTATCCATTCATTCACAAAAACCATGCATAAAACAATATCTAGAGTGGTATCTATGAACCACGACACCATTTTTTATCTATAATTATCAGACAATGTTTCAGAATACACACGTCTTGCAGGTGTAAGCTACCGAATCACGTTCTCAATTTGATTGCAAACCAAAATACCGCAATGTAACGAATCAGCTGCTTGTTGATAACAATAATCAGACTCTGGTTTCTTCAATATATTTTTCATAAATGAGACATTTGGACAATAGCTTCTAAACACTGCTCTAAGCTTTTCACCAAGATATTCCACCTGTACGTGGGGGGAAAAAACACAATTAAAATGTGTACAAACTAATATCCCTCCTGCACACATGAGAACTCATGATACATCGTCATTCAAAAATGCTCCAAATTTTTGCACACATGTGTACAGACTAATAAGTTATATTTTTTGTACAAAATACGTATATGTGTTTTCTAAATATTACCGATATGTGTATGGACTAATACTTTTATCTATAGAAACTAATACTTTGAACACATGTGTATGGACTAATACTTTTTATATGTAGAAACAAATACCCTCTCAACCCATGGCATGTCACATCCTGATTTTCGTAAGCCAAATATGCATAAATTTTATAAGAATTTACAGCGGAAGTAAATGTTAAAACATGAAACATTATTGAACCTTAAACTGAATCACTAAAAATCTATTTGTCTCAAGCAAGATTTAATGTAATAACAAGGATGCGACTCTTATTTAAATAAATATAGTTTAAATCTTAAAAACTTTTAAATGTCAAATAACATGAATAAAAAATTTAGTTAACCACTTGAAGCAATCCAACCATCCCTTCTTAATCCTTGAAGCAACCCTCCAACCATGGCTGTCACATTCTTAATTCGCTTGATATCAATAAGAATTTACATCCAAGTAAATGTCCCTTATTGAACCTTACACTTTGTTCTTAATATTTAAAAATGTTAATAAGATTGGGTTGAAATCAAAAAAACTTTTAAATGTCAATGTTAAAAAATTTATCATGTAAACAATCACCATACTCCTTCTTAATCTGCTGACAACACAATCAGAAATTAATTTTAAAAATGTTAATAAGATTGGGTTGGACCCACTTGTGATCCGAACTACTATAAAACAAATCATTGAATGGATCATAAAAATCAGTAAAACATGTTGCAATTTTAGTTGTGATCCGAACTACTATAGAAATCATTGTTGTAAACTATGGAATGTCGCATTTAGACAATAATAATTTACATTCAAAGAATTTAATAAAGACAAACGTAAACTTGAATAGAAATTCTCACCTCAAATTGTCGATACCATGAATGTAAATGATGCAATGCAGTATCTTTATTCCGTCATGCCTAAAAATATTTAAGTAAAAAGCCTATATGTTATTGTTACAAATAAATAAATATTCATAATTAATCATTAGTAGTGTTAATTGAAAATAGAAACCAAAAATTTGGTGTTAAATATATCGGTCCGTCGTAAGAATGAAATAAACATGGTTGCTAAACATTAACGTTATGGAAAAATCAATATTGGCTTAGACAACAGTTTCGTGTGCTTGCCCATTTTAAATATAAAAAAATTCAATTAAACGTGGTAATTAAGAATTAAATATTTGGGCATAAAATCAAAAAAAATTAAGGTTTCTACATAAGATCTGGATAATTAAACAAGTTGTCAATTTCGAAATCCCACTCTGAAATAAGTAAGAATTACTTTTTAATTATGAAAAAGGTTTAAACATGATAATTCTTCACTGAAAAGATGTAATTCAACAAAGAAGAAAATAAACGTACTGTTTTCTGTAGAGAAGAAGCTGCTTTTTGGTACTGTAAAACTCAACTCAAATTTTACTATGAAAAATATTTTTTTTGTGTTTTGATTTCACAAAAAGAGACCTCTATTTATAGAGAAGAAAATATAATTTTGTTAGAAAAAATTGGGATTTGGATATATCATGAAAATCTTAAGATTTGATTATTATAGATAGAGATAAAATTTTAAAGATCTATTTTCATAAAAATCTATTGTTGAATTAATAAATTTAGAATAATTATAATTATTTAAAAGAATGGAACATCATAACCGGTAACCTTACCAAGTTTTCAATGGGGGGCTGCTTTCGAAATTTATGAAGTGAAAAGATTTATGGCCTTTAACATAAAAAAATTAAATAAGGCTTAGAATTAAATTTTAAAATAAATTTATGGTATTAAATTTTGGATTTACAAAACATATCTTATACTTTCATGAGAAATTAAGAATTTCATGGAGATAAATATTGAAACTGAATCTCCTGTAGAATTTGTAAAGATATGAGATAAAGTTAGAGGAAATTCTAGGATTTTGATAAAAATATCTTTTGTAAATATTGAAAGATGTACTTAAAATCTTAAAAGTATTAGAAAAATCTCTTATGAAAGCTTTCATAAAAATATAACTAACTTGAAATTTTCGGAGTTTTACATCCTACCTCCCTTAAAAATATTTTCGTCCTCGAAAATCAGTTGTAACTGATAAAATATGCATGCATGAGATAAAATTTGAAATGGTCATGTAATGAATATTATGATGTCATGATTTTAACATAAAATTGCTTTGAACTTGAAACTTGAACTATAGCATGTGATGCATGTAACACACACACACACACACATATATATCATGTGATCATCTTTTCCATGATCAATGCAACTTGAAACTTGTACTGTGTAGTATGTGATGTATGTACCATATATCATGTGATCATTTTTTCCATAAAATAGTTTAAAAACTTTCATGTCATACCTCAGAGTTGTAGCGGTGGGAGGTGGATGTCGTAACATATACTCAATAATGCATGATATATTTTTCTTGACACAAAAGTAAGAATTTTTATTTTAACAAGTCTACAAGAACGTAGACTTGCTCTGATACCACTCTGTCACATCCCAATTTTCGTAGGCCAAATATGCATAAATTTTATAAGAATTTGCAGCGAAAGTAAATGTTAAAAACATGAAACATTATTGAACCTTAAACTGAATCACTAAAAATCTATTTGTCTCAAGCAAGATTTAATGTAATAACAGGGATGCGACTCTTATTTAAATAAAATATTTTAAATCTTAAAAAAATTTAAATGTAAAAAATTTAGTTAACCACTTGAAGCAATCCACTGTCTCTCTACCACACTCCTTCTTAATCTGAAAAATGTTAATTAAATTTGGGTGAGCAAAACAACTAACTCAGTGGGGTTCCCTTACTTTATCATAATCAAACATAACATGTAAATAAAATTATAAACTCACAAACATGCATACAATTTCATAAGCTTGTTGGCAAGGCCAACCATAGGCTGTTGGATAAACCAACCATAATAACATAGACTGTAAGATGTAGCAAACAATAATAACACTCACATGAATATTTAAAAGTGACAAAGCAAGTAAAAACCCCACCTCGAATTGTCGATACCATGAATGTAAATGATGCAATGCAGTATCTTTATTCCGTCATGCCTAAAAATATTTAAGTAAAAAGCCTATATGTTATTGTTACAAATAAATAAATATTCATAATCATTAGTAGTGTTAATTGAAAATAGAACAAAAAAATTTGGTGTTAAATATATCGGTCCGTCAGAAGAATGAAATAAACATGGTTGCTAAACATAAACGTTATGGAAAAATCAATATTGGCTTAGACAACAGTTTCGTGTGCTTGCCCATTTTAAATAAAAAAAAAATTCAATTAAACGTGGTAATCGAAGATGCAGCGGGTTCTTTTGTGAAGTGCTACAGCAAAAAATTTCCAGGCATCCAAGATCCTCATATCTCGGAAATGCTTGCTTTAAGAGAGACTCTGCTTGTTGCTCAGCTTATGGATCTGCGCCCCGTGGCTATTATTGGAGACGCCAAGCGAGTCATCCTACAGGCTATAGGGGAAGAGGATGGGCCGGTTACATGTGTTCCGATTCTTGATGAGGTTCGTGATCTCTTGCGAAGTGTTCCATGCTTGGGTATTTTTTGGAAACGGCGAGCTTACAATCTGATGGCTCATGGGTTAGCTCTCCACGCGAAGCTTAATCCTCTTTGTAATCTTTCATGGTCGTCCCCTCCGGACTTCCTCCTTTCAATCAATGCTGGCTGATTCCAGCTCTAGTAGTCCCCTTTCCTTTCGAAAAAAATATTTGGGCATAAAATCAAAAAATATTAAGGCTTCTGCATAAGATCTGGATAATTAAACAAGTTGTCAATTTCGAAATCCCACTCTGAAATAAGTAAGAATTACTTTTTAATTATGAAAAAGGTTTGAACATGATAATTCTTAAAAGAGATAATGATTAGAGATACTTCTTTACTGTATATTTTTTAATTAATATTCTTTAATTACTTTCCTTGTATTTCGCCCATATATTTTGGGCATATTGTTGTACTCCTGTAATCTCTATCATTTTTTACGTATTTTCTCAATCACCCATTCAACGGTGATTCTCAATCTCTCTTATGGTTTCTAAACACTCTTACATGGTATCAGCTTTACGATCCTAATTCCTGTGCAAATCGGCCATATCCGTCTTCTGCTAACTCTTCCTCGTGAAACGACGCATGAGAATTTCCAATCTCCCTTCCCTCCCTCGCCTCTGGTTTCTTTTTTCCCTCTCTGTCCAAACCCTAATTCGCACAATTTCCCTTCTCCCTCCAAATGGCAAACCCTACCACGGACCCATTACCCGTCACGGCCATGATCAACATGGTGTCCGGAATCAAACTGGGCGCTTCAAACTATCTCCCTTGGTGTCGTCAAGTGGAACACATGGCGGATTGTTTCGATCTCATGGGATTTCTGGACGGTTCCCGCGTTGCGCCTCCGCCCTCTGTTACCGCCGCTGATGGAACTGTTTCTCCCAATCTGGAAAATCAAAGCTCGCAAATTATTAAGTGTCTTGTATACCTCTCTATCTGAAGATGCTGCAACTGAAGTCTTGGACTCCACGACTTCACGGGATACATGGACGACTTTGGAAGCTGTTTAGGCATCAACTCCGAGAGGAGCTTCTCTCTCTTCATCGGGGTGATTCCACGGTTGATGAATACGGTAAGAAGTTTAAATTATTATGTGATCAACTACATGCTATTAGTTGTCATGTTGTTGAGTCAGATAAGTCACAGGTTTTTGCGTGGTCTGGGTATTCAATTTGCTAGCTTTGCGGATACTCGAATGGCTTTCAGCCCTATCCCGCCTTTTTGAGATTTGTTGAGTCAAGCGAAACAGTATGATTCGATGCTTCGTTCCATGGAATCATCTTCGCCGCAGGCGGCCTTTACTTTCGGGCCGTGGGGCAACATCCGGAGGTCGTTCTCAGCCGAGCGACAATTCTTTGAGTACCAATACCGTCTGTGGTCAGCAGGGTGGCTCTGGTTCGGGTTTTGGGTAGAATTCAGGTTTTGGGCACAATTTTGGATTTTTGGGAAATCGTGGGCAAAATTCTGGGAACCGTGGTCAGCATGGTGGTTCTGGTTTTAATAATGGCTCCTCGGGTTATTCTAATGGGGGGCGTCGACCTCCTCGTTGTCAAATATGCCGTGGGGAGCATTATGCTGATAAATGTCCCCAATTTCTCACTGCTCGACAAGTTGTCTCGTCTGCAAACTTGGCTCAGGCATTCACTTCTTCTTGCAATGTATCAGACTCCGCTCTTGATTGGTACCTCGATTCAGGTGCTTCCACCCACATGACAAATGAGCCTGCTGCCCTCGACTCTTACGAGCCTTATTATGGTAACGGATCAGTCATTGTTGGTAATGGCAATGCTTTAAATATTTCTCATATTGGTTCTAGTAAATTATCTGCAGATGTTCAATTGCTGGATGTTTTAGTGGTCCCTCACATCACTAAAAATCTTTTATCTATCAGTAAACTGACATCCGATTTTCCTGTTGATGTGATCTTTTCTGATAAGTTCTTTGCAATTCAGAACCGAATGACAAAACAAATTCTGGCCCAGGGAAGGTGTGATAAAGGCTTATACTTGCTTGATAGGGGTATTCCGGCTTTGGTGGCTGCAGTCTGGAATAAATAGTTGAAGGCTAGCTTTAATTTATGGCATTTGGGCATGGGGCATGTCCCACATTCTATTATTTCTTTGTTAAATAAACTTGGTCATCTGTCAGTTACTTCAGTTTTGCCTAGTCCAACTGTGTGCTCCTCTTGCCAATGGGCAAAGAGCAAGAGATTGTCTTTTAAGTTAAATGAGAAACGTGTTGATTGTGTTTTGGATTTAATTCACTGTGATTTGTGGGGCCCTGCACCCGTTTCTACTGCGGATGGTTTCCGCTATTATGTTGCATTTATTGATGATTATTCTCGCTTTTGCTGGATTTACCCGTTACGTGCCAAATCTGAATTTTATGATATTCTGGTTCAATTTCATACCTTTGTCTGCAATCAGTTTGATCGAAAAATAAAAGTGTTTCAAAGTGATGGGGGAACTGAGTTTGTCAATACTAAGGTCCGTAATTTTATGAATCTCCATGGCATACTTCATTGTTTGTCTTGCCCTTATACTCCACAGCAAAATGGTAAGGCTGAATGTAAGCATCATCACATATCTGAAACTGGCTTGTCTATGTTATTTCATGCCCATGCACCTGCCTCTCTTTGGTTTGACGCCTTTGCTATACCTGTGTTTGTGATTAACAGGCTACCCTCTTCGGTCTTGCACAATTCATCACCATTTGAGCTATTGTTTGGATATGCTTCCAATTATGCAAATTTCAAGCCCTTTGGATGTCGTGTCTTCCCGTATCTTCGGGATTATGCTACAAATAAACTCGAGCCTCATAGTCGTCCTTGCATCTTTTTGGGGTATAGCAGTGTTTACAAGGGATTTCATTGCTTTGATCCAGCCTCGTCTCGAATATTTATTTCTCGACATGCTCAGTTCGATGAAAATTGCTTTCCATTTTCTCTAGAACCGTCCGTCACCTCGATCTCAGAATTGGATGTCACTACCTTTTTGGATGCCTCGGGTGGCCCAGCCTCAGGGCTTCGTGGATCCTCGGTTCCCAGACCATGTATGTTGTCTAAAGAAAGCTCTTTATGGCCTCAGTCAAGCACCCCTTGCTTGGTTCCAGAGGTTCAACACATTTCTTACCAGTCTTGGCTTTCTTCAGAGTCGTTGTGACTCCTCCCTGTTTCACTTTCATCGAGGTATATCGGTCATTTATTTACTGTTATATGTGGATGACATAATTGTTACAGGAAATGACGACTCTTTGTTGCAAGCTTTTATATCTCGTACTCATCATGAGTTTGCTATCAAAGACCTTGGGCGTTAGAATTATTTTCTTGGACTTGAGGTCTCATATACTTCTAATGGCTTGTTTGTGGGTCAAGCTAAGTATGCACATGATATTCTTGAGCTAGTTGAGTTGTTGGACTCCAAACCTGTCTCCACTCCTTTGCCAACTGGGGAGTCTCTTGTTAGTGGTGGTGATTCGATCAATGATCATACGTTATACAGGTCCCTTGTTGGAGCCCTTCAGTAGCTGACAATCACCCGACCTAATCTCTCATATGCTGTCAGTTCGGTCAGTCAGTTTCTTCACTCCCCGACCACTGATCATTTTCTGGAAGTTAAACGTATTCTTCGTTATATCAAGGGTACGTTGCACTATGGTTTCTCGTTTTTCAAGTGGCTTGACTCCTCCGTTTTGGGTTACTCTGATGCCGACTGGGCACATTGCACCGAGACACATCGTTCCACTTATGGCTATTCTATCTTTATTGGAGGCAATCTCATTTCTTGGTCTGCCAAGAAACAACCCACTGTTGCCCGTTCGAGTTGTGAGTCTGAGTATCGGGCAATGGTGAATGCAGTATCCGAGTTAGTTTAGGTCACCAATTTGTTACGTGAACTCCGGTCACCCGTGTCTTCTCGGCCCACTCTCTTATGTGACAATAAAAATGTTATTTTCTTGAGTCAAAATCTTGTGGCTCATAAACGAGCTAAGCATATTGATTTGGATTATCATTTTGTTCGTGAACTCGTCTCCTCTGGGAAGTTGGCTACAAGCTTTGTTCCTTCCCATCTTCAGCTTGCAGATATCTTCACCAAGAGTCTCCCTCGTCCGGCCTTTGAGTTTCTTCGTTCCAAGCTTTGTGTGTGTCTTCACCCCACGCAGCGCTTGACGGGAGGTAAAAGATATAATGATTAGAGATACTTCTTTGACTATATATTTTTGTAATTAATATTCTTTAATTATTTTCCTTGTATTTCGCCCATATATTTTGGGCATATTGTTGTACTCCTGTAATCTCTATCATTTTTTACGTATTTTCTCAATCACCCATTCAACGGAGATTCTCAATCTCTTTTATGGTTTCTAAACACTCTTACAATTCTTCACTGAAAAGATGTAATTCAACAAAGAAGAAAATAAACGTACTGTTTTCTGTAGAGAAGAAGCTGCTTTTTGGTACTGTAAAACTCAACTCAAATTTTACTATGAAAAATATTTTTCTGTGTGTTTTGATTTCACAAAAAGAGACCTCAATTTATAGAGAAGAAAATATAATTTTGTTAGTGAAAATTGAAATTTGGATAAATCATGAAAATCTTGAGATTTGATTATTGTAGATAGAGATAAAATTTTAAAGATCTATTTTCATAAAAATCTATTGTCGAATTAATAAATTTAGAATAATTATAATTATTTAAAAGAATGGAACATCATAACCGAATTGGTAACCTTACCAAGTTTTCAATGGGGGGCTGCTTTCGAAATTTATGAAGTAAAAAGATTTATGGCCTTTAACATAAAAAATTTAAATCAAGACTTAGAATTAAATTTTAAAATAAATTTATGTATTAAATTTTGGATTTACAAAACATATCTTATACTTTCATGAGAAATTAAGAATTTCATGGAGATAAATATTGAAACTGAATCTCTTGTAGAATTTGTAAAGATATGAGATAAAGTTAGAGGAAATTCTAGGATTTTGATAAAAATATCTTTTGTAAATATTGAAAGATGTACTTAAAATCTTAAAAGTATTAGAAAAATCTCTTATGAAAACTTTTATAAAAATATAACTAACTTGAAATTTTCGGGGTGTTACAACTTAAAGAGCGGAGCTTTTGAAAATTAACAAATTTCAAAGACATACTAATCTATCATAGGACCCACACATAAAAAAAAAACAATCAACTATTTCCAAACCCAATATCCATCATTACAAACATATTATCAAGATCTGCACCATTTAAATTTTTCCACAATTTTCTCCATGCACACAATGAATTATATATCAAATACGAGTGTTTTTTTTTGCTAGAATCATGTAAAAATTATGCATTATTGTTAGAGATATCTTTCTATGGATATTTTCAATTGATTTCAAGCACATACTAACCTATTTTATTACTCATACAAATATATCCTAGGACTAATACATCAAACAAAAATATCAATCAAACATTTTCAAACTCAATTGCACAATCATTCCAAATTAAGCATGATATCAATCACACATTACAGAACATATTTTCAAGTTCTGCCTCATCTCAAAACCAATACCAACTTCTGAACATGTTCAACTAATTCTGAACAACAGTTCAAAGTTAAAAATAAAAAAAAAAATTACAGACGTTAATTGAACATCCAAGTTCAAAGTTATACCTTCATGCTTTCATCTCCTTATTAAACGAACACGAGATCCTTTAAAACACACACATAGGCAAATTAAACTTAAATGTTCACTTAATTTATGAACAACATTTCAAAATCAAAAAAAAAAAAAATAAAATTTTAATAACAATGCAAGTTCAAAATCATACATTTGTCCTTCTGTTTCCTTGTTAAACAAACACGGTATCCTTCAAAACACACATACATTTGTCCTTCCATTTCCTTGTTAAACGAACACGTGATCCTTCAAAACACACATACAGACAAATTAGTTTTACATTTACAAAGAAAAATAAAAAGCCTAAGATATCTGATTAACCCCAAAAAATTCAAACATCCTTACCTCTGTCGACTTCATGTTTCCTTTTACATTTGTAAATCCTCTTTTTTCCTCGTTCAACAACTTTACTACCTTCCATTTACATTTTTTAGATTTCCTAAACAATCACAAGAAGAAGGGACAACTTAAATTCATGAACAAGAACAAGAACTGCACAAGTTAAGAAGTTCAAATTTTATTCAATTTTTTCTATAAAAGTTCATAGATTTAGTGGAAATTATAATAAATCAGTAAGAACACATTGATTTCATTAAAAAATTACCTTAAAGATAGTCTTCTTCTTCTTCAAATCATCGCCTTTTTCAATCGAACAATTGATTTCCAAAAAATCTTATCTCTTCTCAGCTCTCAAAATTTCAATAGGACAATTTTGAATTTCAATTTTTTTCAAATGTGGGAGAAAGGATTATTTTTGAGGAAAAAGGGGAAAAGGTATGATGGGACTCCCCTCAGCTTTCTTCGGAAACGATTAAATCAATATATTGGGGGGAATTTTAATTTGGTCCGAATTATATTAATTGGTAAAGGGAGGATAAAAAAAGTCAGTTTGTAGTTATTGATAAAGTGTATATAAGTAATTGTAGTTATTAGAAGAATTAATCACTTGTAGCTACAAAAGGCCCAATACTATAACTCTTAGCTCCACTCACTTTTTATAATTACTACTAGCTACACAACCTAATGCACAATACCCACAATACCTTTATCTTCTCAAAAACCCACAAAACTTACCGCCTCCCCACCCACCTCTCCATCTGACATTTCTTACCCCAAAAGACAAAAACTCTCTCTCACTGCCCAACAATAAAACCCAAATTCGCCACCACCACAATTCAAGAAAACCAAACCCAGATTCACCACCACCACAATCCATCATCACAGCCAGACCGACCGGCCTCCCACATCTTCTTGGCGGTCTTCACCACCACCCGCCTTCCCCACCCAAAAAAAAAAAACTAGATTGCCGGCCCAAAAAAAAACCAGATCACCACCTCCTCCCTCATGGTGACACCCCCTCACTCTTCATGCCACCGCGCCGCGACGGCCTCCACCACCACGCTGCTGTTTCGTGAGAGTTTGGTTTAGGTGTTTTGCTATTTTGTGTTTAGATCTGTTTGTTTTTTGAACGAATTATGAGTTTTGTTGCCGAAATTTTGGCCCAATTTATCTGATTTTTAGAGGAGGGCACACGGGAAAGGTGAGTTTTTTATTTTATTTTACAAATGGCTAATGCCATAAATCTTTATTTCATCAAGACTGGTGATTTGAACATGGAGATGGATGATGGTGGTTGCCATTTGAATTTTTTCTGGGTTATGGAGGATTTTGATTTTGATTTTGAGGTTGCAGATGCATATTTGCATGTTGGGTTGCATGTTGGGTGATGAGCTCCCTAGTTGTCGAAGTGCAGTGTTGAGCCATCCCGAAATCAACCGAAATCATACCGTAAATATTGAGTTAGAGATGAACATGTTCATCAAATTGATGAACATGTTCATGTTTTTATGAATATGTGCATGTCCAAACTGATGATGATGAATTTTTTGTAAGCATATGAATTTTTATTGGATTTTAATGTAATGTTTCTGTTTAATTTTTCAGTTTTTAATGTGAAATTTTCAAGTTGTATAAATTGAGCCTATTTTTCAAATCTTAACATAAATATTGAAAAATGATGAAGGTGAATATTGAAGAAAGAATCTGTCATAAAAATGAAGAAAAAAAAATGGATTAAAGAAGAGAGAGAGTGTAAGAAAAGGGGAAATGATTTTTTTTTCTGAAAAATGATGTTTAAGTACCAAAGGGGGAAAATGACGAAAATAAGGGTATATTTATCCTTTAGATGTACTATTTGCACCTGCAAGTAATTTTTTAAAAAGGTTGAAGTGAAAAGTTATTGGGTGTTGGGCTTTGGAGTGGAGGGTGAGCCACTCTTATTAGAATAGGGAAATTATAGTTGGTAGTAATTGACCCTATTAATTATTCATTAAATTCGAGATCGGGGAGTAACAAATAATGGATAACTAACATTACCACCAACCCGACCCACATCGCACACTAACTTATCCGAGCGGCCCAATCCAGGAGTCAGCTTGTATAGCTGGCCAGCCCAATCCAGCCCGTTTTGAGTTGTGCCCCGACCGCTTCAACTCACTTGTGCGGGCCGGGTCAGGTCAATTCGGCCCATTACATTTGACATATTTAGTTTAGAGTTCAGACTCTCGATATTCATGACTTCATCCGCCATCCCAAGAATCTAACCCTTTTTCAAAGACTTACTCAACAATTAAAGCTTAAATCAAGACTATGGCTTATGCATCTCTTGCTTCTCTTCAACAAACCACATATTTGATCTTGAATTATGATAAGTGTTCCATTTCTAATGATGAAAGACATCAAATTACAACCATCCGTGAATACGTCATATCCTTCCTTGAAAATTTCCCCAACAAATCCAACCGCTCGGAACGAAATATCCAGAATTTAGCTAATGAAGCAGAAGATCTTATTGAAAATTTCATGTGGAATCAATTTCGGGATTGGTGTGTTGAGCTATCCAGAGTTGAATTCGGAAGCCGGCTGAAAAGAGTAAGAGAGGAAATTGGTTCAATCACTGCAGATCTGATGGACGATCGACTTAATGTGTAGAAATCGATCCATATCTGTGTGAATATTCTGTGCATATCTCATATTAATTACGGGATATAATTATTATTCTTTGTGATCTGATTTATTCCCTAATTACTAGAGTTTTCTGTATATATGTTGATTGTACACCATTGTAAATCATTGAGAATAACACATTTTTCGATCCGATCATGATGCTCTGTTTTCTCGCCCCTTGTGGTTTGCGAAGAACAGGATCGGTTTTGTCGATGGCACTATACCTATCCCGGAAGAGGGATCACCAAGTTTGCCACTATGGAAGCGCTGCAACGCCACGGTAAGAGGATGGCTCAAGAGAAGGAGATACGAAGTAGCGTCAAATACGCTAAAACGGCAAAGGAAATCTGGGATGACCTTGGAGAACGCTTCGGCAAGGAAAGCGAACCAAGAGCATATGAATTGAAGAGGGCACTAACCCTTACGAGGCAAGAGAGCATGTTAATTTCGGCATACTACACCAAATTGCGAGGTCTTTGGGACGAAATACAGTCCATATCTCCCATACCAATCTGCACTTGTGGAAAGTGTACGTGCGACATTTCAAAGAAGTTGCAAGTGATGATTGAAAAGGAGAGGTTATATGAATTTCTTATGGGCCTTGATGATTCATTTGGAACAATCAAAACACAGATCTTGAGTTCCAAACCAACACCAAACATTATCACTTGGTGGCAGAAGACGAGGCACAAAAGCAAATCACTTCGTCGAGGAAGCCGAGTGTGGAAGCAGCGGCGTTTCAAACACATGGGCGACATAATGGAGATAGCCAAGAATGGAGAAACAATCGGCAAGGACGCCTGATGTGCAGCCACTGCGGTAAACCATGGCACACGATGGAAACCTGCTATGAACTCATTGGCTACCCTGAAGGTTGGCAGCGAACTGGAGACAAAAAAAGAAGTTTGACCGGAGGACTCAAAGCTGGCAACGTTGGACATGAGAGTGGGCCATCAAAAGAATCAAAGTTGATGCACGGTTCAACCAGCAGCCCTATACCAGGTTTAAGCCAAGACCAATATACACGCTTCTTGGAGTTGCTTGGAAATCAGGGTGAACCGTCAAAGCAGGAGGCCTCTTCGAAATCACCAAATGTCAACATGGCTGGTAAGGCTATTTATGGGCAGCCTTGGATCATAGACTCGGGGCTACCGAGCATATTACTTACAACGTGAATATGCTGAAAAATATGAGAGAATATGATGATAAGGTTGGGGTTCAAATACCCAATGGTCAAAGGATATCGCTTAACAACGTAGGGGACACATTCTTGCCAACTTCCTTTTCCCATCAGTTTTTTAAAACAAATTCTTGCTTTGAGTTATTGCATTGTGATATTTGGGGTGGTTACAAAACAGCTTCTTTCTCAGGTGCACATTATTTTTTGTCAATCGTAGACGATTATAGTAGAGCTACTTGGGTTTATTTGATGAGACAAAAATCTGATATTGTAGCTCAATATTTGCCCATGTTTTGCAATATGGTACGAACACAGTTTGAAAAGAGAGTAAAACGTATAAGAACTGATAATGGAGTTGAATTTCAGTCTAGTAATATGTTACAATATTAACCGTGACAATTGGATATATGTGTCCAATGTGTTTAATTTTTTGTTTTGATATTTTGCATTATTTTGTGCCACTTATTTTTGGATTGTGTTTAAATATAATAAATCGACTACCTTCCAAGCATTGAGAATATGTTTTGAAAAAACCCTCTTACCTCACATCGAAAATTATGTCTTGTGTATGTTCATATGAAGGGAGAATAATTAATTGTTTTTGTGGGATTTTATTCACAGATAATAAAATTGAATTAATTATAGTTTGGAGAGTGGCAAGATTTTTACTCCATGATTTATTTATTTGTGATTTTCTTTTGGAGAAAATTCATCCATTGCTAGCGAAAACAGTTTGCTGAAAAGATAGATTTGGACTATCAATAAATTGCAATGGATGATTGTGGGTTATTAATTAATAACAATGAAATGGTGGAAAGAGAAGTACGTATCCGACGAAGGCCCAAGCACTTGGTGTTGGGGTAATAATTTGAAAATATGATTTAATCAAACCGGTTATTTATTTAGGTATAAAATTATTTATATGCATATAAATATCAAGTCCTGTTATCAATTTTTATATTAATTCTTCAATAAACAAGCCAACTATTAATTTGATATTAAAGGTTTGAAACTTAAATTTGTTTGTAACTAAAAAGATACCTTTGAATGTGATTAAATAATGACCACCCCACTAGCTTATTTAAACTGTTTTGAGATGTTGGTGATGCATGTTCATATTTTTTTTGAGATTTTAATATGAAACATGTGATCGAAACCTGTGATATGTTTGTGCTTATACAAATAGTTATTTATTTAGTAACTAAGATTTGACTTACCTTTTATTCCATTATATCTTGGGCAATATTAATATACTTAAAGTGAATAGAATTGTATAGGAAACTATGTTGATTGGAAACGAAAAGTTATGATTGTCCTTACCACAAAAAAGCACAAGTGGTTTCTTGATACACCAAAAAATCGGATGAGCCAAAAGATATTAATTAATGGAAAATTTCGCGGACTTAATTAATGTGATCACCTTAAACAGATATATTGTCATTTAAAAAAATGGTGGAGGATAAACCCGTTAATTATGATTACGATTAATCAAAAATAGATGGCCAATCTGAACAAACTTGAGGTTATGGGTCAAGCAGATTATGATCCAAAAAGACCCATAAAATCGATTTTGGTAATCCAATATTTTCCAAAAGTTTTGAGCAAAATTTTTCTTTCAATTTTGTTACTTGAATGCAAGCTTTGGTCATACAAGTTCATCTCATTAAATTCACCAAACTCAAGCTTTGGCGGCAATGGTCCGCCTTCATCTTCTAATGCCAAGAAGGCAAGAAAAAGAAGAGGACCAAAATATATAAGCAATTGAACTCAACAAAAATCCAAAGAGAAAGTCTTAAATTCAAGCGGTGAAAGAGGACAATGGAGGTTTGTCTGTTCCAACCCCTTTCGAAGGGCGGAAAAGAAAGGTAATTTTCACGCACTAGTTTAAATTGAAACTTGTTTATATATTCAAGATACTTCTCATTCAGAAAAAGAGTTGATCCCATCTTAATCATGCACCATGTATGTTTCACTTAAATAGGGATGAATATTTCATTCCCAAATTACCCGACAACTTAGGGAGGAGATCCTCATCACACTAGGCGATGCTACGAGAGTGGCAAATTGAAGCGAATGAGAAGATCACCTGCCTTTTTTGAAGACGATTTTTAATTTTAAGAGACGTTTTATGTTCCCAAGTTTTAGAAAAGAATTCACTTTCGGTTTCTAAAATTTCATAATGGATACTTAGTGTCTTCTAATAAGAATGACATCATTTCTTGAAATGATGAGTGTATCTGATATGGGACACTCGATGGACAATCTCTATACAATTAATCGTGCACACCACTCACGAAAAATGCATCCTATAACACATCAATCAAGCCGATAAAAGAAAACGCTCATCGACGTGAACGAGACACTTCTATGGCATCTTAGATTGGGACATATTAATCCAAAAAGGATTCAAAGGTTGGTAGAAGATGGTTCATTGGAGTCTCTCCGGGTTGAACCAATCCTAAATTGCGAATCATGCTTGGAGGGTAAAATGACCAACAGGGCATTCGGAGCCAAGGGGAATAGAGCCAAAGAAGTGTTAGAAATTATTCACACCGACGTATGTGGTCCAATGTCAATCAAAGCAAGAGGAGGTTATGAGTACTTCGTCACTTTTATTGATGATTACTCAAGGTACGGCTACATTTTCCTTATGAAGCATAAATCTGAGACCTATGGCTCAAGCAGAGAATCATAGGGAAAAACGTATCAAGTCTCTGCGATCTGATCGTGGAGGCGAGTACCTCAGCGATGAGTTTTTGAACTACTTGTTAGATGAAGGGATTGTGTCCCAGCTAACTGCACCCGGAACCCCTCAACAAAACGGGGTTGCAGAGCGAAGAAACATAACTCTTTTAGAAATGGTTAGATCAATGATGAGTTATGCGGATCTACCCAAGTCGTTCTGGGGTCAAGCCTTGGAACAACGGCTTATATTCTGAACTTGGTGCCATCCAAATCAGTTCCCAAAACTCCCAAAGAATTGTTGACCAGGCGCAAGCCCAGTTTGAGACACATGAGAATTTGGGGGTGTCCGGCCTACGTGTTGGACAAGGAAGCTAGAAAATTGGATCCTCGATCAGAATTAAGGTTGTTTATAGGGTACCCCGAGGGAACAAAAGGGTGTATGTTCTATGGTCCCAAGGATCAAAAGGCGGTAATAAGCACCCACTTTAAATTTTTGGAAGAAGACTATATGAACGAAAGAAAGCCCAGAAGTGAGATACCTTAAATGAGCTTAGAGGGCTAACCTCAGTGCCAACTGTACAAGATGACATACCAAACGATACACCCACACAACCGGAACCTCGACGTAGTGGGAGGGTTGTGAGACAACCTGAGAGATTCATGGGGATAGGAGAGTCCTCGGACTTAGTCCTCGGTCAAGATGAATCAGACCCATGGACTTACGACGAGACAATCCAAGACAAGGATGCGGTTTCTTGGAAAACGGCAATGGAAGCCGAAATGGGTTCTATGTATCATAACAGAGTGTGGGAGCTAGTTGAACCACTCAATGGGGTCAAACTCATTGGCTGCAAGTGGGTATACAAGAGGAAAAGAGGACCGGACGGGAAGGTGGAAACCTTCAAAGCAAGGCTTGTGGCGAAAGGTTATACTCAGAAAGAAAGGATCGGCTATGAGGAAACCTTTTCACCTGTAGCAATGCTCAAGTCCATCCGAATTCTCTTGTCGATTGCTGCACATCTCAACTTTGAAATCTGGTAAATGGATGTCAAGACGGCTTTCCTTAACGGAAGTCTTGAAGAAGAAATCTATATGCAACAACCCCAAGGCTTCATTGAAAAAGGCCAAGAACACCTAGTTTGTAAGCTCAAGAAGTCCATTTACGGACTCAAACAAGCATCCAAAGCTTGGAACCAATGTTTTGATCATGTAATAAAGTCTTATGGGTTTGATCAAAATGAATACGAAAGTTGTGTGTACAAGAAGCATGTCGGAACTGCATTGGTATTCTTAGTACTATACGTAGACGATATTCTGCTCATCGGTGACGATGTAAAGGTATTGTCAGACGTAAGCGCATGACTTTCAAAATAGTTTGATATGAAGGACTTAGGGGAAGCCGGGCACATCCTTGGGATCAAGATCACTCGAGATCGCAAGAAAATGATGATAGGCTTATCGTAAGCTTCATATATAGACATTGTCTTGAAGCGATTCAGCATGCAGGATTCCAAGAAAGGCTTCCGTACCTTTCAGGCATGGAATCCATCTATCCAAGGAAATGTGCCCTAAGACAAAAAGAGATAGATGACATGAAAGGCATTTCTTATGCTTCGGCTGTCGGAAGCCTTATGTATGCAATGTTGTGCACGAGACCAGAAATCTGCTTTGTCGTTAGCATGGTGGCAAGATATCAAAGTAATCAGGGAAAAGAGCATTGGACGGCAGTTAAAAACATTCTGAAGTATCTGAAAAGAACTCGGGATAGAATGTTAGTTTATCAGTCAAACAGTCTAATCCCCATCGGTTACACGGACTCGGATTTCAAATCAGACATAGATTCCAAGAAACTATCTGCCTCAGTTAGTGTGCTTTCATTTGGGAAGTGTAGCCATGAAATGGACGAGTGTGAAGCGTAAATGCATCACCGACTCAACCATGGAAGCGGGTAAGTAGTCGCTTGTGAAGCAGTGAAGGAACCAATTTGTCTCTAGACCTTCTTAGTGGACTTGGATGGAGTTCCGAATTTGTCTAGCAATATTTGCTAGGGACAGTTTCAAATTCAAAGGAACCAAGAGTCCACGAGTCAAACAAGCACACTGAAGGAAATAATCTTAGACGAGAAATCCTTAAGAGAGGAGATGAATAGGTGGTTAAAATCGCATTGGAGGATAACCTAGTTAATCCCTTCACAAAAGTGTCTCGCTCTGAAACATTCAAGAGACATGTGGGAGGAATGGTTGTCAAGTCGCGTAGTACAATGCTTTTGAGTATAAGTGGGAGATATTATTAGGTTCGTGTAGGTGACATTAGATGTCACACATTAGGAACTACACGAGATGTGTTGTAGTATACTTAAAAGCAGACTTTGAGTATAAGTGGGAGATTGTTGGGGTTATACTGGAAAGTATGTTTTTACTTTGTATAACCAAACTAAATTTCATTTTATTTTATTTGAAATAAATTATTTATCATCGATGCTTTAAATATCATTGAATGTTACATATATTTATGCATAATTGTTCAATAAACAAGACGTGTTACATTGTGGTTAATTTAGTGATACCGGATCACGTATTAATTAAATTAATTCCCCTTGTAACTAAAAAGTACAATTGTTCACGACCTAGATGGAAATGAACAATCCATCGTGAAAGGTTGAAGTGTAAGGCTCAAATTGGCTTGTCTTGACCAAGAGATTACACTAGTGCATGGTCGATGCCTTTGAATAGGACCTACAGGAGGATAACTTCTTCAGCACTGAATTAGGAAGAATTAGACCTCAGTGTTTCGTTATTTCTTAATCTTCGTCCCTTAAATAGGATCGTGTGTGGTTAGTAACTATTGCTTTGACTTATGACGGGTAGAGAATCAATGAGATTCAATACTTTATATCTTGGGCAATATTACTGGTCACATGCGATTGCTAAGATTTAATACGAAGAATCGTGTGCGAGTACGCTCATTTGATTTGCCCCCTTGGGAGGTTCATAAGATTTATCATACCAAATCTTGCAAGTGGAATTTGTTTCCGGTATGGATAATAATGTTAGAACCTTTCCTTGACCAAGGACAAAATATATTAATTAATGGAAAGCTATTTCAGTGGCTTGAATTAATTAATGGCCTGGATAATCTTAAACACGGGAAATAATAACCGGGAGCCATATTAACAGTAATATGGGTTAAGATGGATAGTGCAATATTAATTATGTAGTGGGATTAATTAATATTTATGGACTTGAATAATATTGTGGCTCAATATTAGATATTCAAAGTCCATTAGAAGGTCCAATATTAATTCTCCTAAAGGTCCCTCAAGTAGCCCAAAGATAATGTTCAATAACTGAAAAAGGTGTTTAAAATAAAATAAATTATTGTTGCTAATTTTTCCTAATATTTCGAAAATAATAAATAAAAGGGGGAGAAAGATTTTCTTTGAATTTTGTTATGGAATGAGAATAAGTATTCTCTTGGAATACAAGTTTATCTCATTAAATTCAAGAAATTTCCCACTTGGTTATTTATCATGAAATTTTCGAAAATAATGAAGAAAATAAGGAAGGAAAGGTTTTCTTGATTTTCTTGAAAAGATATTATGGAAGATGTTGGGAGAAATCCTAGCTGATCTCGCCTTTAAGGTCAATAAGAGACCCCTCGTTAAGCTCGATTAAAGGCATAGTTGTGTGTTGGTAGTGCATTTTATCATACCAAATCTTGCAAGGGAATTTGTTAAGGAATTAAAGTTAGCACCTCACTACAAGTCCAAGGACTTTTAATTAATGGAGTGGCTTGAATTAATTAATGGGCCGCGCTTATGATCCTTCAATTTAAGATGGATAGTCTTGATATTAATTATGTAGTGGGATTAATTAATATTTATGGACTTGAATAATATTGTGGCTCAATATTAGATATTCAAAGTCCATTAGAAGGTCCAATCTTAATTCTCCTAAAGGTCCTCAAGTAGCCCAAAGATAATGTCCAATAACTCCTGTGTTTAAAATAAAATAAATTATTGTTCAATTTTTCCTAATATTTTAAAATAATAAATAAAAGGGGGAGAAAGATTTTCTTTGAATTTTGTTATGGAATGAGAATAAGTATTCTCTTGGAATACAAGTTTATCTCATTAAATTCAAGAAATCTCCCACTTGGTTATTTATCATGAAATTTTCGAAAATAATGAAGAAAATAAGGAAGGAAACATTTTCTTGATTTTCTTGAAAAGATATTATGGAAGATATGTATTCTTGGAATACAAGAATATCTCATAAATTCAAGAAGATCCAAATCTTGGATTCCTACTCCTTATTTTTTTCGAAAATACCATAACAAGAGGAGTTGAGATTTTTGTGGAATATTTTAAATATGGAGAAAAAATATATATTGGATATATTCAAGATTTTTTGGAGATCAAAAAAAAAGATTTTCCCATCTTATTCATGCACAAGAATTCGACCAACACTCCCTCTATAAATAGGGAATGAATATTTCATTCCCAAGTGCAATTCCATGTGTTGAAAAAATTAAAAATCCACAAAGGTGGTGCAACATAATTTTATTTTTCCTTTGGTTAAATTGTTCGCGAGTTCCTTCCACCGGATTGTTGAACAAGGATAAGGGAATACTTGAGAAGACCTTTTGGTGTGTTCGTGTGAACGGGATCCATCTTCTCAACGGTTGTCACTCCGAGATGTTAGTTCACGTAAACCCGTAGTAATTCCGCATGCATATGTTTTATGTGACTTGTTTATATGCATGATTGGTTGTTGAATTATTATTTGAATTAATGTAGGATTAATTCATGCTAGTAATAATTGTTAGAATTAAATTTGTATTTAAATATTCAACCTTAATAGATCCGGACAATTAATTCCCCAACACTTGGACGATTATGAAACTGATTTGCCTCAATCCATAGACCATCCGCTGCCTACATCCAACTCAGAATCCTCGATGGTACATCCCTTGTCGCATTTTGTATCTTATAATAATTTCTCTAACACTCATAAATCTTTCTTGGTGGCCATCATTTTACATGATGAGCCAAAGTATTACTCCCAGGCTGTTAAAAGTCGAGTATGGTGCGAGGCCATGCAAAAGGAAATACAAACGTTAGAGGCAAATCAGACATGGACTTTGGAGGATTTACCTCCAGGGGAACGAGCCATTGATTCAAAATGGGTTTATAAGATTAAATATAAACCTAATGGTGAAGTCGAGAGATACAAAGAACGACTTGTGGCCTAGGGTTTTACTCAAATAAAAGGGATCAATTTCCACGAGACCTTTGCACCTGTTGCCAAGATAGTTACGGTTCGTACCGTCTTTGTTGTTGCCACAAAGAAGAATTGGGTGGTACATCAATTAGATGTGAATAATGCATTTCTTCAAGGTGAACTCAAAGATGAAGTGTACATGAAAGTGTCGCAAGGTTTTGCGAAACAAGGTGACAAGAAAGTTTGCAAGCTCCATAAGTCCTTATATGGCCTTCGACAAGCCTCACGGAACTGGCACAATGAATTTACACGAGCCCTCATTGAATTTGGGTTCCGACAATCTCGAACGGGACCACATTTTCTTCTTGAACGGGACCACATTTTCATCTTAACCCTTATTTATGTGGATGACGTCATCCTCGTAGGCAATGACAACGCCACTATTGAAGATGTTAAGACCTTTCTTGATCAACGATTTAGCATCAAGGACTTGGGAGTTTTGAAGTACTTCTTAGGAATTGAGGTGGCCCGTTCGCCAGAGGTATTGTAATTAGCCAACGAAAATACACATTGGACATATTGGAGGAAAGCGGCATGCAGGGGTGCAAACCTAGTTCATTCCCCATGGAACAAAATCTCAAGTTGGTTGCTGATGACGAGACTCCTGAAGTTGATGCCGGACAATACCGTCACCTAATTGGGCGGTTGATTTATCTCACTGCCACACGCCCAGATATCACTTTTGCGGTTAATATGCTCAGCCAATTTCTCAGCCGACCTCGACAATCACACATCGATGCAGCAAATCATGTTCTACGATACTTGAAACTGACTCCAGGACAAGGTCTTTTTCTTCCATCCAAAGGAGAGATGTCATTGGAAGCATTTTGTGATGCCGATTGGGGAGGTTGTCCAATGACACGACGTTCTAGCACTGGATATTTCTTGACCCTTGGTGATGCGCCAATTTCGTGGAGAACCAAGAAACAATCCGTCGTAGCAAGATCTTCAACTGAAGCTGAGTATCGAGCCATGGCCGCAACTGTTTGTGAGATTGTTTGGTTGCAATGGCTTTTATGCAATTTATGTGCCCCTCAACACAAGCCTACGCCATTATTTTGTGACAACCAGGCAGCACGTCAAATTGCCAACAACCCTGTTTTTCATGAACGAACTAAACAAGTTGAGATGGACTGCTACTTCATTCGTGAACGTGTGGAAAGTAAGGAGATCGAAACTCGTTCCATCTCTACAGCTAAACAAGTTGCGGATGTATTCACTAAAGCTTTGGGAGGTGAACAATTTCGTTCTCATTTATGCAAGTTGGGCGTTCGAAATCTTCATGATCCAACTTGAGGGGGAGTGTATAAATCGATCCATATCGGTGTGAATATTCTGTGCATCTCTCATATTATTCCCTTCCCTTAATTACGGGATATAATTATTATTCTTTGTGATCTGATTTATTCCCTAATTACTAGAGTCTTCTGTATATATATGTTGATTTTACACCATTGTAAATCATTGAGAATAACACATTTTTCGATCCGATCAAGATGCTCTGTTTTCTCGCCCCTTCTGGTTATTAACATAATGATTTACCTGCTGCAAATTCATCTTCAAGAGTTGCAGCCACAGGCAAAAATGATGTGGTCATCCGTTTAGATGACGACCCGATAGCAATAAAGGGTCGGCTTCGTGGGGAATCATCAAAACTTGAAGTCATCTCCATTGTAGGTATGTGAGGAATTGGTAAGACTACTCTTGCTCGAAATGCTTATGATGATTCATTAATAATTGAGTATTTTGATATTCGTCCATTTATCCAAGTATCCCAAGATTATAGTGCAAGAGAATTTCTTTTAAACCTCCTAGCTTCAATTAAGGATTTCGAAGAATAATTGTGGAGTTGTAAAAAGTGATTGCAGTGAATCTGAAATTGCAGAAGAAGTTTACAAAAGATTGAAGGGCAGGAGGTATCTGATTGTAATGGATGACATTTGGATGACGTAAGGAATATATTTCCAGATGACAAGAATGAAAGCCGAATCATGTTAACCACTAGGCTAACAGATGTAGCCACTTATGCCTGTTGTGGAAGCACTCTTCATGAGATGAAATTCATGGATGGAAATCAAAGTTGGGATTTGCTTAAGCTAAAGGTGTTCATGGATGGTCAAGATTGTCTTCCTGAGTTGGAAGACATTGTGGAGGGTTGCCCCTTGTTGTTGTCCTGCTTGGAGGGATTCTGTCCATGGTGGTTAAAACTCGAGCTTCGTGGGAGGAAATCATGAAAAATGTGCATTTGGTTGTTGATACTATATTTGAGTTACACGCACTTGCCTCATCATTTGAAGCCATGTTTTCTATTCATGGGAAGCTTCCCGGAAGATCACAATATCCGTGTCTCGAGGCTCATCAGATTATGGGTAGCTGAAGGCTTTTTAAAACATCAGAATGGACACGAAACCTTGGAAGAGGAAGCAGGGGAGTGTTTGGAAGATCTTGTGAAGAGGAGTCTAGTTTTGATCACAAGTAGGAAGAGTAATGGCAAAATCAAAAGTTGCAGCCTTCATCATCTGGTACGAGAGATGTGCATAAGGAAAGCCCAGGAAGAGAAGTTTCTTCTAACGAATGGGCGTGTTCTTAAAGAGGAAGCAGGGGAATGTTTTAGAATCATGCAACTTGCTATATTGAAAGGTGCAATTTGTATAAACTGAACCGTGCAACTATTTTTTCTATATTACTAGTTGCACGATTCAGTGTATAACAAGTTACATGGTTCTAAAATATACTATGAGTACACGATACACCTGGATGCATATGAGACCCACTATATAAAGTATCCATCGCGGGATTTTCCCACAAGTGTCCAAGAGTTGACTATTTTATGTTATTTATTATACTTAATTCAACATTGTGTCCTCTTTCTTTATTTTCAAAATTAAATGCCTTGACAAGTGGTGACTCTTGGGAGATGAATTTAATAAAGAGTTTTGATTAGATCCCAAAACCCTTGAGTATGACATGTTCAGGATAATTTTGATAGTCTGAGTCAGGTTTCAGTATAAGATAGATAAGGAAGATATTTGCACCATGTATAGTCAGCAGATATTAATCAGGTTTAAACACCGAAGACTCAGAAGATACTGAAGACTCAGAAGATACTGAAGACTCAGAGGATACTGAAAACTCAGTAGTTACTAAAGACTCAGATAGACCTGAATGTTCAGAGGGACTGAAGAATATCAATCTGAGTACATACAAAACTGAGGAAGACGCACATTTATAAGAAATAAATTTTGCCCAACACATTCAAGTGCAGACAAAAGGAACTAAGTCTAAGTGTTGTTTAAGGTTGTCTCATTCACAGAGATTGACCTAAAAAGAGTCGTTTTGTTTGTCTACATTCACTGAAGACAAGAACCAATCAGAGGAAGACAACACTGGACTTTACTGACACTGAAAGCGACAGGGCACTAAATTTTGTCAGTAGTACTATGTTCCAGACTGCAAAAATTGATGATTGGCTACATGGCTGCATATTTCCTAAAACATGCAAGGGAATGTTCAAACCCTAAAAATAGTCGTTCATCAATAACCAGAAGAGGAAACCCTTGATACTATCTTTTCCAACGGATAATTTTTCAAGAGTGACCATTGGAGAAGTTGCCTATAAATACCGGCTAATCTTCAACATTGCAAGGTTATGGGAAATCAAAGCAACTCAAGAGCTCATTCGTATTATTGCAAATTGAAGCACTCGAAAAACCTCAAGATTTCCCAAGTGTTTCACATTGAAGAGAGCTCATTACACTAAGCCAAGATTTGATATATATCAAAAGCTTAGTAGAGATATCCTAACCTTTGCATTTGTTCTTATTGTCAAAGAATATCTCACCCTAGTTGGAAACCAACCCAAACTCAAACCCTTTGATAAGGTAGTTTGAGTGTGTGTGTTTTGTTGGTGAGTTAGAGTTGTAAAGAGTGAGTAAGCTGCAGGTTAGTCAGCCAGAAAGCTCTAGAGGAGAAGCAAGTAAACTGTTTTAGACAGTCAGAAAGCTTGTGTGTGTTGAGTTAGTAAGCTGCAGTGAGTCAGCTAGAAAACTCAAAGTAGAAAAGTTAGTAAGCTGCAGTGAGTCAGCCTGAAAGCTTTAGGAGAAGTGAGTTAAGGAATTTCTCTGAAGATCAGAGAGAGTGGATGTAGGAGCTTGAGTCTCTGAACCACTATAATTGCTGTGTTGTTTGCTTTCTGTTTTGCATTATATCTGTTGCATATTTTCACTGGAAGCATACTTTACTGATACTCAGTTGGAATCAATCCACTTAATGGGCATTAACTGATTCACAGCCTTAACCACTCTTTTATTAAAGGAATAAGATTTTCAGCAAGCTAAAACGAGTATAAACTTAGGACCAACCATTCCGCACTCTTGATTAGCTAGAATAGATAGTTACCAAACTGAACTTACTCTACTGAGTATTCAGTAAGATAATTATCTGATCCAAGCTTCTCAGGATCTCTGATAAAACTCAGGATCAATTGGGCTAATCTGAAGCTTCAAAAAATTTCGCCAGATCACTTTGCCTCGATGAGACTTTGACTCAGGGAGATTTGTGCTACTCAGGACAATATTCTCAGGATATCCTGACTCATCTGATCTCAATGAAGAAATTTGAAAAATCACCTAACACGTGTATTCCCCCCCCATACACGTGTGAGACTCGTTTGCACCGGGAATAACAATGATTAATTTGTCAAGTAGCATGACATTGTGTGAACCCTAGACATAAAACCACGTACATCATCTTATCTATTTACATTGGGATATTTTAAACATAAAATTATTTCGGATGTAAAGCAAAAAATCGTATTTTATTGGCCATGGCCTATATTTTTTACAAAAAAAAGAGTTAACTGTAATTTTTACTAAATAATTTATTTTAACCAAGCATTATATTCCTGTTAATCAATAAAACCGCTTGATATTTTTTAGGGTATTGCGCGGGATCCGAACGAGCTCACGGAAGAGATAAAAAAAAGGATTTTGTCTTGATTCGTTACAAAGAATTCGATTTCAAGAAATTTACCCTATTCGAGTTGGTGAAATGATCCTAGGAGGAGTTAGTATCTTGTAATTGTGGTCACTATAATGCATCAATTTCAGAGTTGTGTTTCTTTTCTCTATTTGTGAGGTCGGGAGTATCATTTGTACTTCAATTTTTACATGACAAAAAAAAATTGTTAATTAAATAAAAAAAAAAACGCTCAATAAATATGAACTTATGATAAATATCCATTACTCCCTTTATTTTGCAATTACTTTTTATCTGAATGGACGTCCCAATATTACTTGCACACACAAAAAAAGAGAAGTCCTTTATAAATTTCACTCTCACAATATTCACAAATTTACATGTACAAATAAGCTTGGGACAAGGGGAGTTTTTTTTATTACTGCTATCAAGTTGATTCTCAGTTCAATTCCCATCCAAAATAAATGTTGAATGGCTAGGTACACCGTGCATTCATAGTGTATTTTAAAAATGTGCGATTTTTTATAATAAAAAATACAACTTATTCACACTGAAACGTGCAATTATTAATATGAAAATATAGTTGCATGCTTCAGTGTAAATAAGTTGCTACTTTTCAGTATAAAAAATCACATGTTTCTAAAATACACTATGAGTGCACGGTGCACCTGGTGTACATGAGACCACTCATGTTGAATTATTTTCATTAGGAAATAAAACCCAAAGTTAACTGGAACACGAGTCCTTTTGTCATTTGCTTTCTGCATAATTTTCATTAGCCACTTATTCATTATCTCTTTCGGCGTTCAGCTGCTATCACATTGATTGGTAACAAGAGTCAAAAAAAAAAAAAGTTCAAAATATGGCATATGCATCTCTTGTTTCGCTTGAAAATACCACAGATCTAATACTCAATGATGATAATTTTCCATTTCTGTTGATGAGAGAGAAATAATTACATCCATCCGTGAATACGTGAATTTCTTGATATCCTTGTTTGAAAATTTCCCCGAGAAAGCCAACCGGTTAGAAGGAAAAATCAGGGATTTAGCTAATGAAGCTGAGGATCTTATTGAATATTTTATGTTGAGGCTATGTGGAGTTAAAAATCGACTCAATTCTATGACTAATACGTGAATATAAATCCAGTTACTAAACAATTCACAAATTCAGCAAATTTAACAAAAATCCAATCACTCAAGATATAGATAAAAACATCCAACTATCATGCTTAAAACTCCACAAGTGTCAAAATACCCCGACCCAAAAATTAAAAAAAATTCACACTCTACAAACTCACACCCCCACACTTAAATGAGTGCTAGTCCTCAAGCACAAAAACTACGAGGCATAATAACAAGCAATAACAAAGGAGAGAAATACATAGAGTGGAACGAATTTACCCGATTTCAAGGATTCGCAGAACTTATGGCCTATGAATGTATGTTGGTGGTCAGATGGAAGTAAACAATGCTATGAGAGTGTAGCGTGGTCTGCTAAGTATAACTCAAATTAACCTCTAAGCACAAGGGGAAGAATAGAGACAATACACCTGCAATATCTCAAAATTTCGAACTCAAATTATACAATCGATGGGGTCAAGTGTTAGTGAAACTCAGAGAAAATGTAATCGAGAAATTATAATGTTTTCTACTGAGAAATTATACAGGCGTGAAAATCCAACTTTTTTTTTTCAACTTTTTTTTTTTGACAAAAAAAAAACACGAAAAATTCAACAAAATTTTCAACTACTCCCCGGCAACGGCGCCAAAATTTGGTGTGCTGTCGCCGGCACCCAAAAATAAATATAAATACCTTAGCTAACCCAAAAATAAATATATATATATATATATATATATATATATATATTATAAATATTTTGTGTGAAACCGCTCTCCAAGTGATACTTTGGAGTGCGGTTATTAAAAAGGGTTGTCCAAGTTTAAATGTGTAGTAGTGAAAAGATGATCATATGATATATGGTACATGCATCACATGTTAAGTTCAATTTTCGAATTCAAAGTGGTTTTATGCATGCCATAAAGTACATTCACTACATGATTATTTCAAAATTTTGCACATGCATGCATATTTTATAAATTAAAACTGAATGCATGCATATTTTAAAAAATTACAACTGATTTTTGAGGACGAAAATATTTTTAAGTGGGATAGAATATAACACCCCTAAATTTCAAGTTATTTTAATATTAAAATTTTTGTTCTTATCTACAGAATATTTCATGTAAAATTTGTAGATAAATATAAAAATTATATTTTTACACGTTCAAACATATTTGTTGCCCAAATTTCTCAACTTTCTGTTATTTAATATTTGAAGTTAAAACCCACGTCTTCAATATTGTGGGAGAATTGATATCCCATTATTTCCTCAAGAAACCTTTCTCATCTTTATATATATTCCAAATGTTTATTTGTTTTTGGAGCACAAAAATACTTATACACTGCAACTTAGAAAATCAAATTGTCATCCATATCTGGTTTACAATTTATATAATCACGTTCTCGTTTTCTTTAATTTAAAATTAGATTATATTTTATAAAAGATATGTTTCCAAGTTTTATCTAAAAATATATTATTGCATACTTTTCACAACTCCATAACTTTTTCTCAACAAGGATTAAAGTAATTTTGTTACATGCATCTGCATCAACTACATGAATTTAAGGTGTGGTTTACTTTGCCCTTACTAAATATTTTGTATAAATGATTTGTTTATCTGCGCATGATATGTCATTAAAAAAATAATAAGTATTATAAGAAAATTTATGCAAGGCATGCACAAGACAAGAACTCGGACTGACAAGAGGTCTTTGAGGGGGACCCAGTGGGATTGACAAGAGATCCTTGAGATAACTCTTTAACTTAAATTAAAGAGCATGATTAAAAGTATATACATGATTGATTGACATGAATTGTTTGTGGCTATTCACTTTGTTTATACTTTATATTTAGTTTTGACAAGGTGATCGCACTGAGCTAGTGGTTTTGCTCATACCATACATTTTACATTTTACAGATTAAGAAGGAGTGCGATTGGAGGGACGGTGGATGCGTCTTCAGAAAAATTATTTTTCATGTTGATTTATTAGTTTTAGCACTTGAATTTAAATTGTGTTTTAATTTTTAGTCAAATCACTTTTAGAAAAACTTTGAATCTTTGAGTGAAAATTTATTTCTTTCCGCTTTCCGCTGCAAATTCTTATAAAATTTATGCATATTTGACCTACGAAAGCTGGGATGTGACATACGTGGAGTAATGAGTGGAGTAGTGAGCAGGGGCGGAGCCAGGATCAATAATTGTGGGGGGCCAATTAATAAAGGAAAGGTTTGTTCGTGCAACTTAAGTGTATTTTTTAAACATGCAACTTTTTACCTGAATTGTTCAACTTGTTTTACACTGAATAAAATTAAAAAAATTAGTGTAAATGAATTGAATATTTCAAGAAAATAAGTTACACATTTCAAAAATGCACTTGAGTTACACGATGCACCTAGTGCACATGAGATCTTGATAAATAAAGTTTGATTAAACATTATTATTTGCGTCAATAAAATATACGTACATGACATATGCATTAAAATACGCCAATAATCATCTTAATTATTGAAAATACATCACTATTCATCTATCTATTAATTTATTAATTAATTTTTTACATTGTCTATCATAAACCTGAATGGAATTTATAATAAATTTTTAGCTACTTGCTTTCAAATATACATTAGTAAACAGTCAAATTTATCATGTCACAACTTAATAAATCATGTCAATCTCCTACTAATATAAAATTGAAGAAAAAAAATATTAGAATTAATGATTAAGTAACAAATAATTACTTAGGTAACATTACCAGAAGAAAAGCTTACTTTGACAATTAATAATTTAATATTCATGGATTAAACAATGAAGAAAAATAATCATGATAAATATAAATGATAAATGATTGGTATATATGGAAAAGAAATAATAAAAAATGGAAGAGAAGTTTAATACTATAATAAGTGAGTGATTGTGCCGATGTAATTGGTCTTCTGAATGGAGGCATGAGATAATGCATGGGATATATAGTGGAGTGAGGAGGAGTTTGTGTGTGTGTGTGTGGGGGGGGGGGGTAGGGGGTAGGGGAGGGGTGTGTGGGGCCTAGCTTGTAAGGTGGCTCCACCCCTATCAGTGGAATTATTTTTTCCATTTATGAAAATAAAAAATTTATTGTAGAATAGATAGAAAATAAAAGTGAAAAACCTATATATTGGGACGGAGGGTGTTGAAATTTTTTGTTGATAAAACAAAATAAAAACGCTCAATAGTTATTTTTTTTATGAGTTAGTCGGAGGAGAGTTTGTGATTCAAACAACTATCAAGTATTCAAGTTGATTTCCAGTTCAATTCCCATCATTGTTGTTAAATACACACTTTTGACTTGTGAGGGCGACGTAACCTCGTATTGGTGTCGCGCCCGCCGCGCGACAGCACTAAGATATGTCGCGCGGCCCATGCGACACAACTATATATTTTTTTTAAAATTTTCTTGTGTTGCGCCGTGCATGCGACAGGCAATCCTGTGTCGCGCCGTCCGCGCGACAGGAACAGCTGTGTCGCGCGGTCCACGCGACACAATTTTTTTTTTTTTTTTTTTTTTGTTATTTTCTTCTTTTTTTTTTTTTTTCATTAAATTAGAATTAAGTTATTTGGCATTATTTAATTACTTGTCATTTAAACAATACGTGAGATATTAACATTTGTAATTAAACATTAGAGAATCAAAACAACAAATCCTGCTCCCTTGAACTGAATTGTCTTTTCAAACTACAAATCAATTGCTTTTCCAGTTTTCACGCCTTACGCAAACCATGTTAATGATAAAGGCGATCAACTTTTGTAGTAGTTTCAACTCATTCATTTTTACCCACCCAGAAACTGAAATTGAAATTGAAGAAGCACGAATACGCGAAAAAGTATGTTTCATGACCAACGCCAAAAAAATAAAAATATGTCAACAGTAAAATATTTAATAAGAGATAAAAAAATTTAATTCTAATTAAATATCAGAAGCAATTTAGTACAAATAAATATTTCATCAAACATTTAAATAAAAAAATCTAAATAAATGTACTATTAATTGTTATTGTCTTCATCTGGGTTGTTGGGCTGATTTTGGTGATAGTATGGATATGGGTAGTCGTTCCACCAACCAGGTTGTATTGGTTGGGTGAATTGTTCAGGAGGATATGCTTGTTGTGGTCCCCAATATCCAGGATTGGGCAAGATTGCGGTACCAGCATGTTGGGCAATTACATCAAGTCCAGTATTGACATAATTTGGACATTGTGGATCCTGACTAACTTGTTGGAACAACGAATTCGTGTTTTGCATCACGTGTTGCAATCTATTTTGCGCTGAACCATGCATGGGATTGACGTGCACGTTGTTTTCGCCGTGTTCAGGGTTGTGCACTCTTAGATGTGTTATTCTTGCATACCATGCAGCATAATCCGGCGTAGTACGATCCTGAACTAGAGCTTCGGGACCCAGGTACCCGAGTGGGTAACTGTGATTGCTCATCTCGTTCCAATATGAGACCGTAGGCCCATACACCTTCTTGTAGCTCTTTGCCGCGACACCCAAATTTGAACGAGTGTGATCGAAGTCGATCGGTGATGGGGGTATGCCATGAACTCTCCCAAATTGACGTGCAACCCTTTTAGGCATATACCCTTAGGCGTAGTCCAAAAATTGAATGCAATCATGGAACAACGATGGGGCAGGGATTGATGCAGGAAGGCCGAACGGAGTCCAATTGACCTATAATGTATGAAAAATAATTTTATAAGACATTTTATTACTTAAATTATAAATGATGTATTTGTATTAAGATGTCACTTGAGAATGAGAAACATACATGACTTGATGGGTAATTATCCAATAGCTTGTGATAATGTACAAGATCCTCTTTCTTCCGATTGAATCTTTGAGAGGCGTTCCATCGCAATGCTACTAGGGTACCAGGGACATATTGAGTAGCGACGGTGCGTTTGTGCAACTCAGTGAAGTACTCGTATATCCAGCACTGAAAAAAATTATAATGAGTTTAAGTTATTATATCCAGCACTGAAAAATTGTAGTTATAAGTTATTGAAATGTAATTTTGACCTCAAGTAATGTCAAGCAACCCGAAATCCCTGCCGTGTTACGTCTAGATGCTGCCCCTAGCTGGTGATATAAATACGCCAATGTGGCGGCTCCCCATGCATAGTTAGGGACTTTAGCATCGAGATCACCCAACACCTCTAGATAATACTTGGGGACAGAATCGTGCGTTTTATCAGGAAATAGTGTCGACCCCATCAAGTACCACAGGTAACTGTTGGGATTATACTAGAAAGTATGTTTTTACTTTGTATAATCAAAACTGAATTTCGGACTTATTTACTTAAATAAATTGTTTATCACTGATGTTTTAAATATCATTGAATGTTACATATATTTACTGCATAACTGTTCAATAAATAGTACGTGTTACATTGTTAATTTAGTGATACCAGATCACAGAAGATTAAATTAACATTCCCTTGTAACTAAAAGTACACCATTCACGACCTAGATGGAAATGAACAATCCATGTGAAAGGTTGAAGTGTAAGGCTCAGATTGGCTTGTCTTGACCAAGAGATTACACTAGTGCATGACTGATGCACTGAATAAGACCTACAGGAGGACAAATTCTTGAGAATCCGAACAAGGAAGAATTAGACCTCGATGGTTCGTTATTTCTTAATCTTCGTCCCTTAAATAGGATCACGGTGGTTGGTAACTATTGCTTTGACTTATCATGGGTAGAGAATCAACGAGATTCAATACTTTTTTATCTTGGGCAATATTATTGGTCAAATGTGATTGCTAAGATTTAATCTTTAGAATTGTGTGCAAAGCACGCTTTGTTCGACGGTTCCCTTGGGAGGTTCATAAGATTTATCATGCCAAATCTTGCAAGTGGAACTAGTTTCCGGTATGGATAATAATGTTGAATCGTTCGTAACCAAGGACAAAAGATATTAATTAATGGAAAGCTATTTCAAAGGCTTGAATTAATTAATGGGCTAGAAAATCTTAAACACTTTTAAATAATAACCGGAGCCATATTGACCGTAATATGGGTTAAGATGGATAGTGCAATATTAATTATGTAGTGGGATTAATTAATATTTATTTGAATAATATTGTGGCTCAATATTGATCATTCAAGATCCATTGGAAGGTCCAATCTTAATTCTCCTAAAGGCCCCCAAGTAGCCCAACATAAAAAGTCCAATAACCTAAAAAGGTGTTTAAAATTAAAATAAATATTGTTGCCTTATTTTTCCTCATAATTTCGAAAATTATGGATTAAAAGGGGAGAAAGATTTTCTTTGAATTTTGTTATGGAATGAAGATATGTATTCTTGGAATACAAGATTATCTCATTAAATTCAAGAAATCTCCCACTTGGTTATCCATATAGTATATTTTGAAAATCTTGAAATATAAAGGGCAAGAAAGATTTTCTTGATTTTCTTGAAAAGATATTATGAAAGATATGTATTTCTTGAAATACAAGAATATCTCATAAATTCAAGAAGATCCAAATCTTGGATTCTTGTTCCCTATATTTTTCAAAAATTCCATAACAAAGAGGAGTTGGGATTTTTGTGGAATATTTTAATTATGGAGAAAAGAATATATGAGATATATTCAAGATTTCTTGGAGATCAAGAAAAAGATTTTCCCATATTATTTTATCCCAAATTTTCGACCACCACACCTCTATAAATAGGGGATGAGTGTTTCATTCCCATGTACAATTCCATGTGCTGGAAAAATTAGTAAATCCACAAAGGTGGTGCAACAAAGTTTATTTTCCTTTGTTAATTGTTCGCGAGCATCCTACCACCGGATTGTCGAGCAAGGATTAAGGGAATACTTGGGAAGATTTCTTTGGTGTGTCTAATCAACGAGGCCATTACCATTCCAAGAGGTACTTTCACGTTAACTCGTAGTAATTCCGCATGCGTAGGATTTAGGTGAACTGTTTATATGCATGATTTGTTGTTAAATTATTATTTGAATTAATATATGATTAATTCATGCTAGTAATAATTATCAGAATTAAATTTGTATTTAAATATTTATCCCGAATAGATCTGTGCAACTTATTCCCCAACAACTGGTATCAGAGCCTCGGTTTCGGGCTCTGAATTTTAAATTGTAATTTAATTTGTTCTCATTAAATTTGAAATTGGATAGTAGAATTGCTAGATTGCAGGTATCCAATTGTCATGGAATTTAATGTGTTTATTTATGCATGCATATAAATTGTGGTTTTTAATTCGATTCGTTTGGGTTCGTTTTGCCTCGTGAGAAAATCCACGAGTAGATTAGGATTTGTTTGATTTGATCAATGTAATAGACTAGTCTAGATCTAGGTTTATTTATTTTTTGTAAATAAATGGTAACCGGATCGGAAACGGAGGCGGAGACGAAGAATTAAAGAATAGATCCAATCAGACGCGGACGATTGCAGATCGCGACAAAATACGCGGCGAGGCACGCAGACGATGCGACGACGGGTCACGCGGCCAGACGACGCCAAAGGCCAGCGGATCGACTGACGCGCGCGCCGGATGGGCGACGAGGAAGCGGTATCACAAGATGGGCGACTACGCTACCACGCGCTGCCGAGGCCGAGGCGACGGGCGGCGTGGCGCCAGGCGGACGGTGGTGCCGCAGAGGTCCGGCGGGCGACGCGCGGGCTCGAGAGAGCCGCGACGCCGGCTAAGCCGCCGAGGCATCTAAGCAGGCTCGGCTGAGATGCCGACTACTAAGGGTTTACCGATGCGGCGCCAAGATCCTAAGCCGATGAGCTACTTACGGGCATTTCAAGACGGAGTTCTTTTTGAGACGATCGAGCGGAGAAATTCAAGACTAGATTTTTTTCAAGATCAAGCCAAGAAAAAACAAACCGTGATAATTGGATAATTTGTGCCCAATATGTTTATTTTTCAGCTTTGCTTGATTTATTGTTGTGATATCTTGTGCCTTATTTAATTTGTTTAAATGTGTTTGCATGAGAATTGCCCAATGAAAAAATTTCACCTCAAAATTACTAAGTATGTTTAAATAATTAATAGACAATTTTATTCCGGACAATAAAATTGAATTAATTTTGACCTCCATGATTTATTTATTTGTGAATTCTTTTGGAGAAATTCCCCTCTACGACGATCGAAAAAGATAGCTTTCACATGAATAAATTCCAGATGGATGATTGTGGATTATTACTAGTGGCGACGATGATCCTTCCCACGAGGCTTCTTCAAAGTGAAATAATAATTCTGTATTTAATCATGGTTATTACTTAGGTATAAAATTGATATGCATATACTTCCCCGAAGTCCCTGTCAATTTTATATTGGTCAAGTGGGAGCCAACTATTAATCTGGATATTAAAGGTTTGTAACTGTTCTTGTTTATAACCTGCTGAATGTGTTCAAATGATGACCCACCCCACGTGGCTTATTTAAACTGTTTTGAGATGTTGGCTGATGCATGTTCATATATTTTTTGAGATTTTAATATGAAACATGTGATCGAATCTTGTGATATATTTGTGCTTATGCATATTATTGTTTATTTCAGTTCATCATGTCGCAACCTTTTAATCCACTGTTCAATATACTTAAAGACAATTTGCTTACTGGTGAAAACTTCGTTGATTGGAATCGTAAACTTACTATTGTCCTCACTGCACAAAGCCATAACTGGGTTCTCACTACACCTAAACCAGAAAAGCCAAAAGATGAGTCAACTAAAACGGTTAAGAAAGAGTATGCTGACTGGGGGCGTTCCAACGAAATGGCAAAGTGTACCATCTTGGCTTCTATGTCAGATGTGTTGCAACACCAACACTAGAACGTTGAAACTGCAGCAGACATCATGACTAGTTTTAAAGCAATGTTTCAACATCAGAACCGTGTGGCTCGTTAGATCACCATGAGGGACTTGCTCTCTATGAAAATGGTGGAGGGAACGCCCGTATGGGAGCACGTTCTCCAGATGATGGCTCACCTTAACAAACTTGAGGTACTTGGCGCTGAATACGACATCGAGACCCAAATCGATTTCGTGCTCCACTCTCTGCCGAAAAGTTTTGAACAGTTCAGGCTGAACTACCAGATGAATAATCAAAAGTTCTTGTTGCCTGATCTATTACAAGCTTTAGTCTCGGCAGAGGCGATATTGGGGCAAAAGAGTCAAGCCTTGGTGGCAAATGGACCCTCTTCTTCTTCTAGGCCAAGGGGTGGTAAGAACAAGAAAAATGACAAAAGCCACAAGCAAGTGAACTCAAGTGTTGCCAATGGCAAAGAAAAGGCTAAGGGTGGTAGAGGAGTGAGCAAGCCAGCAAAGGGGAAGTGCTTCAACTGCGGTGAAAAAGGACATTGGAGGTCAGCACTAGTTGTTGAAACTTGCTTAGCGGCGTATGCCTCCCATTTATGGGTAGTGGATACGGGATCCACTGATCATGTTTGTTTCATTTTACAGGGGTTCAAGCGGACCCGACAACTTAGTGAGAGTGAGATCCTCATCACACTGGGCAATGCTACGAGAGTGGCAGCTGAAGCAGTGGGAGAAGTGCACCTGTCTTTTGAAGATAGAGTTTTAATTTTAAGAGATGTTCTTTACGTTCCGAATTTTAGAAAGAATTTAATTTCAGTTTCTAAACTTTTTCTTGATGGATATTCGGTTACTTTTAATAAAGTTGTTACCATTTCTCTTTTTGATAAATTTATCTGTCATGGAACGTTGTCGAATAATCTCTATACAATTAATCGCGGCACACCACTCACTTAAATGCATCCTATAACACATCAACTGCTTTCGAAAAAGAAAACGCTCATCGACGTGAATGAGACACTTCTATGACATCTAAGATTGGGACATATTAATCCAAAAGAGGATCCAAAGGTTGGTGAAAAGACGGTTCACCGGAGTTTCCCCAAGTTGAACCAATTCCAACCTGCGAATCATGTTTGGAGGGTAAAAATGACCAAGAGGGCATTCTTGAGCCAATGGGAATAGAGCCAAAGAAGTCTTAGAAATCGCTTCACACAGATGTATGTGGTCCAATGTCAACCAAAGCAAGAGGAGGTTATGAGTATTTCGTCACTTTTTTATTGATGACTACTCAAAGAAATACGGTTATATTTTCCTTATGAAGCATAAATCTGAGACCTTTGAGAAATTCAAAGAATTTAAGGCTCAAGCGAGAGAATCATAGGAAAAAACGATAAGTCTCTACGATCCGATCGTGGAGGCGAATACCTCAAATATGAGTTTTTGAACTACTTGTTCGATGAAGGGATTGCATCCCAAATAATACAACCCCCTCAACAAAACGGGGTTGCGGAGCGAAGAAACATAACTCTTTTGGAAATGGTTAGATCTATGATGAGTTATCGCGGATCTTCCCAAGTCGCTCGGGGTCATGCCTTGGAAACAAAGCAAACCTACATTCTCAACTTGGTGCCATCCAAATCGGTTCCCAAAACTCCCAAAGAATTGTGGACCGGGCATGAAGCCCGCTTTTGAGACACATGAAGATTTGGGGGTGTCCTACCACGTGTTGGACAAGGAAGGAAGTGAGATTGGATCTCGAAATTAAGGTTATTTGTGGGATACCCCGAGGAAACAAAAGGGTGTATGTTCTATGGTCCCAAGATCAAAAAGGTGGTAATAAGCACCCACTTTAGATTTTTGGAAGAAGACTATATGAACGAAAAGAAGACCCGTAGTGAGATTACCTTAAATGAGCTAAGGGGGCTAACCTCAAGGCCAACTGCATAAGATGACATACCAAACGACACACTTACACAACCGGAACCTCGTCAGAAGTGGGAGGGTTGTGAAACAAATGAGAGATTCATGGGGATAGGAGAGTCCTCGGACTTGATCCCCTGGCCAAGACGAATCGCACCCATGGACATATGACGAGGCAATCCAAGATAAGGATGCGGTTTCTTGGCAAACAAGAATGAAAGTCGAAATGGGTTCTATGGATCATAACAGAGTGTGGGAGCTAGTCGAACCACTTAATGGGGGTCAAACCCATTGGTTGCAAGTGGGTGTACAAGAGAAAAAGGGACCGGATTTTAAGGTGGAAATCTTCAAGGCAAGACTTGTGGCAAAAAGGTTATACTCGTAAAAAGAAGGGATCGATTATGAGGAAACTTTTTTCGCCGTAGCCATGCTCAAGTCCATCCGAATTCTCTTATCGATTGTTTTAAGATCTCGACTTTGAAATCGGCAAATGGATGTCAAGACAACTTTTCCTTAACTAAGTCTTGATGAAGAGATCTATATGCAACAACCCCAAGGCTTCATTGAAAAAGGCCAAGAACACCTAGTTTGTAAGCTCATGAAGTCCATTTACGGACTCAAACAGGCATCCAGAGCTTGGAACCAATGTTTTGATCATATTATAAAGTCTTATGGGTTTGATCAAAATGAGTTCGAAAGTTGTGTGTACAAAAAGCATGTCGGAACTGCATTGGTATTCTTAGTATCATACGTAGATGACATTCTGATCATCGAGAACAATGTAAAGGTGTTATCAGACGTAAGGGCATGGCTTTCAAAACAGTTTGATATGAAAGACTTAGGGGAAGCCGCACACATCCTTGGGATCAAGATCACTCAAGATCGCAAGAAAATGATGATAGACTTGTCGCAAGCTTCATACATAGACACTGTCTTGAAACGATTCAGCATGCAGGATTCCAAGAAAGGCTTTGTACCTTTCAGACATGGAATCCATCTATCCAAGAAAATGTGTCCTAAGACACAAAAGGAAATAGATGACATGAAAGGCATTCCATATGCTTCGGCTCTCGGAAGCCTTATGTATGCAATGCTGTGTACGAGACCGGATATATGCTTTGTCGTTGGCATGGTGGCAAGATATCAAAGTAACCCAGGGGAAAAAACATTGATTGGCGATTAAAAACATTACAAGTATCCAAAAGAACTCGGGATAGAATGTTAATTTATCGACCGACATAGTCTAATCCCCATCGGGCTACATGGACTCGGATTTCCAATCGGACTTAGATTCGAGAAAATCTACCTCCCAGAGTGTTTTTGCATGGGGGAGGAGCCATGACATGGAGAAGCGTCAAGCGAAAATCGTCATGATTCTACCATGGAAGCCGAATATGTAGGCTAACTGCGAGGCAAATGAAAAGCGGTTTGGCTCAAGAACTTCCTAGTGGACTTGAATGTAGTTCAATTTGCCTAGCGGAATCATCATTTATTGTGACAATGCTTGGGAGCGATTGCAAATTCAAGGGAACCAAGAGCCCACAAGGCCAAAGAAACACATTGAAATGAAATACCATCTTATACGAGATATCGTTAAGAGAGAGATATAGAGGTGGCAAAGATAGCGTCCCAAGACAACTTAGCGATCCATTCACAAAAGGGTCCTCTCAATACATTCGAGAGACATGTGAAAGGAATGGGTGTCAAGACCGCCGCTAACTGATCTGCTTTGAGTATAAGTGGGAGAAATTATTAGGTTCGTGTAGGTGACATTAGATGTCACGATTAGGAACTACACGAGACATGATGTAGTATACTTAAAAGCGGACTTTGAGTATAAGTGGGAGATTGTTGGGATTATCTTTGAAAGTATGTTTTTACTTTGTATAATCAAAAAATGAATTTCACTTACTTATTTCTTTGAAATAAATTGTTTATCACCGATGCTTTAAATATCATTGAATATTACATATATTTATCGCATAATTGTTCAATAAATAAGACGTGTTTCATTGTAGTTAATTTAGTGATACCGGATCACGGAAGATTAAATTAACATTCCTTGTAATTAAAAAGTACACCATTCACGACCTAGATGGAAATGAACAATCCATCGTGAAAGGTTGAAGTGTAAGGCTCAAATTGGCTTGTCTTGACCAAGAGATTACACTAGTGCATGATGATGCCTTTGAATAGGACCTTGAGGAGGACAAATTCTTGAGAATCGAACAAGGAAGAATTAGACCTCGGTGGTTCGTTATTTCTTAATCTTCGTTAAATAGATCACGTGTGGTTTGTAACTATTGCTTTGACTTATCATGGGTAAGAATCAACGAGATTCAATACTTTTTTATCTTGGGCAATATTATTGGTCACATGATTGCTAAGATTTAATACTCGTTGCAAATGCACGCTTTGTTCGACGGTTCTTTGGGAGGTTCATAAGATTTATCATGCCAAATCTTGCAAATAAACTAGTTTCCCAATAATAATGTTGAACCGTTTCTTAACCAAGGACAAAAGATATTAATTAATGGAAAGCTATTTCGATGGTTTGAATAATTAATGGGCAGATAATCTTAAACACGGAAATAATAACCGGAGCCATATTGATTTATTATGGGTTAAGATGGATAGTGCAATATTAATTATGTAGTGGGATTAATTAATATTTATGGGCTTGAATAATATTGTGGCTCAATATTGATAATTCAAGATCCATTGGAAGGTCCAATCTTAATTCTCCTAAAGGCCCCCCTAAGTAGCCCAACATAAAGTCCAATAACCTAAAAAGGTGTTTAAAATAAAATAAATATTGTTGCCTTTATTTTTCCTCATAATTTGAAAATTATGGATTAAAAGGGAGAAAGATTTTCTTTGAATTTTGTTATGGAATGAAGATATGTATTCTTGGAATACAAGATTATCTCATTAAATTCAATCTCCCACTTGATTATCCATATAGTATATTTTGAAAATCTTGAAATATAAAGGGCAAGAAAGATTTTTTTGATTTTCTTGAAAAAATATTATGAAAGATATGTATTTCTTGAAATACAAGAATATCTCATAAATTCAAGAAGATCCAAATCTTGGATTCTTGTTCCTATATTTTTCGAAAATTCCATAACAAAGAGGAGTTGGGATTTTTGTGGAATATTTTAATTATGGAGAAAAAGAATATATGAGATATATTCAAGATTCTTGGAGATCAAGAAAAAGATTTTCCCATATTAATTTTATCCCAAATTTTCACCACCACACCTCTATAAATAGGGGATGAGTGTTTCATTCCCATGTACAATTCCCATGTCTTTGGAAAAATTAGTAAATCCACAAAGGTGGTGCAACAAAGTTTATTTTCCTTTTGTTAATTGTTCAATCCTACCACCGGATTGTCGAGCAATGATTAAGGGAATACTTGGGAAGGTTTCTTTGGTGTGTCTAATCAACGAGGCCATTACCATTCCAAGAGGTATGTTCACGTTAACTCGTAGTAATTCAGCATGCGTAGGATTTACGTGAATTGTTTATATGCATGATTTGTTGTTAAATTATTATTTGAATTAATATAGGATTAATTCATGCTAGTAATAATTATCATAATTAAATTTGTATTTAAATATTTATCCCGAATAGATCCATGCAACTTATTCCCCAACAGTAACCTCGAGCAATAGAGACCTCGCTCAGCTGGTTATCCTTTTGACACTCATCTCATATGTGGATGGGACTACTTTGATTTTGTCCCCTAGAGCCGCATACATTCATCAAATCATAGTCAATACAACTTTCGTCGCCAATGACGGGGAGGCCATGTATGTTCAACCCTACATTGGAAAAAATTATTTTTATTATTAGTAAAATGAATTGATAAAAAATTTAAAATTTGATTTATTAAAAATTAGTTTTAGGGTTCAATTTACCAAGGATAGGATGTACGTCGTGGAGTGTGATCGTCATCTCCCCGAACGGCATATGAAAAGTGTTCGCTCGTGGTTCCAACGCTCGATTTAATCTTTGAATGAGGGGCATGTTGTTGGTTTGAAATCATTCGCCCCATATCCTCCAATCCAGCCTTACAGCATACAAACTATAATTTGAATATGCCTACCTATGATTCCGATTATCTATAATTTTATACACAGCGGTGTTAATCTTAGAATATTTATAAATATGAGAATAACACCCTAACATAACTATTTTTTCTATTTAGGAAATTATATTTATTTTTAGCAAAAAATTAATTCCTTCCAAATTTCATTCCAAAAAATCTTATAAACGTATTTATAATTAATTAATTTAAAATAACATATATAGATTAACAAATAATTATGTTTTGCTAATTACATGGAGTATCTATATTATAATCTTAATAAAGATATATAAATCTAAAATTTGATGAAAAAAAAAAAAACTTACTAGAAGAAAAAAAACTGACTAACATATGTTATAAAAAAAAATTTAATATTTAAAAACATTATAAAATTTTACAAACAAAATCGATAATTTATACATATAAAATTTCTACGTGTTAATATAAAATTTGTTTATATTATAATTAAATTTGATGTAACAAATATAACATTTATATGTAATTAATAGTTGTGAAAGATTAAAAACTTTATAAAATTTATAAAAATATAAATATTTACATAGTAATAACATAATAATAAATTAAAATTAAAACTTACGTTATATAATTTATTATGATATTTTAGAAAGAAAAAAGTGTACATTATCATAATAGTAAATTAAAATTAAAACCTACGCTATAATTATAAAATTTATAAAGTTTATATTTTTATATCATATTATAATTTTAAAATTAAGTTATAATATTTTTACGTAATTTATTATGATATTATAGTTTAATTATCAATTTTATATCATTATCATATTATAATTTAATTTTTTTTACAAATGGAGTGTAATTGTAGTATTTTTTTGTTATACCATTATGTAAGTAAAATGAGACCTATATTAATAATCGTAAGTTGCATTATAATTTAATTAAATTCAATTAATTAAAGTATACACACACAAGCAAATCAAATTACGATTAATTACTACTTTACAACAATTCAAGGTACACTTTACAACATATAGACTACCAATTTACAGCATACAAAATGTTATTATACATCAATTCAACTAATACATTATAATAAAAAATAAAATATACCAAACAACCGAGAAAAGAAAACACACCTTGAAGGTGGTGACGCTTGGCAAGCAAAGCAAGTAGTCGTCGGAGGCAGGGTTGAAGTGGGCGTCAAGTATCGTCAGAGTTCGGCTAATACTTCATTTGTTAAACAATAAAAAAATTATTATTATGTGTCGAAAAATAAAACAAATAAGAATAAAAAAGCAAAAAAAAAAAATATATATATATATATATATATATATATAACAACGGCCGACGGTGGTTGGTCGGCGGGAGGCAGTGGTCGGCGTTGGAAGGTGGCTTCTCCACTTGCAAGATAAAAGATAATGGGGGTGTGAAGTTTGAAAATATTTGAGTGGGAGGTTATGGTTATATTGGAGGAGATATGGTGTATTTATGGTGGAGATATTAGAGTCGGAACGAGTGTATTTATGGTGGAGATATAAGAGTTGTTGATTTATAGTTGTTGCACTCGCAATCTACGGAAGCGAGGACCACTGGCCCACGGTACGAATGGATCTTTTTAAAGATCTGCAAATAAGACACGATTTATACGAAAACGTTTTACGTAGTTACACAACCATGTTAGAGTTGGAAAACTCACTTAATCACTTCCACTGTTTTGCCACAATTAATAAATGGTTTTCATTACCTGAACATGGTTACCTGGTTGCAACCACATATAACGTTTTCGTAATGTCATTTAGTGAACATGGCGGACATTTTTGTCTTCCCGCAATAACAGATCAATATCGAGGACTTCCGACCTTCAAATTGGTCTTAGGGAGCGTGAACAACAATTCTCATTGGATATTGGTAAGAAAAAAAATATATTAATGTTATTTTATAAATTTTTTATTTATGTATTTTATTTAATTATAATTATAATTTTTTAACTGTAATTTCAGTTGCATATGACAACCGACGAGCATCCAGTACCGTTTATATCTGCATACTGGGAACGCGGACATGACCCTTCTGTAAATGGTATACATTTAGAATTTGAAAGCAGGATAGAGTTATACCGTAGATTACACGAATCGGATGCACCGCGACGTGAGTATAATTATAGGTATAGAAATAAAAATAAAGAGAAAGACAAATATTATACATTTTTGTAATATTTAATACATTTTTTTCTAGCAGCACGTCGCAGTTCATTCTCGGATTGAAATTATGTAATGTGTATATATTTTTTTTTTCATATAATGTGAATAATATTTTAAATTTTCATGTTTAAATTGATAATTGAACTAATACTTTTCAATTAATGAATTAATACTTTATAACCAACTAACTAATACTTTTTAATTAATGTTAATACTTTTCAATTGATGAACTAATCCCCCTTATATCTATTTACCAATCTTTCTAATCCTATGTGGCTCATTAGAGATCCCACTATTTCAAATTCTAATTTTCTCCTAATTCCACATTTTTTATTAAATTTTTTATCTAATAAAACTGTTGTAGACGTGATTCGACCTACTTTTTTTAAACCACATTTATAGTCCAAAATGTATAATTACAAATGTTAATATATCACGTATTGTTTAAATGACAAGTAATTAAATAAATGCCAAATAATTTAATTTTAATTTAATGAAAATAGAAAATTAAAAAACAAAAAAAAAACAAAAATTGTGTCGCGTTGACCGCGTGACACAGCTTTTCCTGTCGTGCGGACGATGCGACATAGGATTAGCTATCTGTGTCGTATGAACCGCTCAACACAGCTTAGTTCTGTCACATGGCGGACGCGACACATGTACGAAATTACGTCAAAAGTGTGTATTTAGCATATTTCAATCCTAAATAAATGTTTATTTTCATTAGGAAAACGAAACCCAAAGTTGACTAGAAGATGAGTCCTTTTGTCTTTGTGCAGAATCTCTGTTAGCCACTCATTAATTATCTCTCTCCGCGTTGCTTTCCAAAAAAAAATAAAAAAATTATCTCTCTCTGCGTTCATCTGCTATCAAATTGATTGGTAACAAAAGTCTCCTACCCTTTTTCAAAGAGAACTCTTAAAAAAAATAATGGCATATGCATCTCTTGTTTCGCTTGAAAATACCACAGATCTAATACTCAATGATGATAAATTTTCCATTTCTGTTGATAGAAGGGAACAAATTACATCCATTCGCGTTTACGTCAATTTCTTGATATCCTTGTTTGAAAATTTCCCCGAGAAAGCCAACCGGTTAGAAGGAAAAATCAGGGATTTAGCTAATGAAGCTGAGGATCTTATTGAATATTTTATGTTGAGGCTATCTGGAGTTGGGTTTGAAAGGCAGCTGAAAAGAGTAAGAGAAGAAATTGGTACAATCACTGGAGATCTGATGGATAATCGAGTCTGTCATGTACCTGCTGCAATTTCGTCATCAGGAAATGCAGCTTCGGACAAAAATGATGTGGTTGTTGGTTTAGATGAGGATCTAATAGCTATAAAAGATCGGCTTTGTGGGACATCATCCAAACTTGAAGTCATTCCAATCGTAGGGATGGGAGGAATTGGTAAGACTACTCTAACACAAAATGCTTATAGTGATTCGTTAATAATGGGCTACTTTGATATTCGTTCTTTTGTTCAAGTATCCCAAGATTATAGTGCAAAAGAATTACTTTCAAAAATTTTAGATTCAATAGATTTGTTCAAAAAGCAAATGAATGGAGAGGAGAATGAATCTGGAGTTGCAGAAAGTGAGTGCAATGTATTTGAAATTGCAGTAAATGTGTTCCAAGGTTTGAAGGGCAGGAGGTATCTTATTGTAATTGATGACATTTGGAGCATAAATGTTTGGGATGATGTAAGGAATGTGTTCCCAGATGATGATGAGGGAAGCCGAATCATATTAACCACTAGAGACTTGAATGTAGCTGCTTATGCCAGTTGTGGTAGCCCTCTTCATCAGATGAAGTTCATGGATGGAAAACACAGCTGGAATTTGCTCAAGCAAAAGGTGTTTGGGAACGGTCAAGATTGTCCTCCGGAACTGGAAGACATGGGGAAAGCGATTGCACGAAGTTGTAGAGGGCTGCCCCTTGCTGTTGTACTGGTTGCAGGAATCCTGTCCACAAATGATAAGACTGAAGCTTCATGGGAGAAAATTGCGAAAAATGTAAATTCAGTTGTTGATGGACAATTAGGCAAGATACTGTCGTTGAGTTACACGCTCTTGCCTCATCATTTGAGGGCGTGTTTTCTATTCATGGCAGGCTATCCGGAAGATCACAAGATCCAGATCTCGAGACTCATCAAATTATGGGTAGCTGAAGGCTTTTTGAAACGTCAAAGTGGACATAAAAGCTTGGAAGAGAAAGCATATGAGTATTTGGAGGATCTTGTGAAGAGGAATCTTGTTTTGATCACAAGTTGGAAGAGTGATGGGAAAATCAAGAGTTGCAGTCTGCATGATCTGGTACGAGATATGTGCATAACAAAAGCCCAGGAAGAGAAGTTTCTTCCAACGGTAAGGGCAGAAGGCAGGCACCGGATTAGTATTGGCGATTCCAGTCTAAATAACATCTGGGGTCCAAACCCCTTCCGTACGATTTTGTGCTTCCAAACCACCCTGGATAGTTCTTCTCTAGCCTATCTAGTAATATTCAGACTGCTCAGGGTATTGGACATCAAGCTTCACAAATCATCATTGCTCCCTCCTCAATTATTTGAGTTGTTTCATTTAAGGTTCCTAGCCTTAGGAAATACTGATATGATTCCAGCAGCCATATCAAAGCTTGAGAATCTTCAAACCTTGATCATTTGTTCTTCAAGATCAATCTCTTACCATGCATTGCCACTGGAAATCTGGAGAATGCCTCGTTTAAGAAACCTTGTTTTAACTAAGCCTGGTATATTGCTTGATCCTCTAGGCCCAACTCGTCCTCTAGAAAACTTGCACACACTTTCCAATGTAGCAAGTTTCATATGTAGCAAAAAGATTCTGAAAATGATTCCAAATATAAAAAAATTGGGAATTTTGTACTCTAGATATGAAGAGCATCAGCTCCAGAATCTTGTAAATCTGCGTCAGCTAGAAAAGTTGAAAATAACTGCATCGGATTCATGGCCATGGCAAAGGCAAAGCCAATATCCTGCTTTTCCTTTGTCACTGAAAAAGTTGAGCTTAGTTGGTGAACGACTCCCTTGGAAAGAAATGAGCATCGTTGGTTCGCTGCCTAATCTTCAAGTGCTCAAACTGAAGAACCATGCTTGTGTTGGCGAAACTTGGGAAACGACAGATGGTGAATTTCCTCAACTCAAATTTCTGTTGATATATAGATTAAATCTGCAGGATTGGATAACTGAAAGCAATCATTTCCCAAGGCTCAAGTGCCTAGCTCTTCTTTGTTGTCCGAATCTAAGACAGATTCCGGATAGTATTGGAGAAATCTCGACACTTGAATTGATTAAGGTGGATACCCGGAACGAATCTGTAGTGAAATCGGCCAAACAGATACAAGAGGCTCAACGGAGTTACGGAAATGATGCTCTTCAAGTTCACTGCGAAAATATTCCATCGCGGTGGTGAAATATGGAGAAGATCATGATGGAAATAACTGCCACGGAATGAAGATTTTACCTTCTCAGGTACCCTTGTATTACTTCCACATAATTTGTCAGCATTCCTTCCGACTTGAATTTGTGAATGTTCTGCTTTTCTGTTATAGCAGCAAGAATGAGTTGTGATCAATATAAATTGAATTCTGTGAGACGAACGCAAATACTCATTATTTTGACATCTTAAGATAAGAATACGTCAAATGAGTTGTGATCAATATAAATTGAGGGTCCGCTTTGTTTGGTGTAATGGAAGTGGGTAATGAGAATTATTTATATTAATGTTGCTTGGTAGGTTTGATACACAAGTAATAGGAATAGAAGTGAGCAATTGATTACCCCCACCCACTTAACTCATCTCACATGATACTCATTGTTCATATTCTAACCAAGCAATAATAATGTAATCAATAAACTTTGATGATTGACACATCGATGATACTCATTACCATTATCATTCTTTAGTCATATCAAACGGGTCGAGACTACCCGTCTCATATTTTTATAAAATAATTTCGTAAACATGAGACATCTTACAGCTCGCTCAGAGATTCTAGATTGATTATCCATCCATAAGTGCAATTGTTGAAATAATTTTGTAGGAATTATACTTAAAGTATCCATCACGGAATTTTCGCACAAATGTCCAAGAGTTGACTATTTTTTGTTATTTCTTCTTAATTCAACATTATGTCCTCTTTCTATTTTCTTTAATGATAAATACTTGACAATTGGTGACTAATTTGTCAAGTAGTATGACATTGTGTGAACCCATTTGACTATGCAACAATTTTTAGTTATAAGTCAATAATCTGCAAATTACTTGGCTTCCGTTGATGGCTTATAAATAGCTCTCATAGTCTCTTCTGGTGCAATAAAGTAAGCTCAATTCTTCTTTGGTTTTGCTTGTTTAACAGTGCCTTACCACTTCTTTTCCAAGATTACACAAATCAAAAATGGAAAATCGGAATATCAGAAGGCTCGAAAAGGCTAAGTTTCGAATAAATCCCCCGAAGAGAGGACAAATTAAAGCCAAAATATTCATTGGAATATTGAAGAAAGTTAAGGTGTTGTTCCACATGATACTGAGAAGAAACTGCTGAGTCTTTAGAATTGACTTGTCATTTACATTTTTTAAAGGCTAGTTTGGTCTTTTAGCTCTTCCGTTTACATATTTGAACCATTATATCGAAAGAAGTTTTCTTAAATTCGTTATGCATAAGTTGCCGTTTTTAAAAAACTGATATGAAGATTTCACTATTAAGGGCATTCCCTCTTCTCACTTTACCTTCACATTGGAGTTTGAATTTGTTTTTTATGAACTCTATATCAGAGCCTAATATCAGTATATTAGAGAAATCTTATCATCAATTTCACTTTTGATTAGCATATTTTGTGGTACTAAAATTAAGGGATCTCTTCATGTATAGATATAAATCACTTGTTCGAATTTCTTATAGATATAAATAGAGAGCATATGTGTTCACTCTTAAGAGACAAGGATTCTTTTGTTATTGCTTCGTTTTCAACAAAGACAAAAACTCATATGAGACGTGCATGAGACGGGGTACAACTTATTACAAATCAACATCCATCATTCCAAAGTGTTAAATATGCACCGTCTCATCGTGACACCGTCTCATGCAATTTTGGTGACTTTGAAAACAGATGTGATTACTAGGGATCCACACCCCACCACTCAATAGGAGTGAACATACTCTCATGCTTTTCTCACAGCCTAAATTTCCCCGGAGCAAATTCAAAGCTGAATAAACAGTTAAAGCTTAACTCAAAATATGGCTCATGCGTCTCTTGTTTCAATTCAGCAAACCACATATATGATCTTGAATCATGATAAGTGTTCCCTTTCTATTGATGAAAAAGAAGAGATTACATCTATTAATGGATGTCATACATAACAATTCAATGTTGTTCCTTCCCCAGGTATTTCACACCTCGTTTAAGAAATCTTGGGTTATGGAGTCCTGATCCACTGTTTCACGTTCCAAATTTTTGTGTTTTTTTGGCAGACTCGACTAGAATGCCTTTAGGGTATTGGTCCAATTTCGGCTTGGTAATGCCATCAAACGTAGTCATTACTGACGAACTTGGTAACCAAAATTGTGTTATTTAATTTCGTTTTTCTATTAATTTCTTTATAATTGCAGTTTAAAATCCTAACATCTTATATGTTGCCTTATCCTGTAAGTCCAACTCGTCCACTAGAAAATTTGCAGACACTCTCTGGTATAGCAAGGTTTGTATGTGGCGAAGGATTCTTAAAATGATTCCAAATCTAAAAAATTGGGATTTTTTTACTCTAGAAATGAAGAGCATCATGACCTTTTTCAGGTACACTTGTATTATTGTTACCATTCTATCTTAATTACTTGAATTTGGAAATGTTCTGACCTTTTAAAAAAAATAAAAAAATTGTTCTGCCTGCTTTTCTACTTTAGCAGTATGGTAGATTTGGAATCTACCCAGGTTGGGGTCAACTTGATTTAATTTATATGAGATCGTGAATTTCTTTTTTTTTTTTTTTTTTTTAAACAAGATCATGAATTTCGTAGAACCCAAAAATTAAGATGGGATGGTTGAACATATAGTATTATTCTGTGAGACGAAGTTATATGCCCATTATTTGACATCTTAAGATAAGAATACGTCAAATAAAATGTAATCAATATAAATTGAGATTATGCCTCCCGTCTCATATTATCTCCTACTATATAAAGCCGAATCAACATTAATTCATATGATGATTTTATTTTAAATTTCTACATTTTTTTAGAAATTATTTATAGAATTATTTTTTTTTTTTTAAAAAAATTAATTTAAATTATTCATTATTTAATTTTAATATTTACCTTTCATTTATCTCTTATCTATTATGTGGTTGCTATATTTAAAATACTTCATCTTCAAAACATATACATTAATTTATATTAAATACATACTCCATAATTTATAAATGTATACTCTCTCTTATTCTTTTTAAATATCACTAGCATGTAACTCGACATACTACGTCTACGTTGGTTGTTTTTATTTTACCGGATGGATTTGACAATTGATTAGCTCTTTTTTTAACAATTCCAAAAATGTGTAAAATAAATAAACTACAATTTAGTGAAATTAAAGGGGTGTTTGCAAACTCAATACAAGAGGTGAGAAGCACTTACTTTTAAAGTTATCTCTCATAAGTTTTGATTTTTAGAAGTGTTTCTTACCATTTTGTAGTGGTTGAAATCATCCCACTAAGTTATAGCAGCAAAAGTACAAAACAACTAGGGTATGTTTGTTTCGGGACTCACCCGGATGGATTTAGGATTTTGAAAAATCATGTCTCATTATAATTTTAGATTTAAAATTAGACTTCAAAATTTTCTCCTATAAAGTACACCTACACTCATATTTTTCACAAAATTCAATACAATCACATCACTATTTTTCCCACTCTCAACACAATATAATAATATCATATCAATCATTATTAATCATTGATTTGACATAAAGTAAAATCTCACCCTATCAAAATCTCAAAACAAACACATATTTTTTACTATTCACCAAGACTTTCAAATCCATAGGATTTCGAAGTCATGACTTCCCCCACACACCTAAATCCCGAAACAAACATACCCCTAAGGATTACTTTTTCAGCAAAAATTCTTGTGAACCCAAGTTCAAGGTGAACTATATTTCTTCAATATTATTGTTATGTATACGTATTATTACTTTTATGTATAAATATTATTATTGTTTAAAAAATAAAGCATTTCTTTGAACAATAATAGTCATTACAAGAAAATAAAAAAAAAATCTATGAAATTTTTCAAATGACTATAAATTTTTTTAATAAAAAAAATATTATGTCCTTAATTAGTGAGGGATTGTATAAATCTAAAATTCGTAAAATAAAATATATGCAATTCAAATTTTTATCTTCTCAAAACTTAATAATATTCAATAATTTAATCTAATTAAGTAACAAAAAAAAAACAATTCAAATACCATCAAACCAATATATAAGTCATAATGATAAATTCAATCAAAAACGAGTGTCATATTGTCAATTTAAATTGCATTACATAATAAAGTTCAATTAAATAATACATCTAATGTTTAATAACATGATCATATTTAATCATCTAGCATGGATTCGTTTATCGGATTCGTGTGTCCATTAATTTATTTTACTTTATAATTTACCGATTCGCCAAGTGGTATCCGGATACGCGAATTCGAGAATCGCACCCCTTTTAGAGTGTGAGTACGAATTTGATACTGCATTATAATATTTTAAGAAGAATTATATACACCGTGAGCTTACACTATTTTTAACTAAATACTATTTCTAAAATTCAATAAATTCAACTTGCAGAAAAAGGTGCAACCACCTCATTATAGTGTCAAATGCTTAATAATTACGCAAATGGACCAAGAAAATTTCAGAAGAAGGGGAGGGGTCAACCAAAGATTTTACGAACTTTACTACAGTGTGAGGTTTTGTTTGTTTACAATTTACCCAAAATCTCCGGTTCTTTTTGTTAAAGAGTAACACTCCTATGAACCAAGTTCACTATATGAACTCTAATCCATTATGATTCATTTTGAGGATGGGTTGACCCAAATTTCCACCACTTCTGCTACCGCCTCTCGCCATCGTATTTCATTTGTTCTCGCCACCACCATTATTCTATAAAAAACTCTCATTTATTACGATATAAAACTCTCACTGCTACGCTATAAAACTCTCACTACTACGTTATAAAACTATAACTATCATTCTATAAAACTCTCACTATTACAATATAAAACTATTACTCTATAAAACTCTCACTATCATGTTAATAAACTATCACTGTTATTCTATAAAACTTTCACTGTTATTCAAAAAAACTATCACTGTTATTCTATAAAACTTTCACTGTTATTCAAAAAAACTCTCACTGTTACGCTATAAAACTATCACTTTATTAAACTCTCACTATCATATTATTAAACTATCACTGTTATTCTATAAAACTCTCACTGTTACAATATAAAACTATCACTCTATAAAACTCTCACTATCATGTTATTAAACTATCACTGTTATTCTATAAAACTCTCACCGTTATTCAAAAAATTCTCATTGTTACGCTATAAAACTATCACTCTATAAAACTCTCATTATTATGTTATGAAACTATCACTGTTATTCTATAAAACTATCACCGTTATTCAAAAAAACTCTCATTGTTATGCTATAAAACTTTCACTATTATTCAAAAAACTATCACTGAGACCTAATTGCCACCGACGGCTAGGAGGATTGGAGCGAAGGGGAGAGGGCAATCATGACCATTGCCGCGAAGAAAAAGCCTGAAAATCGCATTATCCACTGCATAAATCTACCTCCGTACACGAATTTCAGATTTCTTGTCGTCGTTTTGAAATACAAAGGGCTGGAATCAATCGACGAGAGGATGAATGCGGCAGTTCCTCTGAGGTCCGTCAGAGTGAGACGACGATGAAAAACGCAATACAAATTAGGGAAACTATCGAAATATGTATCAAAATCCCATGGGCAATTTCAAATCAGCTTCATTTTGTGCAAATTTACATTCACGTTTCTCTCAATTGAGAAAGAATCAATAAAATTGAGGAATATGGAAGGAAGTAGAAAAGAGGAGGAGAATCAAAGAGAAAGAGTGTGTCGCATAAAGAAAAAATGGCCCAAATGATTTATATCCGACCCGCTTGTAGTATATGGGTCAGGTTCATAGTATGAACCAGGTCTACACAAGTTTTTGTCTTTGTTAAAATATAATAATCCACAAAAATGCATATAAAAAATATACGAATTTTGGCTTGATTATAAAGTATAAGTGGGAGTATATATTTGTGTTCTTCTGAAAATAAGAGGTAAAAGAGGTTATTTGACTACCTGGCACAAGATTTAAGCCGGACTTTAATATATTATACAAAACAACTTAAAAAGATCTACTAATTAATCAAACATATCTTATCTAATAAACAAAACGCACCCTATAGGAGGTGTTACAAGATAAGATTCACAAATTACTACAATTATTGCAATCACGTGACCTCACTAGATGACGTCATGTGTGACGCAACCACCAACTCCGTTTTACTATATTAACCCACATTTTATCAAACATTTGATACATCTTCCCATATCTTTCTTCTTTTGATCAAGCTATGGATAGGGAAGGACAGAAGAAACATGGCAAAGGCAACTTCAGCAATCTTCCAAAAAAGAGAGGCTCCAACCAAATCAAAAGCCAGATATTTAGTGATATCATGGGTTCCAAAAAAGATGCTGATTGTGGCAATAATAACACTAATGCCACCAAGGAAAGCTATAGCCCCAATGATTCTTGATCTACTTGTTAAAGTATTTGGTCATATTTTCTCCCCAACTCGGTGACCGCAGCCGCCTCCGTCTTTCCTCTCGCCACCGGAGCTCTTGTAGGTACTGCTCGTCCAATCCAGCTCGCCGCCAACGCTCATCTCCACTGCACTTTCGTCACAGCCGGGCCCTTGCGGTAGCTCTTTCAGTGGTGTTGTCGGACCGACAACCACCGGTGCCACGGCGGCCGGCTGGTAGTTCGATCCGTAGGATCCTTTTGTTTTTTTTGTACAGTATGTTAGTTTCTTTTGTGCTTTTAGATTTGTGGTTTTCCCTCCCCTTTAGATTTCTAGATATGATTTATCCGCACCTTGTGCATTTTTCTTTCTGAATTTAGGTTTGTTTTGATTTTTTTCTATCATGTTGTGTTGTGGGTATTCGCTTGTTTTGGCTCTCTGTTTTATTGTCCGTGTTGGTATTGCTGAGTAATTTTGGAGCCCAGTTTTCATGGTGACCTGTGCAAGCAGTCACGAACATCATGTTTTTTGGTCTCGGAACTTTTATCGAAGGACAAATTGAGTTGGTTATAATGTTTTTTTCTTTTGTCTCGTTACACCCGTTTGTATGGATGGTTTTGAGGCTTTCGACTTGTTGCGAGAGCTGTGTACTTTTCAAAAAAAAAATATGAATAAAAACTCTCGTTTAAGCTTTTAAAAAAGATATTGGTTTGTTTCTATTTAGGGGTTCTTACTATTGTAACAATGTGGAATTTCTTGATGAGTCTAAATTATGAATGATCACTTTATCTCATGATGTTTGTGTTGTGCACTTGTCTATATTCCTCCAAGATCAAAAAGTGATTTGATCGAAGTTCTCAGAATTAAGATGGGATGGTTGAACATATAGTATTATTCTGTGAGACGAAGTTATATGCCCATTATTTGACATCTTAAGATAAGAATACGTCAAATAAAATTTAATCAATATAAATTGAGATTATGCCTCCCGTCTCATATTTTCTCCTACTATATAAAGCCGAGTCAACATTATTTCATATGCTGACGTTATTTCAAATTTCTACATTTTTTTAGAAGTTATTTATAATAGTATTTTAAAAAAAAATTAATTTAAATTTATTCATTATTTAATTTTATTATTTACCTTTCATTTATCTCTTATCTATTATGTGGTTGTTATATTTAAAATACTTCATCTTCAAAATATATATATTAATTTATATTAAATACATACTCCATAATTTATAAATTTATACTTCCTCTTATTCTTTTTAAATATCACTGGCATGTAACTCGACATACTACGTCTACTGAAAATTGAAAATAATTTGTATATCATTAATTTTAAATTAAATACCTTAAATATTTACTTAGTTTGATTAAATATTCAATTATAGATGTAATTCAAAAATTAAAAAAATAGAAAATGGGAATTTTAAAATGCTCGAAAAAGCAAAGTTTCGAGTAATCCCCCAAAGAGAGGACAAGTTAAAGCCAAAATATTCATCGGAATATTCAAGAAAATTAACTTGAGGTTCCAAAGGGTACTCAAATAAACTGCGAAGACGGACTCCGAAATGGAACAAATTGCTGCTAAAATGTGGGGGGTCTGGAAAGAAAGATGTGACATCCGACACCACAAATGGGGAAGTCCACCTAGGCGGAATATTCTTGCCAGCTGGACCGATACTTTCTTGGAACAATTCCACCTTGAAATGGAAAAACTCACACTCAATAGAAGCCAGACGGTCGAGCCAGGAGCCTCATACAACATCGATAAGTATAGAGACGTCCACATTATGAAAGTTGATGCAGCCTATAAAGAATCTACGTTGGCCTTTGCAATGGGCTTCTTTATCCTCGATAAGAATCACAAACCTCTGACGGCTAGATTCCATAAAATCAACCCCCCTGGATCGGTGCTAGCGGCCGAAGTTGTCGCCATCAGAGATGGACTATCCTATTGGAACACTCTTTCAAGGGAACCTATTATAATTCTCTTAGACTCCAAGGAAGCTATAATCTCCATCACCTCCCTACAAAAGCTACGAAGAAAGTTTGATCCTGGAGACCCGGGGACTAGTTTGGAATTCCCAAGTGTCCGGAATTCATTACTGCCCACGGATACACAACACTGAAGCACACAAGCTGGCTAAAATGGCAACAACATTTCTTCTCCCTCAAGCTTGGGTCGAAGATGATATACCTCGACATATCTTGTCTCTCGCTCAGGAGTGCCACTCTTTGTAATCCTTTCCTTGAGCTTTCAAAAAAAAAAAAAACTGAAGATGTTTCTGCTAAGTCTTTACGATTGGCTTGTTATTTACATTTTGTTGTAAGGCTAATTTGGTCTTTTAGCTCTTCCTTTTACATGTTTGAACCATTATATATTAGTTTTCTTAAATTCGTTATGCATAATAAATTAATAAGTATCTGATTTTTAGAACACTGATGTGAAGGTTTCACTTTTATGGACATTCCTCTCTTCTAATTTATCTTCACTTTGAAGTTTGAATTTAATTTTAATGAACCCTATATCAAAGCCTAACATCAATATATTAGAGATGTCTTATCATCATTTTTCATTTTTAATTCACATATTTTGTGGGACTAAATTAAGGGATCTCTTCACGTATATGTAATTATTATTATGTGTATACATTTGTTGATTAAATTCCTCATTATAAAACAATAGGAACAAAGTTCTTGCTATTTGCTAATGGTAATTATTAATTAATTAAGAAAGGGTGCTGACTGCTGAATGCGTTGGTTGTTTTTATTTTACCTGATGGATTTGACAATTGATTAGCTCTTTTTTTTAACAATTCCAAAAATGTGTAAAATAAATAAACTACAATTTAGTGAAATTAAAGGGGTGTTGAGAAGCACTTACTTTTAAAGTTATCTCTCATAAGTTTTGATTTTTAGAAGTGTTTCTTACCATTTTGTAGTGGTTGAAATCATCCCACTAAGTTATGGGTGTAGCTAAATGTCCATAATATGGACATCCAGAAAATGACATTTTTGTAATATTAATGTTTTGGGTAATTTAAATTGTCTAAAGTACCCCTATATAAAAAAAAAAAAAAAAAGATGCATTTAAAACACAATTTGAATTTTCTACTTGTTTCTCTTTCCAACTTATATTTCCAAGATATGACACAAGTTTCAATACTTATTATTTATTCCCACCTTTTTTCATATTTAATTTTTTTTTTCAGATTGATTCATTGGACATTTCTTGTGTATATATAAACGTTAAACACGTTATTAATTTTTTTAATGACGAATCAAATCATTATTTCTTAAACATGTTAATTAATTGCACTTTCCATTTCACAAGTTTGAAATTTTTTAAAAATAATTTTTTTACATAATTGTAGTCGTAAATTTTTATTTTTTTTTGCCAAATAGTAAATAAAATATAAAAATGGCTGATACAATTAGTTTGCTTAATTTATCCTTTTACTTTGAAAGTTTTTTGAAATCATTTTATTTTCAAAGATTGGAAAATTGTATATTTGTTAAGAATATAAAAAAGATTTTGAATCTTTAATATTATTATAATGATTTTTAATTTGGTGTATTGAGATCTTTTCTGCATATCTAATACCCCATTGATAAAATTCTCTGTTTACTGATAAAAAAAATTATAATAATTTTAATTTATTTTTTTGTTAATAAGATAAGATTTATGAATTTTGTTTGATATTTTCTTCATTTTCAATGAATATAGATATTTATTTGGATTAATAATTTTTTTTATTTAATATAGATTTTACTATTTGGTTTAATAATATATTTTAAAATTTTATTAGAGTGGTACAATATGTTTGTGGCAAACGATTTAGAGTTCAATGGTCCGACTTGTGAACTCGGCTCACAAGATAGTGACACTATAATTTATTTTATGCTTATCTAATTATAAATATCAATATAATTTATATAAATATTGTGATTTGGAGAATTTCAATTTAGAGTGATATGGTACTACTTTCATTTTAACAAGTACTACTCTACTTAAAGAAGTACTACTTTTCTATTTAAACAAGTACTACTTTTCATTTAACAAGTAATAATGATCATTTAAATAAGTAATACCATTCATTTAATTAAATAATACCTTTCATTTAAACAAGTACAACTTTTCTATTTAAACAGGTACTACTACTTTTCATTTAAGCAAGTAATACTTTCTATTTAAACAAGTAATATTTTTCTATTTAAACAAGTCATACTTTTCATTTAACAAGTAATACCTTTTATTTAAATAAGTAAAACATTTCATTTAAATAAATAATACCTTTCATTTAAACAAGTACGTCTTTTCTATTTAAACAAGTACTACTTTTCATTTAAGCAAGTAATACTTTCTATTTAAACAAGTACTACTATACCTTTCAATGCAAGAAATACTTTCATTTAAACAAGTAATATCTTTGTTTTAAATAAATAATACCTTTCATTTAAACAAGTGATACTTTTCATTTAAGCAAGTAATACTTTCTATTTAAACAAGTACTACTATACCTTTCAATGCAAGAAATACTTTCATTTAAACAAGTAATATCTTTCTTTTAAATAAATAATACCTTTCATTTAAACAAGTGCTACTTTTCATTTAAGCAAGTAATACTTTTCTATTTAAACAAGTAATACCATCTATTATTTAAACAAATACTCCTTTTCATTTAAACAAGTACTACTATACACTTAAACAAGTACTACTTTCTATTTAAACGAGTAATACTTTCTATTTAAACAAGTAATACTTTCTATTAAAACAAGTAATACTTTTCATTTAAATAAGTAATACCATTTAACCAAGTACTTTTTCTATTTAAACAAGTACTACTTTTCCATTTAAACAAGTAATATTTTTCTATTTAAACAAGTAATACTTTTCATTCAAACAAGTACTACTATTCATTTAAACAAGTACTACTTTTCTATTTAAACAAGTACTACTTTTCATTTAAGCAAGTAATACTTTCTATTTAAAAAAGTACTACTTTTCCTTTAAACAAGTACTACTTTTCATTTTAACAAGTAATACCTTTCATTTAAACAAATAATACATTTCATTTAAACAAGTACTACCTTTCATTTAAATAAATAATACATTTCATTTAAACAAGTACGAATTTTCTATTTAAACAAGTACTACTATTCATTTAAGCAAGTAATACTTTCTATTTATACAAGTACTACTTTTCATTTAAACAAGTACTACTTTTCATTTAAACAAGTAATACCTTTCATTTAAACAAATAATACCTTTCATTTAAACAAGTACAACTTTTCATTTAAACAAGTACAAATTTTCTATTTAAACAAGTACTAATTTTCTATTTAAACAAGTAATACTTTTCTATTTAAACAAGTAATACTTTTCATTTAAACAAGTACTACTATTTCATTTAAACAAGTACTACTTTTCTATTTAAACAAGTTCTACTTTTCTATTTAAACAAGTACTACTTTTAATTTTAACAAGCAATAACTTTCATTTAAACAAATAATACCTTTAATTTAAACAAGTACTACTTTTCTATTTAAACAAGTACTACTTTTCTATTTAAACAAGTAATACTTTTCTATTATTTAAACAAGTACTACTTTTCATTTAAACAAGTACGAATTTTCTATTTAAACAAGTATTATTTTTCTATTTAAACAAGTAATACTTTTCATTTAACAAACAATACTTTTCATTTAAATAAGTACTATTTTTCTATTTAAACAAGTATTACTTTTAGTTAATATATATATTTAAATATATTATAAATTAAATTTTATACTGTAAACTCCTTGAAGTAGACCTGACTACGGTCAGGTGGAACTCTTCTCCAAGTGACTATAAATTAAATATACGGTAAGATACATTAATAACAATGGAAAATTCTAGTATAATCCTGAAACATTAAAAAAAAACATAATTAATATTAAATATTAAAAAAAAAATCATCGCTAAAACTTTCGCTAAACAAACTGTCGCTAAATCCGTCGCTAAAGGGGTTAGTCCAAAACGTCGCTAAAATCATCGCAAAACCGTCATTATTCTCAAAGGTTTGCATAATCCGTCGCTAAAATTGTCGCTATTTGCAACGGTTCTCTTTACCGTCACTAAAATTGTTGACTTTGACCATTTGACCGTTACCGTCATAAAAATCGTCGCTATTTGCGATGGTTCTTGTAACCGTCGCTAAATTCCGTCGGTAAAATGCGCGTTTTTTGTAGTGATTATTATTTAAGTAAAATTTAGAAATAATATATATATATATATACACACGAGAGTACTTATAATATTTTTAATAAATTTTTATAAGTATATACATTACAAAATTTTTAAGCTTTGTGCAAAATATTTATAAAATATATTGTCTATATTCACGCTAGATATATTATATATACGAAGAATTTCAATTTTATTGAATATTTTATTTTTTTAAAGTAATAATTAGAAAATGAATTATGATCAACTCGATTAATGTGTCAAGAAAAGTGGTAATTATGATGAAGGGAAATTGGGAGGCGCCAATATGTATCAGTTTGGAGCCAAAATAGATTAAGGGTAATATAGTAATTATATATATATTTTACTTTAATTTAATGCACTAATTAATTTCTGGATGTCCAGATTATGTACACTAATCTTTACCGCTAAGTTATAGCAACAAAAGTACAAAACAACTAGGGTATGTTTGTTTCGGGACTCACCCGAATGAATTTAGGACTTTGAAAATCATGTCTCATTATAGTTTGAGATTTAAAATTAGACTTCAAAATTTTCTCCTATAAAGTACACCTACACCCCTATTTTTCACAAAATTCAATACAATCACATCACTATTTTTCCCACTCTCAACACAATATAATAATAACATATCAATCATTATTAAACATTGATTTGACATAAAGTAAAATCTCACCCTATCAAAATCTCAAAATAAACACATATTTTTTACTATTCACCAAGACTTTCAAATCCATAGGATTTCGAAGTCATGACTTCCCCCGCACACCTAAATCCCGAAACAAACATACCCCTAAGGATTACTTTTTCAGCAAAAATTCTTGTGAACCCAAGTTCAATGTGAACTATATTTCTTCAATATTATTGTTATGTATACGTATTATTACTTTTATGTATAAATATTATTATTGTTTAAAAAATAAAGCATTTCTTTGAACAATAATAGTCATTACAAGAAAATAAAAAAAAATCTATGAAATTTTCCAAATGACTATAAATTTTTTTAATAAAAAAAACATTATGTCCTTAATTAGTGAGGGATTGTATAAATTTAAAATTCGTAAAATAAAATATATGCAATTCAATTTTTTATCTTCTCAAAACTTAAAAATATTCAATAATTTAATCTAATTAAGTGACCAAAAAAAATAATTCAAATACCATCAGCCCAATATATAAGTCATAATGATAAATTCAATCAAAAACGAGTGTCATATTATCAATTTAAATTGCATTACATAATAAAGTTCAATTAAATAACACATCTAATGTTTAATAACATGATCATATTTAATCATCTAGCATGAATTCGCGTATCGGATTCGTGTGTCCGTTAATTTATTTTACTTTATAATTTACCGATTCGCCAAATGGTATCCGGATACGCGAATTCGAGAATCGCACCCCTTTTAGGATGTGAGTACAAATTCAATACTGCATTATGATATTTTAAGAAGAATTCGTGCATTATACACCGTGAGCTTACACCATTTTAACTAAATACTATTTCTAGAATTCAATAAAGTCAACTTGCAGAAAAATGTGCAACCATCTCATTATAGTGTCAAATGCTTAATAATTACGCAAACGACTTATTGTTTTACGGAGTATTATTTTTTATAGTCTGGATTCATTGGACCAAGAAAATTTCAGAAGGGGAGGGGTCTACCAAAGATTTTCCGAACTTTACTACAGTGTGAGGTTTTGTTTGTTTACAATTTACCCAAAATTTTCAGTTCTTTTTGTTAAAAGAATAATACTCATGTGAACCAAGTTCACTCTATGAACTATAATTTAATATGATTCATTTTGAGGATAGGTTGACCCAAATTTCCGTCCCACTCGCGCGCTGCTCTCATCATCGTATTTCAGTTGTTCTCGCGTCACCACTGTTATTCTATAAAACTCTCACCGTTACGATATAAAACTCTCACTGCTACGCTATAAAACTCTCACTACTACGTTATAAAACTATAACTATCATTCTATAAAACTCTCACTATTACATTATAAAACTATCACTCTATAAAACTTTCACTATCATGTTAATAAACTATCACTGTTATTCTATAAAATTTTCACTGTTATTCAGAAAAACTCTCACTGTTACGCTATAAAACTATCACTTTATTAAACTCTCACTATCATATTATTAAACTATCACTGTTATTCTATAAAATTTTCACTGTTACGATATAAAACTATCACTCTATAAAACTCTCACTATCATGTTATTAAACTATCACTGTTATTCTATAAAACTCTCACCGTTATTTAAAAAAACTCTCACTGTTACGCTATAAAACTATCACTCTATAAAGCTCTCACTATTATGTTATTAAACTATCACTGTTATTCTATAAAACTCTCACCGTTATTCAAAAAAACTCTCACTGTTATGCTATAAAACTTTCACTGTTATTCAAAAAAATATCACTGAGACCTAATTGCCACCGACGGCGGGGAGGATTGGAGAGAAGGGAAGAGGGCAATCATGACCATAGCCGCGAAGAAAAAGCCTGAAAATCGCATTATCCACTGCATATTTCTACCTCCGTACACGAATTTCAGATTTCTTGTCGTCGATTGAAATACAAACGGCTGGAATCAATCAACGAGAGGATGAATGCGGCAGTTCCTCTGAGGTCCGTCAGAGTGAGACGACGATGAAAAATGCAATACAAATTAGGGAAACTATCGAAATATGTATCCAAATCCCATGGGCAATTTCAAATCAGCTTCAATTTGTGCAAATTTGCATTCACGTTTCTCTCAATTGAGAAAGAATCAATAAAATTGAGGAATATGGAAGGAAGTAGAAAAGAGGAGGAGAATCAAAGAGAAAGAGTGTGTCGCATAAAGAAAAAATGGCCCAAATGATTTATATCCGACCCGCTAATAGTATATGAGTCAGGTTCATAGCATGAACCAGGTCTACACAAGTTTTTGTCTTTGTTAAAATATAATAATCCACAAAAATGCATATAAAAAATATACGAATTTTGGCTTGATTATAAAGTATAAGTGGGAGTATATATTTGTGTTCTTCTGAAAATAAGAGGTAAAAGAGGTTATTTGACTACCTGGCACAATATTTAAGCCGGACGTTAATATACTATACAAAACAACTTAAAAAGATCTACTAATTAATCTAACATATCTTATCTAATAAACAAAACGCACCCTATGGGAGGTGTTACAAGATAAAAATATTAGATAAGATTCACAAATTACTACAATTATTGCAATCACATGACCTCACTAGATGACGTCATGTGTGACGCAACCACCACTCTCCGTTTTACTATATTAACCCACATTTTATCAAACATTTGATACCTCTTCCCATATCTTTCTTCTTTTGATCAAGCTATGGATAGGGAAGGACAGAAGAAACATGGCAAAGGCAACTTCAGCAATCTTCCAAAAAAGAGAGGCTCCAACCAAATCAAAAGCCAGATATTTAGTGATTTCATGGGTTCCAAAAAAGATGCTGATTGTGGCAATAATAACACTAATGCCACCAAGGAAAGCTATAGCCCCAATGATTCTTGATCTACTTGTTAAAGTATTTGGTCATATTTTCTCCCCAACTCGGTGACCGCAGCCGCCTCCGTCTTTCCTCTCGCCACCGGAGCTCTTGTAGGTATTGCTCGTCCAATCCAGCTCACCGCCAACGCTCATCTCCACTGCACTTTCGTCACAGCCGGGCCATTGCGGTAGCTCTTTCAGTGTTGTTGTCGGACCGACAACCACCGGTGCCACGGCGGCCGGCTGGTAGTTCGATCCGTTGGATCCTTTTGTTTTTTTTGTACAGTATGTTAGTTTCTTTTGTGCTTTTAGATTTGTGGTTTTCCCTCCCCTTTAGATTTCTAGATATGATTTATCCGCGCCTTGTGCATTTTTCTTTCTGAATTTAGGTTTGTTTTGATTTTTTTCTATCATGTTGTGTTGCTGGTATTCGCTTGTTTTGGCTCTCTGTTTTATTACCCGTGTTGGTATTGCTGACTGATCTGGTAATTTTGGAGCCCAGTTTTCATGGTGATCTGTGCAAGCAGTCACGAACATCATGTTTTTTGGTCTAGGGACTTTTATCGAATGACAGATTGAGTTGGTTAGAATGTTTTTTTCTTTTGTCTCGTTACACCCGTTTGTATGGATGGTTTTGAGGCTTTCGACTTGTTGCGAGAGCGGTGTACTTTTAAAAAAAAATTATGAATAGAAACTATCGTTTAAGCTTTTAAAAAAGATATTGATTTGTTTCTATTTAGGGGTTCTTACTATTGTAACAATGTGGAATTTCTTGATGAGTCTAAATTATGAATGATCACTTTATCTCATGATGTTTGTGTTGTGCAATTGTCTATATTCCTCCAAGATCAAAAAGTGATTTGATCGAAGTTCTCAGAATTATCTAAAATCAGTGCAATATTTAGTTTATGAATTCGATTGGTGTTCTTATAATACGCCTAATCTAGTCATTAAGAGCCCGTTTGTCTAAGCTTCTTTTAAGTATCTTATAATTTCAAGTACTTTATAAGTTGTTAAAATGTTTGACTAATAAAATTTATAAATTTTTTAATAATATTTTTTGGCGACTCCCTTGTAAAGATATGAGCATTGTTGGTTCGTTGCCTACTCTTCAAGTCCGTAAACTAAAGGACAACGCTTGTGACGGAGATACATGGGAGATGATGGAGAATTTCCTGAGCTCAAATTTCTGGTGATTGATGGATTAGATCTGCCGGATTGGTTAACTACATTTTCCAAGACTCAAGTGCCTTGTGCTTCATTATTGTCGGAATCAAATAGAGATTCCGAATAGTATTGGAAAAATCCCGACACTTGAATTGATTGAGGTGGACTTTAGGAACGAATCTCTAGCTAGTGAAATCGGCTAAACAGATACAAGAGGATCAACTGAGCTACGGAAATAATGCTCTTCAAGTTCATTGCAAGATAATTCATCGCTTTGAAGGCATGCTAGGCCACCAAAGAGGGGGTGGATCCTTGTAGCAAAAGACGAAGCTCTCGCCCCCAGGGCCCCCACCTCTCGGCCCGAAAGGAATGGTGGAGGTGGTAAATCATGGTGACTCAGCGACCCATTAGGTGGGAGAACTAGTGTCTGGTGCCCACAAAGAGCTATCTCTAAAACTCCCAAATCGCCATTGTCGGGGACTTCGATCCTGGCTTTAGAAGAATCATCACCCGCGAACTAATCGAAAATTACGCCTATGCAAGGGGAGTGGATCCTATCCAGTACAGGATGGTGTTGTGCACCCTTAAACATTGTCGTTCTACTTTTATTTTCCTTTTTCCTAATTTTTAATATAAAACGTGTGTAACATAGATTTAATCAATTAATGTTATTATTTTTTAAATGTCAAGATGTTTGCAAATATTTAAACTCATGGAACTAAGTGTAATCATCTAATTTCAACAGGTGGAAAAGAGGTAAATAATTTTTTCATATTAAAATATCGGTAATTATTTGCCTCTAATTAGATATATATATGGGTATCATTTTCAATTGTTTTTTTTATAAAAATTTCAATTATTTGATATATCATTTATTCGTAAGATTTCAATAAATATTTTAAGGGTGTGTCTCATGTGCATCCAGTGCACCGTGCTCTCATAATGCATTTTAGAATCATGCAATTTATTATGATAAAAGATGTAACTTATTTACATTGAACCGTGCAACTATTTTTCCATATAAATGGATGTACGATTCAAAATGAAAGTAAGTTGTATTTTTCAGTATAATAAATTACATAATTTTAAAATACACTAGGAATGCACGATGCATCTGGATGCATACAAGACTTAGTCATACTTTAACCCTTCTTAAGAAAGCTAAGAAAATCGAAAATAATTTTTTAAAAACAACTTATAGAATGAATTGAGTGAATATGTCAATAAAATAAAATAAAATAACTAGTTAACCTTGTATGACTATAATTTTGTTTTTTATTTTCCTCCTTACACGTGTCGGAGTGCGACAATTTAGTTCCATTGAGTTTAAATATTTGACAATTAATATAATAATAATAATAATAATAATAATAGTAATTGATTAAAATTTATGTTGCACGCAACTATAGATAGTACAGTAAAATCTAAAAACAGGAAATAGGGGTAGAACGACAGGATCCAATCCCCACCAAAGAGAGCTCTCAGTCGTTGATGAAACGTCTTGGAATAAAACTAGGGTCGCAGAAATAGGGAGTGAAGATTTAATTTCTTGGAACGAAGATTTTACCTTTTCAGGTACATTTGTAGTACAGTTAGCATTGTATCTTAATTACTTGAATTTAATTTGGAAATGTTCTGCTTTTCTGGTATAGTCTGATTGGGGTGAATTTGGTTTATGTTATATGAGATGATGAGTTTCTGAGAAGACAAAAAATTTAAGCCCTGTTGTGATACGAAGTTATATATGCCTATTGACTTGTTTTGACCTCTTAAAATAAGAATACGTCAAACAAAATGTGATCAATATAAATTGAGATTATGCCTCCCGTCTCATATTAATATTATTACTAGTTAAGGAGACACCTCATAAATGAATGTGGAATATGGATGTTCAAGTTTCAAAGATCAAGTATTTGATACTGCCCACCTTTGTTGCGTACCTGGGAAAATTATAAGCTACATATATTAAGGTTTTCAATTTTCTACTAAAATGCTTGCAAGATGTCCTACTGATCAATCCCAAAGTTTCATTTCTGAAACCTCAATCATCCCTCATTAAATAGACAGTGAAATTGAGACAAACAAACATGTATTTGCACAACTGCAAAAGTCTCAAATTCAACTCAAAACAGTAAAGAATTCAGAATTGATAAAAAATTTAGCTTCAGAGGAGAGAAAAAAGAATTATACTTTGCAAACATATCTTCATCATCATATCATAAACTCCTCCAATTCTTCAACAGAAAACAAGAAACTCATAATCCAAATTTATATACAGAGTGCAGACAGTGTAGGTCTCTTTTTTAAGAAGAAAGATGCCTCCAAAATCCTTGTCCCAAGCATCTATTTAAATACCTATTAACATGCCCTATCACAATAATTTAAATGCATAAAAATATGCCAGTGAATGTAAATTAAACCAAAAGCAGTCCGACTGATGGAGAAAAAACAATGAGAAGGAAAAAGTTATAAAGAGGATTGATGGTTGGCGGCATTATAATCATAGTTATTAAAAGGGATTGATGGTTGGCGGCATTATAATGTTCACTATAATGTTCACATCTTTTCCCCATTTTTTTTATTTGTCAAATGTAAAAAATTATTCATTAATATTTAATCTTTTCCTCACTTTTTATATTCATATAGATGAATTATGGTTGGTCTAACACATAGATCAAAATTTGACTTGTTACATTATGATGCAAGGCGTGTATGAATTGGTACTGCTCTTAATAACTATCATTATAATGTTCACTATAATGTTCACATCTTTTTCCCTCAAATGTTTATTCATTTTAATCTTCCTAATATTCATTTAATTATGTTAACACATAGATCATGTGACATTATGATGCACTGTGTATGAATTGTTTTTATCAAGAAACGTTTGAAGCAACATTTGTCTAAGAACAATGGAGAGATGCTAATCTGATTGAAGCCATTCTGATTAATTCATGACATTTATAGAATCCAGATAAAGAAAGTTTCTGTTATATGTTGATTCTTTTAACTTTTGGACTTCTGGTAATCAGTGAAGGGTAGATCACATTTCAGATGAACAATATAAGATCCCATTTGGTGACTCCCTACTGCCCTCATAAACCAGCTTCCTAGTTAAATTTTTCTCTTGATTCTTGAATTTCAAGATGCATTAGTACAAGGTTCTCCAAGTGAATGATATATGAACAAAAGTAATAAAACCAAAAAAAAAAATACTGTCTTAATAGGCTGGTTAGTGAAAGTGGTGACAGAAACTTGAAGAAATAATGAGACTACAAAAAAGAACTTTATTAATGCGCACAGCAATCATAATTATACATGTTGAATCATCAAAATCTAAATCACATTCTAAACAAATTACATGCAAAGGGAAAAAATTATACTCTTGCTAATTACACATGAAGGCAGTAATGGAACATAGATGACCTAATCAAACACCTCATTGGATTTCCTTTTTAACACAACAATAATCATATAAAAGTGTTGTGCATCAACAATGTCATTATATTAAAACAATTAAGAACAAATGGCCTGTGATTAAATATGCATCTCATTTTCTGCATACGCAGCATAATATAGATACACTACGCCTATAACCAAACTAAACATAGTTTAATTGTTACAGAGTTTAAAAGCAAATACAACCTAATCAAGCATGTAATTTTTGGAAGCAATGTGTTAAGACTTTATTGATTACTCCATAATTATCATAAAGCTTACAGAAAACAAAGCTAAAATAACCAAGCAAACAATTAAGAAAACCATAAAGACCGATATAGTTTTTGTTTAAAGAAACAATTTACCAAACACTTGGTGAGCAACTATCAAGTAATCTCCATGAAGGTGCTTAATTTAAGAACTCAATTTAAAAACCAAAACATTAATTCAATAAGAACACTAATTAACTACCCTAGAGGCACACGCGTAAACACAAACACACTACAAATCTGCACCTTTGTAGATTAAAACAAAAAACAGTACGTATTGGGAAAAAAAAGGTTCGAAGATTTCACCTTTAAACCGGTAAGGCAGAAGAATAGATTTTCGGCTGGTGAGACTGAATAGGAACGGTGGAGACTTTAGTTTCGGAGATGGCCAACGGCGAGGGAAGGTGGTGGGTTTTATACTGGGGAGTCGGTGATGCGGAGACAGGGTATTTTAGTTGGTGCTGAAAATTGTGTGAAGACGAATTGAAATTGAGAGAGTGTAGACGACCGACGGCGGATTGAAATCGGCGGCAGATACTGGCGGTGCAATAATAGAGAAATTGAACGGAAGGAAATTAAACGGGAAGAAAAGAAAGTGATAGGATAACATTTTTTTTTTTGACAGAAGCGATAGGATAACATTTTAAGAAAGACTATGTTTTTGTCTTGGACGCATCTTGCAAGATTCATAGTGTATTTTAAACGTCTGCGATTTGTTATGTTGAAAAGTCATGACTTATTTACACATAAGAGTCTGTTGTGTTAATACGGTAAACATAGTTGCGTCTTCGCTTTGAATAGTTCTGGCGTTTATTTTGTATAACAGACGATTTTAAAATCTTACTACATGAAATAAGATCTTGGCCCCTCTTCATAAGACCCACTACTTAAGAAAGATTAATTAAACATTTGTTGGACACGTAATGGAGCACTTACCTGATACCGGCTGGAAACTGACCAATTTAGTGGCACTTCCCTCTTTTAAATAGGGAGTAATAATAGATTAAGAGTAGGTTTTTTTTTAAAATTTTCATGTATGAAAATATATAAAATTATCATAAATTAATCATCTACACTCTAAACGCTAAATAATGAGCTCTAAATTATAATCTATTCGAATGAACTATGAACCATTCAATTTTATCTTACATTTACCAATTATAGAATTTAATTGTAAATTAAAAAAATTTTATGTATAAAAATTTTTATACTAGACTTTGTCTATTATTAAAAATGATTTCTTAAACATGAGACATCTTACAGCTCAGGGATTCTAGATTGATTATCCATATAGTATTATTGTTTAAATAATATCGAAAAATTTAATATAGAGCTAGTATCCATTGCAGAATTTTCCCATACGTGTCCAAGAGTTGACCTTTTTTTGTCATTTCTACTTAATTCAACATTGTGCCCTCTTTCTAAATTCTTTTTTTAATTAGATGCAATGGCAAATGGTGACTAATTTGGCAAGTAGTATGACATTGTTGACTATGCAACAATTATTAATTATAAGTCAATAATCTGCTAATTACTTGCCTTCCATTGATGTCTTATAAATAGCACTCACAATCTCTTCTGATGCAATAAATTAAGCTCAATTCTTATTTGCTTTTTGCTTGTTTAGTATTAGTATTGTTTGAACACTTTTTTCAAGATTACACAAATCAAAAATGGAAAATGGGAATATCCAAGAAGCAAAGTTTCGAGTAATTCCCCACAAGCGAGGACAAATTAAAGCCAAAATATTTATCGGAATATTCAACAAATTTAAGGTGTGGTTCCACAGGGTACTCGGAAGAAACTGACGATATTTCTAGCTGAGTCTTTAGGATTGACTTGTTATTTACATTTTGTTGTAAGACTAGTTTGGTCTTTTAGTTCTTCCTTTTCACATATTTGAACCATAATGTATTGAAAGTAGTTTTCTTAAATTCGCTATGCATAAGGGATTAAACTAAGGGATCTCTTCAAGTACTCTTGATATTTGCTAATGGTGAGAAAGAGGTCTGAATGTGATGGTTGTTTTCATTTCACCAGAGGGATTTCATAATTGATTAGCTCTTTTAAGCGTATTTTTTTAGGGGAATTGACTAAAAACTACATAGTGGTCTATTTAATTACTAAAAACTATAATTACTATTTGGAATTACTAATACATACAAAATAGGTACCTGGTCACTGGGCTCCTCAATTGAGTGAGAGGTTCAGGTTCGATTCTCTTTGGGAATGAATTGGAGTATGGGAGTTATAAGGTGGCTTAGTGAATTTGTGGAGTGTTTGAGTGCTTGGTGTACTACCTACTAACAACTAACTTTGTCCGAAAAAAAAAAAAAAAAACTAATACATACAAAATAGGTGTTAATTTGACCATATTAACCTTAATTGCACTTAGCACACAAAAAATACACACCGATTTCGAGCCCCTATTTTCGGGTCATTCCCATTTTTGGGTCAACGTTTTTGGCCAGCCTATTTTTTTTGTCCGTAGTTTCGGGCCTTTAAATATTTTTCGATTTTTTTTGTATCTTTTGGGCGTTAATTTCGGGCTCCTTTTCGGATTTATACTTTTGAGCTCTTATCTAAAATTTTTTGGGTGGGTTTTTTTTTTTTTTTGAGATGAGGCCTTTATATTTTCAAATTTTATAAGTAAGTTTATACACATGGTAAAAAATACACATCCTCGATAATAATCGAATGCACATGGTAAAAATTGCACATTCTCGATAATAATTGAATGCATACATAAAAAATGAATGTACTTTATAATAATGCACATGTAAACAAAACATCTCTTTGAGATATTTGTACAAACATCTTATGGACAAAATTATATTTTTCAAAAACCAATAAACAATCATCTGCATAAGCTCCATATAAAAAGCACATGAACAACAAATTTTTACCAAGAATAAACGAAAAAGCAGAAGCCATTCCAAATAACTATTCTAAAAAGTTTTTAACATTTCCCAAGAAGTCAAAATATGCTAGTTAAAATTGAAATTGATGATAAGATTTCTCTAATATATTGATGTTAGGCTCTGATATAGAGTTCATAAAAAACAAATCCTACTCCAATGTGAAGGTAAAGTGAGAAGAGGGAATGCACTTAATAGTGAAATCTTCATATCAGTGTTCTGAAAACGGCAACGTATGCATAAAGAATTTAAGAAAACTACTTTCGATATAATGTTTCAAATATGTAAAAGGAACAGCTAAAAGACCAAACTAGCCTTACAAGTTACAACAAAATGTAAATGACAAGTCAATCCTAAATGACAAGTTACAACAAACTAGACCAAACTTCTCCATCTTTGACATTGGCACTTATTTCCATCAGGAACTTCTCCATCTTTTTTTTTGCTGCCGGAACTTCTCCATCTTTGACAGTGGTGGTGAATTATTTTTGCAATGAACTTGAAGAGCATAATTTCCGTAACTCCGTTGAGCTTCTTGTATTTGTTTGGCCGATTTCACTACAGATTCGTTCAGGGAATTCACCTCAATCAATTCAAGAGTCGAGATTTCTCCAATACTATCCGGAATCTGTCTTAGATACGGACAACAAAGAAGAGCTAGGCACTTGAGCCTTGGGAAATGATTGCTTTCAGTTATCCAATCCTGCAGATTTAATCTATATATCAACAGAAATTTGAGTTGAGGAAATTCACCATCTGTCGTTTCCCAAGTTTCGCCAACACAAGCATGGTTCTTCAGTTTGAGCACTTGAAGATTAGGCAGCGAACCAACGATGCTCATTTCTTTCCAAGGGAGTCGTTCACCAACTAAGCTCAACTTTTTCAGTGACAAAGGAAAAGCAGGATATTGCCTTTGCCATGGCCATGAAGAGAAGTCACCCGATGCAATTATTTTCAACTTTTCTAGCTGACGCAGATTTACAAGATTCTGGAGCTGATGCTCTTCATTGTTAGAGTACAAAATTCCCAATTTTTTTATATTTGGAATCATTTTCAGAATCTTTTTGCTACATATGAAACTTGCTACATTGGAAAGTGTGTGCAAGTTTTCTAGAGGACGAGTTGGGCCTCGAGGATCAAGCAACATACAAGGTAAAACAAGATTTCTTAAACGAGACATTCTCCAGATTTCCAGTGGCAATGCATAGTAAGAGATTGATCTTGAAGAAAAAATGATCAAGGTTTGAAGATTCTCAAGCTTTGATATGGCTGCTGGAATCATATCAGTCTCTCCTAAGGCAAGGAACCTTAAATGAAACAACTCAAATAATTGAGGAGGGAGCAATGATGATTTGTGAAGCTTGATGTCCAATACCCTGAGCAGTCTGAATATTACTAGATAGGCTAGAGAAGAACTATCCAGGGTGGTTTGGAAGCACAAAATCGTACGGATGGTTGGACCCCAGATGTTATTTAGACTGGAATCGCCAATACTAATCCGGTGCCTGCCTTCTGCCCTTACCGTTGGAAGAAACTTCTCTTCCTGGGCTTTTGTTATGCACATATCTCGTACCAGATCATGCAGACTGCAACTCTTGATTTTCCCATCACTCTTCCAACTTGTGATCAAAACAAGATTCCTCTTCACAAGATCCTCCAAATACTCATATGCTTTCTCTTCCAAGCTTTTATGTCCACTTTGACGTTTCAAAAAGCCTTCAGCTATCCATAATTTGATGAGTCTCGAGATCTGGATCTTGTGATCTTCCGGATAGACTGCCATGAATAGAAAACACGCCCTCAAATGATGAGGCAAGAGCGTGTAACTCAACGACAGTATCTTGCCTAATTGACCATCAACAGCTGAATTTACATTTTTCGCAATTTTCTCCCATGAAGTTTCAGTCTTATCATTTGTGGACAGGATTCCTGCAACCAGTACAACAGCAAGGGGCAGCCCTCTACAACTTCGTGCAATTGCTTTCCCCATGTCTTCCAGTTCTGGAGGACAATCTTGACCGCTCCCAAACACCTTTTGCTTGAGCAAATTCCAGCTGTGATTTCCATCCATGAACTTCTTCTGATGAAGAGGGCTACCACAACTGGCATAAGCAGCTACATTCGAGTCTCTAGTGGTTAATATGATTCGGCTTCCCTCATCATCATCTGGGAACACATTCCTTACATCATCCCAAACATCTGTGCTCCAAATGTCATCCATTACAATAAGATACCTCCTGCCCTTCAAACCTTGGAACACATTTACTGCAATTTCAAATACATTGCACTCACTTTCTGCAACTCCAGATTCATTCTCCTCTCCATTCATTTGCTTATTGAACAAATCTATTGAATCTAAAATTTTTGAAAGTAATTCTTTTGCACTATAATCTTGGGATACTTGAACAAAAGAACGAATATCAAAGTAGCCCATTATTAACGAATCACTATAAGCATTTTGAGCTAGAGTAGTCTTACCAATTCCTCCCATCCCTACGATTGGAATGACTTCAAGTTTGGATGATGACCCACAAAGCCGATCTTTTATAGCTATTAGATCCTCATCTAAACCAACAACCACATCATTTTTTTCCAAAGCTGCATTTCCTGATGACGAAATTGCAGCAGGTACATGACAGAGTCGATTATCCATCAGATCTCCAGTGATTATACCAATTTCCTCTCTTACTCTTTTCAGCTGCCTTTCAAATCCAATTCCAGATAGCCTCAACATAAAATATTCAATAAGATCCTCAGCTTCATTAGCTAAATCCCTGATTTTTCCTTCTAAGCGGTTGGCTTTCTCGGGGAAATTTTCAAACAAGGATATCAAGAAATTGACGTAAACGCGAATGGATGTAATTTGTTCCCTTCTATCAACAGAAATGGAAAATTTATCATCATTGAGTATTAGATCTGTGGTATTTTCAAGCGAAACAAGAGATGCATATGCCATTATTTTTTTTATTTTTTTTTAAGAGTTCACTTTGAAAAAGGGTAGGAGACTGTTGTTACCAATCAATTTGATAGCAGATGAACGCAGAGAGAGATAATTTTTTTATTTTTTATTTGGAAAGCAACGCGGAGAGAGATAATTAATGAGTAGCTAACAGAGATTCTGCACAAAGACAAAAGGACTCATCTTCTAGTCAACTTTGGGTTTCGTTTTCCTAATGAAAATAAACATTTATTTAGGATTGAAATATGCTAAATACACACTTTTGACTTGTGATAGCGACGTAATCTTGTTCATGTGTCGTGCCCGCCGTGCAACAGAACTAAGCTGTGTCGCGCGGTCTATGCGACATATATATATATATATATATATATATATATATATATATATATATATATATATATATATATATATTTTTTTATTTTTCTTGTGTCGCACCGTTCATGCGATAGCTAATCCTATGTCGCGTCGTCCGTCACGACAAAAAAAAAAATTGTCGTCAGCAACAACGACAAATTTTTTTTTTTTTTTTTTTTCTATTTTCATTAAATTAAAATTAAGTTATTTGGCATTTATTTAATTACTTGTCATTTAAATAATAAGTGAGATATTAACATTTGTAATTATACATTTTGGACTATAAAATGTGGTTTAAAAAAAGTAGGTCGAATCACGTTTACAGCAGTTTTATTAGATAAAAAATTTAATAAAAAATGTGAAATTAGGAGAAAATTAGAATTTGAAATAGTGAGATCTCTAATGAGCCACATAAGATTAGAAAGATTGGTAAATAGATATTTAGATAAAAAATTTATTAGTTAATTGGTTATAAAGTATTAATTCATTAATTGAAAAGTATTAGTTCAATTATCAATTTAAACATGAAAATTTAAAATATTATTCACATTATATGAAAAAAATATATATACATATTACATAATTTCAATCCGAGAATGAACTGCGACGTGCTGCTAGAAAAAAAATGTATTAAATATTACAAAAATGTATAATATTTGTCTTTCTCTTTATTTTTATTTCTATACCTATAATTATACTTACGTCGCGGTGCATCCCGATTAAATAATCTACTAGGTATAACTCTATCCTGTTTCAAATTCTAAATGTATACCATTTACGAAGGGTCATGTCCGCGCGTTCGATATCACGAGATATAAACAGTCTTTGGATGTTAAATTATTGTCATATGCAACTGAAATTATAGTTAAAAAATTATAATTATAATTAAATAAAATACATAAATAAAAAATTTATAAAATAACATTAATATATTTTTTTCTTACCAATATCCAATGAGAATTGTTGTGCACGCTCCCTAAGACCAATTTGAAGGTCGGAAGTCCTCGATATTGATCTGTTATTGCGGGAAGACAAAAATGTCCGCCATGTTCACTAAATGACATTACGAAAACGTTATATGTGGTTGCAACCAGGTATCCATGTTCAGGTAATGAAAACCATTTATTAATTGTGGCAAAACCGTGGAAGTGATTAAGTGAGTTTTCCAATTCTGACATGGTTGTGTAACCACGTAAAATGTTTTCGTATAAATCGCGTCTTATTTGCAGATCTTTAAAAAGATTCATTCGTCTGCAAGGCGGGGTCCTCGCTGGATCCTCAACTCTTATATCTCCACCATAAATACTAGGGATGCAACATCTCTAAATCAACAACACTTATTTTCCACCATAAATACTAAAAACGGATGCTTTTTGATTCCGGAAACACGGCCGGTTCCTTTTTTTTTTTTTTCTTGATTTTTTGGATCTAAAATACAAAATACAAAAAAAAAAACAAAAAACCGACGGTTCGAATCGGAACCGGCGGTTCGCGGTTCCAGAAATGATGGAACTGAACCAAAACCGTGTATCTCTAAGGTTTCGGTTTTGGTTCTGAATCGAACTGCTGAACCCCCAAGCGATTCGAATTCGAGCAAAGCGATTTTTTTTTTAGCATGTCTAATAAATACACTCGTTCCGGCTCTAATATCTCCACCATAAATACACCATATCTCCTCCAATATAACCATAACCTCCACTCAAATATTTTCAAACTTCACACTCCCATTATCTTTTATCTTGCAAGTCGTGAAACCTTCCAACGCCGACCCATACTTGCCTCCCCGACCACCACCCGGCCACATAAAAAAAGCAATATATATATATATATATATATATATATATATATATTTATTTATTTTTTATTTTATTTTTTGCTTTTTTATTCTTATTTGTTTTATTTTTCGACACATAATAATAAATTTTTTATTGTTTAACAGTCGAAGTATTAGCCAGGCTACCGCATACTTGACGCCACCCATTTATGCCCTGCCCGACTACACTTTCTTTGCCTTCTCGCGTCACCACCTTCAAGGTGTGTTTTCTTTTCTCGGTTGTTTGGTATATTTTATTTTTTATTATAATGTATTAGTTGAATTGATGTATAATAACATTTTGTATGTTGTATAATAACCCGACCCGAGTGGTTCATGGTTCACCCTACCCGAATGATTCATGATTTAGGGTTTATGGTTTATGGTTTAGGGAATAGTTGGCATGACAAGTCATTAATCTGGTTCCATAAAAAACCAAATAATTGGTTCTATATCATTACTCTATATATATATATATATTGGAAAGGTCCATGTGGTGTAAATAAATATTGTTTGGAAATTGTATTATTTTGTAAAGAAAATTGTTTTATTTCCCTTTAAGGAAATAGTCAATCTAAATTATAACACCTATTTACGGAAAGTAACCAATCTAAATTAGAACGGAGTGGGTGTTATTTATTTTTATATGGAGGCATAAATTTTTAAAATGGAATCAAAAAAATATATATTTTATTACAATGTGAAATTTATTCCTAAATCTAACTGATTTTAAGTTGGGAGCGTAATTTTTTTTTTTTACTATAGATGGTTGAAAAAATGGCATCTGGCGTGGCTGTGGGGTCCTACGAAATTCATTAGCAGCTTCCCCATACAATGACCAACTAAGAAATAATCTTCATTTCCTTTTAATTTTCAAATTGACCAAAATTGATTGCAGCAACCTGGTAATGGCCGAAGCCAACTCCATGTGATCAAACAGAACTCTGAGATCAAACATGGCTTATGCTTCTCTTGTTTCGCTTACACAAACCACACATCTCATCCTAAATCCTCATAAATATTCAGTTTCTGTTGATGAAACAGAAATAATTACATCCATCCGTGAATACATCATTTTCTTGATACCCTTTCTTGAAAATTTCCCCGATAAAGCCAGCCGTTTGGAAGGAAAAATCAGGGACTTGGCTAATGAAGCCGAAGATCTTATTGAACTTTTATGTGCGATCAATTTCGGTCGAATTCGTCGAGTGTTGGGCTATCAAGAACTGAATTTGAAGTCCAGCTGAAAAGAGTAAGAGTAGAAATTGGTTCAATCACTGGAGATCTGATGGATAATCGACTCTGTCATGTACCTGCTGCAATGTCGTCATCAAGAAATGCAGCTTCGGCAAAAAATGATGTGGTAATTGGTTTAGATGAGGATCTGATAGCTATAGAAGATCGGCTTTGTGGGCCATCCAAACTGGAAGTAATCCCAATCGTCGGGATGGGAGGCATTGGTAAGACTACTCTAGCTCGAAATGCTTACGATGATTCGTTAATAATGGAGTACTTTCATATTCGTGCTTTTGTTCAAGTATCCCAAGATTTTAGTGCAAAAGATTTTCTTTCGAAGCTTTTAGCTTCAATAAAATTGTTGGAAAAACAAATGAAAGGAGAGAAGAATGGATGTGGAGTTGCGGAAAGCGTGTGCAATGAATGTGAAATTGCAGAAAAAGTGTATCAAGGGTTGAAGGGCCGGAGGTATGTGATTGTAATGGACGATAGATGTTTGGGATGATGTAAGGTATATATTTCCAGATGACGGGAATGGAAGTCGAATCATGTTAACCACTAGGCTATCGGATGTAGGCGCTTACGCCAGTTGTGGGAGATCTCTTCACGAGATGAAGTTTATGGATGGAAATCAAAGTTGGGATTTGCTTAAGCAAAAGGTGTTCACAAATGGTCAAGATTGTCCTCCTGAGTTGGAAGACATTGATTGGGAGAGCGATTGCACGTGGCTGCCCCTTGCCGTTGTCTTGGTTGCAGGAATCCTTTCCGAAAGTTGCAAATAATGTGAATCCAGTTGTGGATGGTCAATTAGAGAAGATACTATCATTGAGTTACAGGCGCTTGCCACATCATTTGAGGCCATGTTTTCTATTCATGGCGGGCTTTCCGGAAGATTACAACATTGGTGCCTCGAAGCTCATCAAAAAATTGGGAATTACTTATTCTGCAAGTGAAAGGAACAAGAGTCAAGGGTTCTGGGGTCTGGGAAACCTGCATCAGCTTGAGAAATTGAAAATGAATTTACGTTCTAAACCTTTACGTTGGTGTTGGGAACATTTTACTTTTCCGAGGACTCTAAAAAAGTTGAGTTTAGTTGGTGGGGTTAGACCACCTACTCAGAGGTTGGAATTGGTTGATGAAGAAGATCCTGATGATGTTGAGGCTTTCTTCAGTCAGACTAGCAGTGTATTGCAGGCCCAGGGAATGGCAACTGCAAGAAATGTGCTTGGACCTACCCCATGGGAACAACTACAAATGTCTCAAGGGCACAATGCAGTCCCCTCTCCAAGGCAAACTGGAATTCAAGTCAAAGCCCCTCCACGATTTCACATCAAATGACTAGGGAGGAAATATCAGGCAGAAGGGTATTTGTTGATGGAGGTCATAAAAGTATGGACCTATCTTAGTCTACTCATGTTAGTGGGAAAGGAAAAGAGAAATGCTAGATAGTTGCTACTTTTGGGTCAATACTTGGGGTGAGAAATATTTGGATACTCTGGCTATGTTATAAGGGTCTTAATTCCAAATCAAATACAACTTTTGTTCATTTAACACACCCTCTTTGGTTCTTCAATACTTTTAAGTTTTTTGTTTACTTGGTACATTTTAATGTAGTTGGATTATACTCTGGCCATTTTATATTTGATGGGTCCATAATTAAAAAAAAATAGATAAAAGTAAGTGTATTATAGGGTTCCATTTAAAATAAAGCCGATTGTTTGTGGCCTGACAATGACATTTGAAATAATTAAGTGAAGATTGAGGGATTAAGATAAAGTAATTTTTTCCATAAAAGGAGGGTGCATAAAATTGGTGACCAGAATAAATTTAAAGACAAGCCAATGAAAAAATTAGTGAATCAAAGGATTTCAAAGGATAAAGTTATGCTTATATAGGGGTTTAAATAGGAAAGCAATAGCATTTGTGTAAGGTAAAGAAGATAAATTAATTTTAATGTGAAAAAAAGTAATGATATAGAATATAATATTGAGATGTTTGAGAATATATATGTTAAAAAATAAAATTTTACTATGCATCTCGAATTGATTAATGGAACACGGGGGGTTTGAATTTGATTTTTTAAGTCTACTGGACAATAATTATCATAAAAATAACAAGTAATCACGGAAAGTGTTTGCCTTATATAAAAAAAATTTTACATGCGAAAATAATATAAATTAGGCAAATTATAGAAACCTTGCGGGTCACCAAGATTCACGAGAGCTGAAAATTATCAACTCTTGAGAGCTGAAAATCATTTTTCAATTATATTTAGAGTTGAAAATTTTCTATACTTAGAAAGATTTGGAAATGGTTATTCGAATCAAGAACGATTATTTTCATAGCTGAAAATTTTCAATACTTAGATTTTTTTTGAGAAAACTGATTATTTTTAATTAAAAAATTGATGGCTAGGTCTTATATCTGGCTGTGCAGGTGCAGACCAGAATAAGATTTTTTAAGCCGTGCAACTTGTTATGTTGGAAAATGCGACTTATTTACACAGAAAAATGCAACTATTAATAAGGGAACATAGTTGCATGCTTCTGTTTGAAATAGTTGCACGTTTCTGTTTTGTATAGTTGCATGCTTCTAAAATGCACTATGAGTGCACGGTGCACCCGGGTGCACATGAGACCCACTCAAAATTGATTATTTCAAAACTGAATTGTTTTTCGTACTTAGAAAAGTTTCGAAGAATTAACATTAAGCATTTTCTTAGAGAAGAATTGTTCTCATACTTGGTAATTTTTTGCATTGTTGTGAGATGTTTTGGTAAAATGACTAGAACTTCAGGGAATAAGAATGTACAAATGAGTAAAGGGCAAAAGCAAAAGATAGTAATATGCAGAACATATAATTAATTAGAATAATCACTTTTTAAAGTGACTCTTATCTTACTCGAGTCACTTTTAAAGGGGAGATTAGTTGATAGGGGCTAGGTCAGAACTGGCCTACTTGAGGTGATTAAATAAATATTATATTTATTATTGGTAATATATCACGTCAATAAAGATTTAGATATGGATATTGGATCGACATTTTAAGGGGGGTCTTTTTTACTAGACGTCCATTTTTTATATAGAGCATAATTAATATTTTCAGATGTGGTTTATATTATCTGAGGAGAGGACATATTACCAAACGAGAGGATATTTTCAGATCTAGTTTATAATATCAAAGGAGAGGATACTTTTCTAGATCAGCAGAGCGGTTTCAAAGGAGAGAAGATTATGTCAGGTTCATTCAATTATTCAGAGGAATATTTTATTGTGTAGATCATAAATTGTTGGAGATGAAGTAATTTGTAGTGAGGAATGATGCATTTATATGAAAGCTTACACAGAGGAGGAAATAATAATTATTATGTCAGAGCCGAAAGAATAAGAGAAATTCACTATAAAATACGTCTACACCGCACAAAGATGTGATTACAAATTAGTAAACCCTAGTAAGTAAAAAGACTTTTCTGCCCATAACATGAAAGCATATAAATAGTCTCATTCTCATTGATTTGAAGTATGATTTATTTTTGCTATATTCTATTGATTGAAATATTTCTCTCATATACTAAACTAATACTTTTTCTGTAATACTGGTACTTTATATTATAAAATGAGATCAGAACTGACTTGAGCGTTGGAGTCCCCGCATCGGGGGTGGTTTTTTGCAGGTTTCATGGATCGAGTTCGAGCCCGATTCAGTGGAGAAAATGAAGACCCGAAATGCTAAAGTTAGTCCTCACCAGGAAAAATAAAAGATGTTTGTATATGCTCTTTTCTTGGCTCTAAAAGCAAAAATTCTTGCTTCTTGCTAGTGTTAATCTAACAATGTAGTCTCAATTATGAATGATCACTTTATTTGATGAAAATTGTCTATATTACTCCAAGATAAAAAGAGTCTCGATCGAAGCTCTCACCTTTAAATTTTGATTCGATTGATGTTCTTATAATAACCCTAATCGAGATAGCTATATCAAATTATCCTATCATTTAACTCTTACGTCAATTTACATTTCCAAATATCTTAGTAAAATTTTCATAAATAACAAACATGATGATATCTACACGGCAAATTTTGAAGTCTGAAATATCTCATGCACGCTTTAGTCAAACGCCTCATAAGTCGCGTTTTTACTAAAAAATAAACAAACAAAACACAAGAAAAAATCTCAACAGAAAAGAAACAAGGAAAAGCAAATTATGAGGTTTCGATTCAAACCACCACTATCGCTGCTCCGGCCGCCGCAAGCGGCGGCTTCGTCGTTTCGTTCAGTGTCCCAACAGTTCTCTCACTCATTCTTACGCGCTATTACATTTCATTGGTGTAATTTTGTTAAAATTTTGAACTTGATTGTTTGTTACTTGCAGTTCATCATTTGGGATTGCATTTGATATAGACGGGGTGATTCTCCGTGGTGCAACTCCGATTGGGAATTCGCGGATAGCGCTGAGAAGATTGTATCATGATTCCGGTACTCTATTTTTCTTCTGTAAAATTGCAGAATGGGATTGTAGGTTCGGAAATCTGGGCATAGTTCAGGTTTTTGAGATGAAAATCAGTTAATTAATTATTATATGTGTTGTTTATGGATGCTATTGATTTTAAATCGTTTCCGGTATACAAGTATGGGGCTATTGCAGTTCTTTTACCAAATTATTGTGAAACATGGGCTATGACATTGCTTATAGTTATATTTCCATGTCTCTAAAAGTAACCGGACCTATTCATTGATTGGATATTGTCGAGAAAAAGAGATGGAGAAGTAGGAATTTTTCTTTATCGAAGTTCATGATTGAAATTAATGCATGCATTTGTTGGTCTTGAAATGCTTAAGTGTTTCATGGAGCAAAAATGAATGTTAGAGAATTGCTATATACATTTTTGTTCGGTATATTCAATCTGAAATGCTTAAGTGTTTCATGGAGCAAAAATGAATGTTAGAGAATTGCTATATACATTTTTGTTCGGTATATTCATTGATTGGATATTGTCGAGAAAAAGAGATGGAGAAGTAGGAATTTTTCTTTATCGAAGTTCATGATTGAAATTAATGCATGCATTTGTTGGTCTTGAAATGCTTAAGTGTTTCATGGAGCAAAAATGAATGTTAGAGAATTGCTATATACATTTTTGTTCGGTATATTCAATCTGAAGTGCTTCTTGTTTGCATTGTTTAAGCATTTTCCTGACATCCTATATTGGCTTAATTTTTGCTTGCAGGTGCTTTGAAGATCCCTTTTCTATTTCTGACAAATGGTAGGTATATGAAGTTTACATGCATTTCAATCAGTGCTTTGATTTGGAGCGTAGGTGCTCGCTTGGCTTATGTAGGAAGAAGATTGAAATAGTTTAGTTACGTGGTTATCTGTTCGTTGTATAGCTACTAGTATTGATTAGCCGACAAGTAGAAAAACGCATTGCAAGTGTTCGTGTTGAGGATTGTTCAAATCAAAATTTACTTCTTTTTTGTGATATTCATGCAGCTTTATGATTGAATTTCAATTGCCTAATTGTAAATGTGTGAGAAAATATTTCCATTCATATACGACCTCTGCTCTTAGGCATAGAATGGGAAGTAAAAACCTGGATGATTTAATACGATTATCATTTGGTCCTAGGCTGTGGTATCCCAGAGTCCAGAAGAGCCCTTGAGTTGAGTCAGCTTCTTGGAGTGAAGATTTTACCTGCTCAGGTACTGTTCTAGTACTTCAACGAGGGGTGCCAGTGCATCCTAGTGTCTCGTCTCGTTAATTAAGTTATGCATATGTGCTCTGGATGTAGGTATTGCAGGGTCACTCGCCCTTCAATACTTTGCTAAAAAGGTATACTCCTCTTGTTATAAATTTTTCTCACACCCTGCTATACTTTTGTTTCAACTTTTCAGTTCAATTATATCCAAACGTTTCTGGCAAGTTGCCTTAATACTTAATAGTTCATCATCATAGCAGTATGAATTAAGAACACTCAGTTTCGATGTCATCTGTTTAAATGATCAGTTCCCATATGATTTTACGGCATTTCTTATCTCATTGTTATTTGTTGCAAGACATACTAGTGCTCACTATTAGTCATGAATTCAGTTTTCTAGTTGTCTTTTTTTCTTTTAGGTATGAAAATGAGTTCATTGTTGCTACTGGAAAAGGTGAACCTGCTGTTGTGATGTCTGAATATGGCTTTAAGTAAGTTCTAACTTGTTGATGATCAGAACCCCCTCCCGTTGAAACCGATCGAATATTCCTTAAGTGCATTAATCATCCTTCAGGAAGGTTCTCTCCCTAGAAGAGTATGCATCACACTTCAATAACATTGATCCTGTAGCACAATACAAGAGGTGGACAACTATACAGGAGCCAAAACATTCAAAAGTTTCTGACCACATATTTCATAACGGTTGCTCGCCAAAAGTTAAAGCTGCATTCGTTGTAAGTGATCCTGTTGACTGGGGGAGGATATACAGGTAATTCTACTATGATCTTATACGAGCACTGCCACCCTGCATAAGTAAGTCAAGGTTTCATTTTGAGACAACTGACAAAATTTAGATTCTGTGCGACATCTGGAGGTATTCCTGGAGAGAAGAATGGGCATCAACCACCTCTATATTTCGCTGCTGATGATCTACAATACCAGGTTGATGATATTACTTCTTATTGTGGCGAAGATGTTGGATCGTAATGTCTCTTGCTCATAGTCATATAGAGTGTCTTAACATGTAAATCGACAAGAAAAAAACTGATGTATAGTGCAATAAAGAGTTAACATGTGTTTTGGTCCCCAGCTTAGTCCACTGTTCAATTTTAGTCCCGAAAAGGTTAACCTTTTCGATATAGTCGTAATATTAAAAAAAAAATGTCCTAGTTTGATCCAAAATCGTGGAAAATTGAAATTGGTGTTGTTTTATGTCACACGAATGTCCAATTTTTGCCGCATGCAACTTGTCTACTGTTCAATTTAGCCCCGAACTAAATACTCAAGTGACATAAAATGACACCTTTTTCCATTTACCGGCGATTTTGGGGCCAAAATTGGACAATTTTTTTGTAATATTGGGACTAAATTGAAAAAGCAAACCCTTTTTGGACCAACATTCAATAGTAGACAAGGTATGAGACAAAAAAGACTTTGTAACTAATGTAAATAACTACCATATCTTCCATGTTTTACAAATTCATCAAGACTTGCAATAATCAGTTAACTTATTACAGGCTGCATTTCCTTCAGAACGTCTTGGTATGGGTGCATTCAGAATAGCTCTTGAGAGTGTCTTCAATAGGTACCTTCTTACGGTTACACTGGTTATCTAGAACAAACTACACAATATGGTCAGTATTAATAGCATCTTATAAGATGTGAGAATAAGTTAAGCTCCTTAAACTTATTCGGCAAAAAAAGACTAATAACATCTTATAAGATGTTAAAATAAGCTATTTAGTGCTTATAAGCTCCCAAAAAAAAAGTACCATATCCTCAACTTAATTTTCCAATGAACTTATTAGCTACTTAAAGTTCTTGAAACAACTTATAAGATGTTAAAAATAAGATTAGCCAAACGGGTTCCTAGTCTACCAAGTTTAGACATGGCTAAGTATGGAATTCTGCTGTTGATCTTTTCAGAATTCATGACAAACCTTTAGAATACACGACTTTTGGGAAGCCAAATCCGTTTGTCTTCAGAAATGCCGAAACTATATTAGGACATCTTCTGCAAACTTCTGCTGCTGGTAATGTGAGAACAGAAAATGCAGATTCTTGGTCGCCATCTTTCAGAACCCTTTATATGATTGGTGACAATCCTTTTGTAGACATCAAAGGAGCACAACAGGTTTCTCTCTCTTACGATATGACTCGTTTTTTATACAAAAAACATATCAAGTAGCCGCGTTGATGTGCATGTACTAATCAATGTTTCTGAGACTACTTTATTCGTGATCCACAAGCAGGGTATCCGTGGTTTTCAATTTTGACACGGACAGGTGTTTTCAGACAAAGGGAGAACCACACTCTGTATCCAGCTGATTTAGTAAGCCTAAAAATGATATGCTATACGTTCCTATTAATGGCCAACTCTTTACTTTTCAATCAATGAAGTAGCCGTTGAGTTTGTAATGTCTATCGATTGTGCAGGTTGTTGATACTGTGGAAGAGGCGGTGGAGTTCATACTGAATCGAGAGAATGGTTCGTAATCAATACGAGAACATGTAAAATGGATTGAAGCAAATAGGGATATAAACTGGGATACTAAACTGGGTCACTTTCCTAAAATATCATTGGTTTCCATACTTAGTAAGAATCCATAGGTTCAATTTTGTTCTAGTCCATGTAATGTCTTGTAATTTCTTTTTTCATTCATTCACTATTTTTAAGAATCCAACCAGTTGTTCAATCGAAGCTTTGTTCTGTTCAAGGATCAGGTATCCAATATTTTGGAGATGGGAATTTCCATTTTTCATGTAGTTTCACTATTTTATTTTATAGAGAAAATTACAACCAGGTGCTAGATTCCAACAAATCTTACTAGTAGGCACCTACAACTACTCAAAATGAAAGTTACAATTCAATAAAAAAAATAGGTTATAATAAATGTACAAAAATAATCCTAACTAAAAATTTTAAGATTTAAATTTTCTTTCACATGCCTAAATTACCAAGATAAAAGAGCTTTTGCCCCCTCATTTTTTTTTCACTATCGTTGGTTGTCATTTATTTTTTCAAATATTACAGAATTTCATCGTTTGCATAATTAAAAAGGTACATAGCTTTTCATTGGAGATTTAATATATTTTTCACATTAATTTTTTATTTGCACATATACAAAAAAAATATTGCTGCAATTTTTTTATGTGCAATTTTTTTTACTTATTTTTCTGCAAATTTTTATATTCCTAAAAACAAAAATATTGCACATGATGAACATATGAAAAAAATTTGAACATTACCCACAAAAAAATATTGTTGCATTTTTTTGGATGTGCAATTTTATTTATTTATTTTTGTACAAAAAATTCCTTATATACAAAAGAAATTTGCACACAAACAATTTTTTTTTTTTTTGCACATATATGATTTTCGGGATCAGAAAATTGTGTCAAATAAAATTTGCACACGTAGTAAAATTTGTAAACATAATTAGAAGATATTTGTAAATATTCAATATAACTAGTATTTAGACCTGCGTGCTACGCGGTTTGAAATATATCATAGTACTACTATTGAATTATTTTTATTATTTTATATAATGGGTTTAAGAGTATTTTATACTATGTGTATATTTTTTTCTTATTAGAAATAAAAAATAATTTTGTTTACATTAAGCGTTATTTGTTAATTAATATTGTTTAAAATATCAAAATATGAAATATTAATTTCATGGTCAATCAAATTTATATTACAAAATGGGAGAAAATTTTAATACATAGTAATGAAGAGCAATAAAAAAAATGTATTCTCAAACTAAATAGTAAAGAAGTCTATTCAAAAACCTATAATAATAATAGTAATCACTTTCATATTATTCTATTTGGTGTTTATCATATATCTCCCGTTTGTTGCGTTATTTCTTCTCAAATTTGACCGTCAAGAGTCGCTTAGTGGTTGACACTTGAGCCTCAACACCACCATCATCATCTTCCTAATATTCATCCCTTCATGCTTCCTCTTATTCTCGGGAGTTATCTCTTCACATTCCATCATTTAGTCGTCACAAATTGATGAAGGAGTAATTTGCTAAAGTAAAATTTATAAATTAATATTCATAATTTGAGGAATAAATAATATATATTTTTTAAATTTTACCAAAAGATTTTAAAAAATAATAAATTAATAATAATACTAAATACCTTGGATGAACGATTTTTCTCCTCTATTATTCTGATCAAATTTTCATCTGTAGATAACTTCTCAACGGTATATACGTCGTAATTGTTGTTCAAATTGAATTGCGAAATATGGAATCGAAATATGATTTTTTTTTGTCAACCAACTCTTCTAGTTCTGATGAGAATTTATCACATAATCATTTCTGCATAGTGTCTTAATATAAATTATATATGAATCATTACCATCAATAGTGTTGGTATCAATGGTTTCATTTCTTTCACATACAACACGACTTCGTTCACTCACTCCTAATAATAAACATTCATAAACATATATCAGTTATAATTTAACCAAATGAGTTTTATACATCCATAAATTAACAAAAATAATCATAATATGATATAAATACATATCATACCATCTTCTAAAAAGCTTACATGATAGCTTCTATTCATAATTTAATAAATTTTATAATATATGATTATATTTTTATTATAAATAACAAAGTAGTGAAATTCGTACTAAATTTAAAGGTTGAGATCATAATTGCAGAAAAAATGATCATTTTCGAACACAGATATCAAAAGTTTTTTTGAAAAATTCATGTTGGACCAATATTGCAATTTATCCAAAAACTTCTCATAATAATATTTGTATTACATTATAGAATAATTTATGTAATATATAAGAAATAAGTATAAATACCTTTGGATGTTCTCATGCGTTTATTTTGAAGTTTTTCGTTCCTTGCCATTTTTATTGATCCAAACTCGTTTGCTTCCAAAATTGGATTAAATTTTATTATCACATTGTAGCAAGTATTAAATTTTATATAATTGACAATCAAATTAAATTACTATAATAAAATTATTTACAAAATTTATAAAACAAAATACTATTAAAAATTTATTATTTACTCACCATGTTTAGTAGTAGAATCCATAGAAGTACTGCTACCCTAAGTAAAGAATAATTTAAGTGATATACAAAAAATATTATGTGTACATACCTTCAATTGTCCTCGTGTGTTTATTTTGAAGTTTTTTTATTCCTTGCCATTTTTGTATTGTCAGACTCGTTTGCATCCAACATTGGAGTATCTAAAAAATAGCAAGTATTAAATTTTATATAATTGATAACCAAATTAAATTATTTATAATACAATTTTTTTAATCAAATAATATTAAAATTTATTAATTACTTACCATGTTCAATAATAGTATCCATAGCAGCACTGCTACTCTCTGTAGAATTAATATCTGCTAAATATTTTCTATATCAGAAATTTAAGATAAATAATAAAATAAATAACAAATTAATTAATTTAGCTTATAATAAAGTATATCTTTGTACAATATATTTCAATATAATTCTCGCAAAATCAAATACTATTCAAATTTATTAATGACAAAAACTTATGTGAACCTAAGGACACCGTGAACTTAGTTTTTTTAATATCATTGTTATATACAAAATCTATCATTGTTATGCATAAAAAAAATTGACTGTTATGCACAAAAATTATTACTGTTAAAAAATACATTATATTTTTAAATAATGAATATTTTTATGCATAACAGTGATAGTTTTTACATATAACATTAATTACTTAATACTTAATATAAAAGTTAAATAATTAGATTAAGAACTTATTTCAACTAACAAATTATTGATAATCCCCCACGTTTTTTCAAGAGAATTGATCTTTAAACCATTCTTGCATGCTTAGCACAATAATTTTCATATGTAAAAATTTAATTAAGAGAAAAAAAAAGTATAAAAATTTATTCAAATAAGCTAAGAGAAATGATGAAAAAATGAATTAAAATGATCTTAATTGTACAATTATAATAAAAGTTACGTGTGTATACACTTCTAGCATATTCAAGAATTTTATTATATTATTTGTAAGATATTTTATTATATTTTTTTAATATATTAAAGGAAAAATAAAAGATATGTGTAAGATATGAAGGATCATATCTTTTTAAAAATTGTTATATCTTAAAATACTTTAAATGTACGGTTGAAATTAAATTTAAAATTAGAGTTATTGAGATTAGAGGAATTTTGAAATAGAGTAATTTGTCTTTACTTAAAAATTTGTCTTTATATATAGCGGAGATTTTGCACACACTCTAAAATAAGTGCAACATGTGCAAAATATTGCATATAAATATCTTTGTAATATACAATTAGAGTATATTAACGATGAAGGATAGGATATGAAAAAAAATATATAAAAACAAATTTTTTTTTTTTTAAAACTATTAAATTATGAGAGATTTTTTGGTACATAAGAACGCGAATGCCGTTATTTTTTTAGAGATAAAATTGATGAGAAATATTTTTGATAAATAGGAACGTGATTGTCGTTTCTTTCTGGAGAAAAAATAATGCTTAAAAATTGTATTCCTAACTAGAATTGAAAATAATTAATTAAGTATTTACGATGCAATAATTTTAGTATTCAATAGTAATAGACACTTAGAAGTAGTATCTATTAATAACTATTTCTTCACTTATTCGTGCATATGTTCATGTATTTAGTGCATGATGATATGTAAATTTTTGTAATTTTTTACCGGCGACCGAACCCGTTCCTTTCGTATGTTTGGAAAAAATAAAAAATCAACGGAAGAAATATACACTCTCTTCACTCTACACTTCCCTCTCCTAATTTAGGGAAAACTAGAAACCTCATATTATTAAAGGACGCATCCTGATGTTTGAAAGAGAAAGAAGGTACAGTGTGGTAGGGTTTTGCCATTTTGTCTTTGCTACCCTGTAGGACAGTGCCTAGTAGTGCTTTATTGTGTTGTACCACATGTTTTAATGTGTTGTACATTACAACACATTAAAGCACTGAAGTGCAGTGCCCTGCAGAGTAGCATAGACAAAACCGGATTTTGCTATGAGAGGCAGCAGGGTGAAGCTGAAAAAATGCCTCATTAATGGTATTTAAGACATTCTAACTATATTTTTGAACCTAGTAGTAATGTTTCAAAAAAGTTGAATTTATTTGCAATAAATCTTCTAGGATTAAACCTAGTAGGGAGTTACTCTATTTTATAAAGTGTATGATTTATGATTTCATGTTGCAAAGATGGCGTGGTGTGTATTATTGATAAAGAAACAAAACAGACTTGGCTGAAACTGAAAAGATAAGTGTACTATAACATGTTTTATGGAGCATATGTCTGATCAATCCATATTAGTAAATTTGTGTAAAAGTTCTGTGACAAAAAACTTTTCGAGTTGACATGAATTATTTTTCAAAGTATGTTATGAATATACATTGTTATTATTATGTATACACATTATTATTGTTATGTTATATATATTTTTTAAACAATTATAGTGTATATGCATAACAATGACAATTGAAAAAATGACTTTATGTGAACCGGTTCACGAGATTTACTCAAAAACACAAACTCTTTTGTGAAACTTATTCATGAAATAAAATCGATATCATTACACTTATAAATTAATATTATTATATAAACTAACATTAATATGAATAATATTAGTTGTTTTCATTAATTTGTATTAAGTTGAAACAATGTTCATTAACAACTAAATCATGTTTATGATTGAGCAATATCATTGTCTAAAATTAACTTTTATGGTTCTCTAGTTAAGGTGTTTAAATTTATAATGATTATTAATTTATTATTAATAATTTATTTATTTTAAATCGATAAATCGTACTATCATATAATTCTACTTGAATTCATTAATATTATAACACGTTTTGACATATTTAATTCAGTTATTCGGTGCAGTTTCATTCGATTTTTCGGTACGGTTAATTTTTTCTCTTTTTTATCGGGCAAATGGTAATTCGAACTCATGACCTCACGGCACGAGTAGTGATGATCTAACCACTTGAGTTAATTTTGTAATATCCAGATCCGTACCATAAAAAATAATTCGGTTCGATTCGAAAAATGCCAAAAAATCAATTGTTATCTTAGGTTCAATTCTTTTTCAATCCAAATTTTGGTTTGGATTCAATAATCCCTAAAATCCGTTAAACAACCCTAGTATGAGGTACACAATGCAATTTATAGTGTTTTTTGAAACATAAAACTTATTGCACTGAATCATATAACTTGTTTACACTGAAACGTGCAACCTGTATTCGAACACGAGTTATGTAGGTCTCGAACGGGTTTCAGTGAGGCAGAAGTCTAGAGGGGAGGGGTGAATAGACTTCTGAAATCTTTTATGTGATTAGCGTGGTTTGAAAGTTTGTTGATATAGAGTGCTGGTGATCAATACAGACTAATATCCAACCTACTGATCGCTGTGAGCTGATCAGTTTGGTGTCTATCAGTTTAACTGATTGTGCGGAAGCTTTAGATTAACCAGTGTGAAAAACCAGTTTAACATAAAATAGTCCTAAGGTTTTCTGATCAGATCAGTAAACAAAGTGTCCACCTGATCAGATCAACAACTTGGTGATAGATTGATCTCTACTTAGGATATGCATTGCAATTTAACAAATCAGTAGTGTGCATACAGTGTAAAGCAGGTAAATACACAAGATTTATATGGTTCCGACTAACTTGTCCTACGTCCACTCTTCCCTATCAACAGGGGCACTCACTACCAATCTGATTTAGTTTAATGTGTTAGTCAAACACAATACATACAAATATTTATGGAGCTCTCACTCAACTATCCCAGAAATCAAGATTAGAAACCCTAGCTTGAGATCTTGCTTACAAACTTAACCCAACTCTCGACTTGGGGTGAGATTTGTTTTGTTTCCAATTGGAATTCTATCATAGTATCTGAGTAGCCTAAAGCTAAATGATAAGAATTTTTCTTCTAAGAAACTAAGGGATGAACACTTAGAATATTTTTGAGTTCTTTGGTGTTCTTACGAAAATGACTTGAATGTTTAGTCGTGTATAATTTTTGTAACCTTACTCTAAAGGTTGAACCCATATTTATAGACCTTGGATTCATAGAGCCGTTGGAGAGAAATTTGAATCGCCAGTTATTTTAGGTAGCTTGCAGGTGTGATATGACGTGTTCAGGAGGACCATGCCATTTTCGTGCAATTTTATCCTTTCTAATTGTTTGCCCTGATACATCATATCCTGTATCGTCAGATCCGTACATACTTGTCGAAATCTGGCAAATCAGTACAGATATTCGGCGCCATGTAAAGCCAGTTGTGTTGACATTCTTCTTGTCTGATCTCGTTCACATGACTTAGATGTGTGTATATGCTTTACATTCTTCTGACTTGTTGATCTGATCAGTATCCTACTAATCAGGTTACCTTGAGTCTTCTGATATAAGTTGTCTTAGCTCAACTTATTGACTCTGCTGATATCTTCGATAGAATAGGTCTTCTGGTCTTCTGAGTCTTGATGTCTTCTTGTCTTTCGACACTTCTGATCTTGAGCCTTCTGATCTTCAAGCATTCTGATATATGGCTCTACTGATCTTGTCTTCTGGTCTTCAGACTTAACTTATTCATATTGAGTTCCCCCTCAATATGTGACCTAGTCTATTTCATCAGTTGTCTAACATGTGCACTGGTTTCCTAACCATACATCAGTCGACTAACAGGTTTGACTGGTCCTATTACAACTGTTTTGAAACTTCCATCAAAACTATAAATTTCCCAACAAGTTATATATTTCAGTATAAACAAATTGTATAATTTAATACGAAAAATTATAAATTTAAAAATACACTATGAGTGCATGTGGTGAAAAAAAACAGCGTAATCTAATATATTTTGGAGTAACACTCCTGTGAACCAGGTCTATACATGAACTTTAACATTGTTATGTGCAAAAATTATTACTATTATGTACAACACTTTCACTGTTAAAAAATATAAAACATTTTTTAAACAATACTTTTTTTTATGCATAATAGTGATAGTTTTATATATAATAATAATATTAAAAAAATTGAATGCACGGTAAACTCGAGTTCACACAAATTTTTATCCATATTTTGGTTTGTTGCACCGGTAAAAGATGTGGTTCTTTTTTAAAAAAAATTATCCTGCCCAAATTACCCCTGTTAACACCATGCTGCAGATAAGGAACTCTAACCCACTGATCCATTCTTCTCCACCATCTCAAATTCAATCCTCTCAACAATGGAAGCCACTCTCTTCACCCTCCCTTCCTCCCAGCCTCCGCCGCCGTCCTCCGCCGCCCTTTCCCTACAATCCCACTTCAGAAACCCCCTCCGCACCACCACCCTGCACCTCCCACCCAAATCCCCAATTTCCCCCAAAATCAAATCCGCCATTAGCCGCACCAAAAAGGAAGAAACAGTAGACAAAGTGAAACAAGAGCTCGAAAACTGCTTCCTCGTCGCCGGAATCGGCTACAAGGGCTTCACCGTCCAGCAATTTCAGCAACTTAGAACCCAGCTCCCTGAAACCACAAAACTCCTAGTCGCGAAAAATACCCTAGTTCTCAAAGCAATTGAGGGCACAAAATGGGAGGCTCTGAAACCCTGTATGACGGGCATGAACGCTTGGCTGTTCGTCCACAGTGAGGAAATCCCGGCGGCGTTGAAGCCGTACAGGGCTTTTCAGAAGGAGAAGAAATTGGAAGAGAATGACTTCACGGGGGCTGTTTTCGAAGGGAAATTTTATGGGCCCGAGGAATTTAAGGCGTTGGAGAATTTGCCGACGAGGGCTGAGATTTATGCGACGATTTTGGGGTCTTTGAAGGGCCCTGCTTCTGCTGTTGTGGGCACGATTCAGGCGCCGGCGAGGGACTTGATCTTGCTGCTGCAAGCTCATTGCAAGAAGATGGAAGAGGAGGGCGGCGGCGGCGGCAAATAGTGGCGGTGATGGTATGTAATGTTTTTCTTGTTAATTTGCATTTAAAGCGGAATTGAATTGTAGTATAGAATGTTTTGTATGATTGATGATGCGATTGCATATACTCTGTTTGTTAAGATGGTGAAAGAGTTACGATTTGTGAATGGTGTAGTGTAATTTTCTTGAAATGAGACTCGGGTGTCATCTTTAGGGGGTGTTTTAAAGTGATTGAAAATAGTGAAAAACACTTCTCGATTTGAAAAGTTGTGAGGAGGGTGGTTCATTGAGAAGCACTTTTGGACCACAAGAATCAGTTGCAAACAGGCACTTAATCTTGTTTTGATGATGATCACAGAATTGTGCTATAGCTTATACTGCCTGATTAGATTGGATATGTATGATTTCCTTTAATCAGTTATACTTGTACACATTGTCGTATTGAAACGAAGCATCGTCCTGTTTATGAACTCCATAGTATCAACGACTTGCACATTCGACATGCATTACTAACTCAATGCCTAGTTCTGCACAAGTTTTATCTGCACGTGTGGATCAAAGCGATGTGATACACTAGATTAGTCTATGTGAGTGTGTGGGGTTTAGAGTTGGCCAATTAGAGGAAAGTACTGATTATGCCTTTGTGGTTTCTGTCTTCATAAAACATTTGCCCTTTTCGAAATTGAAAACTATGGGTACACTGCCTGTGGATCATGAATAAAATTGTCTCGGAAGCTTTCCATTGAGTTTGTATAAGTTGGATCATGACGAAATATGGTGATGAGTTTTATTATGATTTACTCATGGTATGGTGTGATCTCTTTGAACCAAAACTCAACTCATCTTTCCTCTTGTTATGAATCTGATCATGAACTTTCCAGAGACTGGGCATGTTTGATTTGAGGTTAGAGAAGCTCGATTAGTTAATGTTGACTGTTGTGTAGTTTTCTTTGTTTGTTGTTTTTTGCTTTGTGACTGTTATTTGGGACATTGTACAATCTATTGCCATTTAAGATTCTTGATCAATAATAAATGATGGAGGGGCTTAACAAATGAATGATATATGGAGTTAAATGTGTGCATATTAATCTGTGTTCTCCATATTTTGGCTACATTTTGCTGCCTATAGATTTTTGCTGGTGATTAGCAGGCGTTCGTTTTGTAACGCGATGACAAGGTAATGCAAGAAATCATATCCAGAGTTTGAGAGCATAGTTATACCACTTTACTTCTTGATTATATTGTTGTATTATATTCCTTATTATACTGAGTAAGTTTCACGTGCATCCAGGTGCACTGTGAACTAATAATACATTTTAAAATCACTTGTTTACACTGAACCGTGCAATTATACAATTCACTGTAAACAAGTTGCATGATTCTAAAATGCAATATGAGTGCACAGTGCACGCTTGATATATACAAGGCTTAGTCCATTATACTGTCGTTCGAATTGTGGGTAAAAGAACATTGAGGGTGACAAAGTAAATAAGAAGAGCAAATCAAGCCATTTCACATTTGGCTCAAGACGTCCATTTTGGACATTTTATTTCATTGACCGAGCTCAATTAGATGAAAAATTAAGGGGGAAAAAAGGAATATACCCATTTTAATAAGGAAAAAATATTTTTACCCGTCCATAATAAAAATAGTTTTATGGGCTTATCTACGGTAAGAAAATGATTCACCTTTTCTGCCATCAGAAAATTCCCTTAATATCATTGGATCATCTATACAACATATAATTTTTTTTAAAACAAATGATTAATAAATATAAAATGAAAAAAATATTCTTATTTTAATTTAAAATATTAGTTATAAGATTACACATATATCCCTATTAATATTTTATAAAATGACAAAACTATATTTTTATAATTTATTATTAATATTCTAATCAACCCTCTCAGTCGAGCTTTAATTTTTTCAGAAAATGGAGCAAGATGCAATCCATGATAAAATTAAATTAATAAATATAAAAAATTAGTTGTATTGAAAAAATAATTCTCAAACATTTTTAAATTTATAAAATATGATTTTTTTTTAAAATGATTATAAAGTTTTTTCACATATATCCCTATTAATATTTTATAAAATGACAAAACTATATTTTTATAATTTATAATTAATATTCTAATCAACCCTCTCAGTCGAGCTTTAATTTTTTCAGAAAATGGAGCAAGATGCAATCCATGGCGAAGTAGTATTCTTTTTAATCAAAATGGAGTAATATTTCAATTTGAAAAAGATAATTTGATTTTTCAAATTAGTTGTATTGAAAGTATAAAGTGATAATTCTCAAACATAAATATGACGAATGTTAAATTTATAAAATATGTATTTTTTTAAGAAAATGATTATAAAGTTTTTTCGATAATTTTATATATTTTCTTTTAAAAATAATTAATTAATTAATTTTAGCTTTTGTTAGAAAATGTTTTTTAACCACATGCCTACATGGACTATTGTCAATTACAACATAAAAAAGAGTGTATAAACTCCATTCTCATAACAAAAAGTCTAATAAATAATAATATGTTAGTCTCATTTTTATTTGAACAATTAATATAAATAAAGTTAATTTTAGTGTAAGAATTAATGACATAAGATGTAAATATTGAGATTTTTAAGGGTTTAGTTAAAAAAAATATATTTTTTATTTAAAAAATTATTTAATTAAATTTGATACAGGTTGATTTAAAAAATATTCAAATAAGAACAGGAAAAAAATAAATGGGCTATAGGAAAAGAAAAGAGAATATAAAACTGAAACGAAATAAGAGAAATTGCCCAAGTAAGGTGACATATTATAACCTGCAGCTTCTCTCTTGTGCCGTTGGACATGTGTCTGTGCATTACCTGTTAAAGTCGCATTAAATAATTCGAATGAGTGTCACGTCAGACAGTGCGACTTACCTTAAAAGCTCGTCAAATTGAATAGAAAATTACAGAATGTTAATAAATCGGAAAAAAAAAAAAAAGCTTTCTTTTAACACCTACCGTTTTACCTAACGTTTACTGTCTACAGGGATTTTAAAAAAAAAATTACCTCCGTCCCTCTTTTATCTGAATGTTTACTATTTGTAGGAATTAAAAAAAATTAATATTATAGGAAATAAAATATTTTTATTAAAATTAAATGATAAAATAAATACATTTATACAAATTAAAGAAGATAAAATTAATTTAAATATGAAAAAAGAATAAATGTTAATTATAATACTAAAATATTTAAAGAATATTAATAAAATAAAATAAAAAATTATTATTATTTATAAGATGCGTTATTAAATTTGAGATGGATTTTTTTGCAAATATTCAAATAATGAAGTGACGGAGGAATATGTTATACCAACCCATCTGCCATTACACCTCCCAGTTCGAACTCAACGAAATCAGATATCAAAAATCAAAACCCAAAGCTCGAAAAAAATAACGAGGGCCCTTCAGTTTTTGAGCTAAGAAGAAGGGCCTGAAAAGTTGTGGGAAAAATGGACGATTATACTCGACAAATGATGGATTTGAAAACCCTGGTCACACGTACTCTCGAGAAGAAAGGTGTTCTTGCCAAGATCCGTGTGAGCATTACTGCTTTTTTTTTCCTTTTTCTTTTTCCCACTTTTGTTTTTGTGTCTGGGATTTGAGGGATTTAAAATTGTTTGGGAGATTGGGGCGATCGGGTAATTTTGAGCTAATTATCAAGGAAATTTAGCATTTCAGGTAGTGGGTCTTTGGAATTTGTCAAAAAAAGTTTGGATGTTTTTAGAAAGAAAATGGCTGAGTTGATGGCAGTATGTTATTTCATCTTACATTATGCTTGATTTCTTGCTTACATCATCAGATTCAGGTTTGTAGCCTGGAAAATGAGATATAGGAATGAAATGCTGTTTGCATGTCATGGTTAAAGGGAATTCTTGGACTTTTTGATGAGGTTTTAGCAATTGGTTAAATGATTCACAAGTTTTTATTTGTTATTTTAATGATGGTTGCATTTGCGTTCGTTTCGCACTCCTACATGTAAGTTTTGGTTGTTAAATGATAGAATATTGATATTATTGTATGAGTAATTTACAGTTAGCTTTGTCAATGAGTTGTTTAGTGTCTTACATTCAAGTAGATAGAAATTCAAAAAAAGGTGGAGTTCCTTAAACCATTTATAGTTATTTTGAAGGATTTGGTTGAACAGTCAACCATCAGTTGTAAAATATTGTTAGATATTTGTGTCCTTGTACAGATATTTGGATACCTAATTATGAAGTGTGATTTTCTAGTTTGTTTCATATTATAAACTGAAAGATCTACTTTTCTCGGTTTATTAGGCTGAACTGAGAGCTAGTGTATTTGAAGCCATAGAAGAGGAGGATAGAGTGATAGAGAATGATCAAGGATTGCCTCCTGCACTTTTGGGTAGCTGCAATGATCGAGCAAAACAGCTCCACAACTCTCCTTCTGGTATTCTTAGTTTCAACAACGTTCTTCATTCCATGCTTACCTACTAACGTGTATATATGTATATATGTGTGTGTCTGTGTTTGTGCGTGTCTGTTTGTAATGTCCAGGTCATATCTCATCTTGTAATCTTTCTGCATTGGCACCAAACAGAAAACATGTCTTCTGACTTAGAAATCTATGCAAATTCCTCCATTTATTGATTTTATATGATTGCAAACTGCAAAGGCCAAAAGAAGACAAAAGAAATAGAATAATCTCTAAATATGCTGATGGGATGTGAAAGTATAGAATTTGGGTGTGTTTGCAAACAATAGTGCTTATTTTGAAGTGATTAAAATTGATTGTAGTAGTAAAATTGAAAGTTGATAGTGTTTTAAAACAAATTACTTTTAATCAATTTCTTAGAAGTTAGAGTGTTTGCAAAACAAATCACTTTTTGATAATTTTACAAAAAAGACCCTTGTTATAAGTAGAGATAAATAATGGTAAAGTTGTAATATTGTCAAAATCATGAGGACAAAATTGTAGTAATGTTTATTATAATGATGAGTAGCACTTTTAAGCTAATAGAAGCATGGGGAGTGGTGCTTCAAGAAAACTACTTTTAAGTACTTAAATTAATTAGTTTGTTGAAGTTGCAACACACCAAAAGTGATTGTGATCTAAAAATAAGTGATTTTAAGCTCTTAGTTGAGTTTGCAAACACTCACTTAATGGTGATTCTCATCTGTATTCTGAACTCAAGAGGAATATGTGCCCTGATAGAATCTATACATGCATTTTTGAACTTCTCATACTTTTTTAAATTCTACTTGATTTTGTGTACTAATATTATTTTATTTAATCTCGTGATTGTAGGAAGACTTCTAACTGCATTAATATGTGAATATATGGATTGGGCTCAATTAAACCACACACTGAAAGTTTACTTACCAGAGTGTAATTTGGTACTCTCTCCACATGTTGTCACTTGTTCTATTGTCTGATTTGCTTGCACATTTTAGTTAATTTCCTTTTTGTTTCAGCCAAAAGACTCCTGGAAATCAGAATTGAAAGAATTTAGCATCAAGAATGGATATGACATTAGTCGTAATGGAGACAGTGGACCTCTGCTTTTAGATGTTCTTGAGGGGTTCTTGAAGTATGAGGTCTGATAATGTTCGCTTCGTATGCTAAACATTGCAATTCGTCCTATATTTTTTATGTAGGAAAACCTGAAATTTCATTATTGCACATACCTGCTAGTTAAGAATGTTAATGGGGAGTTAATTTTTGCAGAATTTATCTCAAGGAAGGGGTAGCAATAAGAGATTGACAAATCCAGATACCGAATCTTTATCAAACATGGAAGCTCGAAACATGAGAAGACCTTCCTCATCATCTGTTGCTGGGGGTTTACCTCCATTGGGAAGGTTTGTCATCTATAACCGAGTAAACTGTAAAATTTGGTCCCATATCTATTGGGTGCTAGCAATTTTAGCCCCGTACAAATTAATTTTCTCAATTAAGTCCCATAACTTTTAAAATGATGCAATTTTAATGCTACAATGACAAACTTTTTTGGTTTTGAATGATAATTAATCTCTGAATTTTATAATTGAAATTAATATGTTGGGGTCTCATTATGCACGTAAGCGCAGTGCGACACCAAGTCATTAGTCAGGTTGTTGTATGGAATTGCGGACTCTCGTGTGAGCACCACATGCAAAAATCCGTAACCTTGTCAATATAGGACTGAAATTGTATTATTTTAAAAGTTACGAGACTTAATTGAGAAAATAAGTTTGTATGTGACTAAAATCGCCAACACCGCATAGATACACGACCAATCTTGCAATTTACTCTCTATAATCATCTCCTTCAATTTTCTCTTTCCTAACTTGATCTGAATTTTTTGTACGTGATTTCTTGTTCTCCGTGATGCTCATTGCAGGCCTATTCCTGCTTCGCAATCATCTGGTAAGTAGTAAAAAAAATTATGAAGTTGGTTCCGTATCACCAGTTGAAGGTGTTGTCCAACTTGTCCTTATTAATTTTTCCAACTTTCAGGTCGCCGAGCTGGATCATCTACTTCTGGGTATAGGAAAGACGAATACAATTGGAGATATGACAATGATGACCTTCCAGAAGATGTAGGCAGCACTTCAGCTGCTTTAGAAAATCTGCAGTTGGACAGAAAAGCTCGTAATTTAACTACGTCTTGGAGGTCTGTTTCTGAACCTTGTCTTTATCATGCTTATTCTCTCGTATGTGTGTGTGTCAACGTGCTTAAAGTGATCTGGATCTGTGATGTACAAAGTTTGATGCCTACACGTAAATTTATGATAGGATGGGGGACGAATATGGCCTTTGTTCTGAATTTTTTTTCATGTTTTCTTTCTAGACATCCCAAAAAAAAGCCTCTTTCCTAACATGGACCACCTCCATCCCCAACCTCCCCAAATAAAAATATAAGTTAATTGCAAAATAAATCACAACATTTTAATGTTTTGCAATTCGATACACGACCTTTCAAATTGTTGCAATTCTATCACTTGACTATTTTCTGGCAAGTCTTGCTGACGTGGCAATGTATGAAATAGCAAATAAATTTAAAAGGTTGTGATTAAATTGAAACAATAACAAAAGGTCGTAAATTTATTTGCAATTTTTTCCAATTTTTTACATTTATCACATCAACATCCGGTAAATAGTCTTATGAAGTTATGATATAATTGTAAAATTTAAAAACTGTGTATTGAATTGTGAATTTAGAAACATATGTTGTAGTTAAAAAAATGTGAAAAAGTCGTGATTTTTTATTCGAAGAACCCAAAAATATAATGCACAACTCTAGCTGTTACCTACATTTTTCAAGGGTTTTACTGACTACTGCAATTGGCACAACCCATTCACTTTATCTAATTGTCATAAAAAAATTGCTGTTCTGCCAAATTGTGCCTCTAAAACGGGATGAATGGAGTTAAAAATGGTTTCTTTGGGAAGTTATGATAGTGATTGACCTATACGTTGTGGAACGAATCTTGACATTGGTTCATTAATTTGATTTCAGGCATGCTGGTGATGGAATTCCCGATGAATCCAGCTGAGTAAACCAGATATAGGTGTCCATCTTTTAACTTAGTCTGAGTGATTCTATCCAACAATTTGTGATGTGAGTTTATGTAAGATTACATGTGTTTTTTTCAAGCTTTCTTTATCTCCAGATTGAACTTTACCCCTAATCTGATTGTTCGTTTTCACATTTGCTTTCTGATGTTGAGTGTTAGTTTGAAACTCTATTTGCAGTAGGACATGAAGAATGTATTTACAACATTAGTGATTATTGTTTGAGATAAATGTAGGGCTGTATTGTTTTGTTTTACTCTCTATTTTATTTAGTGTGTTAATCATTAATTGTTGGCAAAATATTATGTACATCATGTTCATAGTACACCATTATTATTATTGTTTGTAGGGATCAACACTTTACCTTCTCATAATTGTTACTTGTGGAGAGAGAATAATTTCAAGTAGCCAAAGAATCTCAATTTTGCAGATTCTTCCAAGAAAAAGTGGATATCATACGTGATTTTTTTTTAGAGCATGTATAATGTGAAAATTTTCATGTATGAAAATCTATAAAATTGTTCTAAATCAATCATTTATACCATAAACACTAAATAATGAACCTTAAATTATGACATATTAAGATTAAATTGAACCATGAATCACTTGGTAAAGAAAGTGAATTGAACCACTCAATTTTGTCTTATCTTCACCAATTACAGAATTTTGTTATAAATTAAAGTTTTTTTTTATGTATGAAATTTTTTATTTTAGACCGTCTTTTTTTTAATGTCACTTTAATCTGCATAAAATATTATGAGAGAAAAAAAAGGGTAATTGAGTAAATAGTAACCATGAAAAGGGGAAATTTTAGTCAAGCTTTTTAAATGAGTGTAGATTTTGAATTTTAAAGTATAGCTGGTCCGAAAATTAATTTTGGGACCATGAATAGAATCATCTCAATTATAATTGTACTATCCTTTAAAACAAATAAAACAACTTTAGGCATGTTAGAAAATATAGCAATAAAATAATTGGGCGTGGGATTGTGTTTTACTATAGTATTTATGAAATATTGAATTCTATAGTATCAATAACAATGCAAAAAAAACGGTTGAACCGTGATGAAATAACCGTAACCATACTTTCCTTAAAAACGGTTAATTCAATTTTATTATTTTTATTATTTATTAAATCATTTTTTATTTTTTTATTATTTTTTCTAAACCTCTATATAATGTTATTGTTTTTTATCTCAATATCATTTTTTCTCTCAAATAAATTCATTCATTAATTTATTTAATCTCTTTATCGGGACACATATTGTGTAACGCCATCATCTCAAACTTATTGTATTTATTTTAATATAAGATTTATAAGTTATAAATTAGTATAATTTTAATATCTTATGAATAAATATTTATTTTTTAATGTAACATACAAAATATAAAAAAGAAATATCATAAATCAATTTAATCTACGTGGGATTGTGTTTTACTATAACCGATGGGCCCAAGAATCGATGAATCACCTTCGATTATGAAAAAATTTGAATCAATGCATGATGATTATATAGGTTGGGGTATGAAAAAAATTGCCACAAATTATTGCAGTTTACATGTTAAAGAGGTGTCATATTGTCATTTCACCGAAAAAGAAGAAAACGCGTCATAGTATAAACAAGTCTGATATGATATTGTCTAAATTTATTGGAGCTTTAAAATATGTTTGGAGCTCTAATAAATTATTTATTCTTCACACTTTTTATATTCTTTAAAGTGAACTCAGTTTCAAATAATTTTATATCTCATTCAGATTCATCATTAAGTTAGACTACTCCGATTAAATTTGTTCGTAATATAAAATTTATATTATCATACTTATAAATTAATATAATAATATTTATTAATTAATATCATTATATTTAAAAATTAATATTATAATATTAAATATTATTGGTAATAAATTACAAGAACAGTTATATGAATTTATAAGTGTAATACTAACATTTTTTTATAATAAACAAGTCGTGAAAGTTTATGTTTACACTAAGGTCAAATCAGTTCATTATAAACAGATTTTAGATCCTATTACACTCATCTCCACTACATTTTAACCATCAGGTTGAAAATTTGCAGACGTTTTGCGCAATATTTTCATAATCGAACCGGTGATCGAATCCCGATTTTTTTTGCGGTCAATGGTTCAACCGGTCGGACCGGTTCAATCAATTTTTTTCTATGTTTAGCTAAAAAAACAAAATAAATATACACCTACAAAAATTTAAATATATATTTTATAACTTTTCATATCATATTTTATAAATTTTGTCTCACCTCATACATTTATCCCACATCGAAAGTGTTGGAGAAAAATGTTTATAGATTTAAAATTTTAAATATTTAATATAAATTAATAATTTATTTTTTTTTTTTTAAAAAAAAAAACCACGGTTGAATTTTTTGACCGTTCAACCCGTTCAACTTGATGTTATATATGTTTTTTTAACCGGGTTACCGGCTGGTTCCCGGTTCAACCGGTTGAACCGGCCGGTTCAACCCGGTTTTGAAAACATTGGTTTTGCGGTTCTAATCAAGTTAAATAGAATTTTTTTCCCAAAAAAATTGCCCTAAGACAACACAAAAAACTCTCTCCCAAGTACAAATTTGTTCGAATTTTTTGCCTTTGTTCGAATTTTCATCTTGACCCGATTTAACTCCGCCATGCATAATATATTATGAATTTTCAACTCTTTTTTCATTTGCACTAATATCAGGAACATGACAAATTCTCATGTGCACCATTTGCACCAATTTAGAATTGATGCAATTTTTTTTTTCAGTTTTTTATCCTACCCGAACACGGTCCGACTGGTTCATGGTTCACCCGACTCGAATCGGTTTAGTTTTTCTCTCTCTCTCTCTCTCGTTTTGTTTCCGGTCCGGACCCAATCCAACCTGATCCCAACCCGGCCTAAGTGGTTCATGGTTCACCCAACTCGAATAGTTAATGGTTTAGAGTTCATGATTTAAGATTTAAATTAAGAGTTAATTGTTCATCTAAATTAAAATTGAATAAATTGCACCAATTGCATCTTGTGCAATTGGTGCACACAAGCATCACCCTGGAACATATATAGGGGATGCGTAGAAGCGGTCGAGTTCAATTACATTATCTAGTTCAATCGAGTTAATTGTCATCGTGATTACGAATCAATTTTTTTTAGAACAAATACAATTTGTAATTTTGTCGTAATTAATTAGATAAAACATGACATCTCAATAGCGTGTATAAATGAGCAAATACATTCAATGTACTCTTAATTCTTTAAATACTAGATTTTTTTTTTTGAAAGATAAAAATGAATCACTAAATACCGAGTACAAGGGGTACTCGAACCCGAATCCACACAACTTACAATTTACATGGTAAACATTCTAAGGGTTGGGACTCCCAAACATGAAGAGGTGCATCAAAAGAAAGTGGATAATGTGATATAATTCACTTCCATGCACAGAACTTAATGTCATCAATCAACTTATCAAGAGTATATGAGTTATCCTTAAAAATAATATCATTACTTACCTTCCAAACTTTCCACAATGTAGCTTGCCAAACCAATCCAATGACCTTACGACGTACCTTTCCTCTTTCGGATTCAATAAACTCACAAAAATGATCCCTTGCAGTGGATGAGAACGAGATCGGTTTATCAAGCCAAAAAGACAACCCTTGCCAGACAAGAAGAGTCACTGGACAAGTAAAGAGCAAATGATCGGACTTTTCAAGAGTACCACGACACAATGAGCAATCTCCATTCCCGGGCCAACAGAGGTACCCCGACCAATGAGATTATCCTTCGTAGGGATGCATCCACGAACCACTCTCCAAGCAAATGCTGAAACTTTCATTGGTACTGCTTTCCACCACAATCTCTGCCACTGAAATTGAGTCTCCTCTCCATCTCCCGAATCTTCTGAAATCACATCGTACATAGACTTCGTAGAAAAAACACTGGATATCGTTCCCTTCCAAACTAGGGAATCCGCCTTATTGATCTTAACCTTGTACCTGTAAAGCAATTGTCACAATTCCACAAACTCAAAGAATTTGTCAGTGTTAAACTCTCTAGACCATTTACACACCCAGGACCCCCTATCAATATCCCACATCCTTCCTACCACCTCTTCTTTTTGCAATGACAATCCAAAAAGCCCTAGGAGTCTATCCGACAAATGCCCACCACCCTCAACCCAAGGATCAACCCAGAATCTCGTCTTACACCCATCACCAAGAGAAAACATCAACTCTTCCCTAAACTGACACGTCCCGACTGACTCCACCATAGTTCATGGATATCTTTCCACCACATTGACCACTTATTCCTAACAGTACAACCTTCAGACACCCACCTAAACGACTCATATCTAGACTTTATGACCTTTACCCATAAGGCCTTCTCCCCAGAGACCCACCTCCACAACCACTTACATAACAGTGCAATATTGAAACTCTTGACCTCCCTCACCCCTATACCCCCCCTTCGCCCTACTACGACTCACCAGTGCCCACCTTATCCACAATCTTACGACTCGATACCTTCCCACCCCATAAGAATTCCCGTTGGATTTTAATTATGGCTTTGATAACACACTCAGGGGCTTTAAAAAATGACAGATAGTACACTAGCAGAGCTGAAAGAACCGAATTCAATAACACAAGTCGACCTCCAAATGATAGATATCGCCTTTCCCATCCCGAAAGCTTTCGACGGAATCTGTCCACCAACGTTTTCCATACATCCTCTCTCCTATAGTTCGCTCCAATTGGGAGCCCCAGATACACAAAAGGAAACTTACCAATTTTGTATTGAAGGATATTTGTGACGGCCTCCAAGTTCTGACTACTTATGTGCACTCCGTGGATAGAGCTCTTGTGAAAGTTCACCTTCAAACCAAATGCAACTTCAAAGAGCCTAAGAATACCTCTAGGGCATGTAACATTTTCCACCGTTGCTTTTCCCATTAATATTGTATCATCCGCAAACTGCAAATGACTGATGGTGACCCTATTCTTCCCAACTTCCAACCCCTCAAATTCATGCATTTCAACAGCTTTTCTCATTAAGCAACTTAATCCTTCGACAGCAATCAAGAACAAAAAAGGGGAAAGAGGATCACCTTGTCTAATTCCTTTTTGAAGCTGGAATTCTCCCATCGAACTTCCGTTCACAAGAATCGACATTGAGGCTGACGAAATACAACCTCTAACCCACTTTCTCCATTTCCAGTGAAAGTCCATCCCTCTCATCATATCATCAAGGAAATCCCACAAAATTGAATCGTAGGCCTTCTCGAAATCCACCTTGAAAAACATACTTTGCCTTCTTTCTTTCTTTGCAAAATCAACATATTCATTGAGCACCAAAAAACTGTCCAAGATCTGTTTCTTAGCCACGAAAGCAGACTGATTCTCAGAAATTACTGATTCCACCACCTTTGCCAATCTCTTAGCTAAAACCTTAGCCACAATTTTGTAAAGACAACCAATCAGGGATATCGGTCTATAATCAGATAGCAGACTATCATCAGTCTTCTTCGGTATAAGGGTAACAAAAGATGCATTCCCACCCTTAACAAATCTGTCGTTCTCGTAGAACTCCTTCATGACCACCAAAATATCATCCTTCAATATCGCCCACATCCTTTTGATGAATTTGAACGTGAACCCGTCAGGCCCCGGACTTTTATTTCCCCCACAACTCCACACTGATGCCTTGACTTCTTCCTCCAGAAATGGCTCAACCAGGAATTTATTATCCGTTTCAGATACCTTCTTAGAGATGATCCCGGATAGAGATAAGAATCCATGCCGATTTCTCGAGAAGTGGTTCTTGAAAAACCTGAACACCTCTCCCTTGACTTTCTCAACTTCTTCTGTCCATACTCCATCGATTATAAGTCCATCGATTCTGTTGACTCACCCTCGATCCACACATTTGTGAAAAAAGGACGAATTTGCATCCCCCTCATGTACTACTGCACTCTTGCCTTTTGGAAGTTGTAGCTACTTTTTAGCTTTTTCAATTGCCATAATCTTGTTCTCACTTCCTTCAACTCCATGCATTTTCGGCCGCTGATAAATCACAGGTCTCCTGCTTTCGATCAAGATCATCGAAAGACGCATTTGCCTTGGCGATTTTCCTTTCTATATCCCCAAACTTTTCCGTACTCCACGCCTTCATGTCCCCTCTGAGCATTTTCAACTTCTCTTTGAATACGTAACTTCCCCATCCTTGACACTGATATCCATTCCATTTTTCTTCGACAAAAGAAAACAACTCCGGATGCTTCAGCCAAGCATTGAAGAACCGAAATGGTTTCGAGCCCCAGTTCTGATCACAATAGTGCAAGAATATTGGGCAGTGGTCTGAGCTACCCTTTGAAAGGCCTCTCAATTTGCTTGACCCCCACTCCATTTCTCATTCAGATGACACAAGGGCCCGATCAATACGACTACAACACCGGCCATCAAGCCTTGACCATGTGAATTTTTGCCCCACAAGATTAACATCAGACAACCCAGCTTCCAATATGAAGTTATCGAATCGTCTTGAATTCGAGCTGAGATAATAGACATCTCTCCCATTTCTTTCACTGCATCGTCTAACGTTGTTAAAATCCCCAATTAGACACCAACAAACTTCAGGATGGTTCACCATTAAAATACTAGATTTAACCCGTGCGATGCACGGGCTTGTTATAAATACTCACTTAAGTATATTTATAAATACTCACATAAGTATATTTGAACTATATTGCCCATTTTTTCACCTAACAATAAATGTCATAAATTTTGTGGAGATATGACTGAATTTAAAAAGAACTTTATATTTTTAAATAGTAAATGTTAAATTGAACACAAGTTATGCTTTTTTTTTCGATTTATAATACATGTTAAATATACGTCATTCATCTTACCTCATGTCATTTATCTTTCCTCCATTTCTTATCCTTTCTTTTTTTAGCAAACCCTATAATTAGTAATTTTATTTACTTGGTTTTAATATTTAAATTTAATTAAATTGAACACATGTTAAGTAACTTTTTCTTTTTCTTTTTTTGATTTATAATACATGTTAAATATACATCATTCATCTTTCCTCCTGCCATTTATCTTTCCTCCGTTTCTTATCCTTTCTTTTCTTAGCAAACCCTATTAGTAATTGTTCTTTCTACTCTTGATTTTTTTTATATAGAAAATTTTATTAGTAATCGTTATTTTCAGCAACTCTTTTTACTTTTTAGTTTTGAACACCTAAAATATCTCTTTAGTTATCATTGATATCGAAAGTTTTAATTCATATATCCACCTTTATTGTGATGCGTGACAGCGCATGATGGAAATTTTTTTTTAAAAAAGGGACAGAAGCAAAAGAATGGACTCAGGTAAATTAAAACAATCAATTAACGGAAGAATATTTAGTAAAAGAAAAAATACAAATCAGTGCTTCCATAATCAGATCGGCGATCAAACCGGACGGAGCACTGATTGGCGGTCCAACCGTTAAAATGATCCCTATCTATTTTTTAAAAATATTTTGTAGATTATATTAAAAATAAAAATAAATATGCACTTATAAAACTTTAAAATGATAATTTATAAGTTTCATATTGGAAATAAACATAATAAATAAAAAAAATATTTTATAAGTTTCATATTCAAAATAAACACAATAGAATCATAAACAATATCATACAATACAATTTAAAATAGGAACTATAGAAATTAGATTTAAGTTTTAAATTTAAAAAAAAATAAAAAATCGGTTCTACCCGGTTCAACGGGTTTTCCCGGTTCTGGCCAGTTTTTTCCGATATAACCGTAAAAATGGTTTTTTGAGGATAATTGAACCAGGTTTTATGGCCGGTTACACTGGTCGGTTCAATCCCATTTTGAAAACACTGATACACAAATTGTATTATTTTAGGCCCTAGAAAAAAATATAAAAACAAAAAATTTCTCAAGCTTAAATAGACAGACATAAATTCCGGCCCATTCAAAATCCATCATACATATTTTTTTGCCAAGAAAAATAATATAACAAAAATTACTCAAGCCTAAAATAGTTGAATAAAGAAAATTTTGGCCAAGCAAAATAGCCGATGTATAAATTTGATGCAAAGCCCAAAACAAATTGATATAACAAACAACATATGTACAAACGAAAACTTAGACCTCGAAAGAGGCACCACAGACAACCCTCTTCCTGTCCTCCATTCTTTTTGGATATTGACCAGCTCACCACTTCACTTTCGTTTCTCTTCAAATTTGTTCCGAATAAAAGATTTCTCAACTATAAATCTCAACAAATGTCAAACCCGTATGTCTAAAATCTTGAGTTTTGCCCAAAATCGTGGAAAATAAGCGTCCAATAACTCTATTCACGGATAAGTACAATAACATTCCGAGGAAGTGAATATTTAAGTTAGTATTATAATCTGTTTTTTTTTCATTCAAGATTGATGCATATAATATTGGTTTATATTAGATTTTCTTTTATCAGATGAAAACATTCGACAGATCCTTTGTATCCCATTGTGACTTATGGAAAGTCATCTATAATATAACAGTGTATTCCATTGTGACTCATGAAAAATCATCTATGATATATATAGAAGTTAATACTAGAAGAATAATTTTTAAATATTTTTTTATTAAGATATGTCTCTTTTTTTAAAGGCTTCAAATATTTAAGCCATCAAACTCGTGCAAAATTGAAAGTCAATAATATGATCTACCTTAGTGGAAATCTTTTTTTAATACCGGTTCTTCATATGTTTGGATCGACTGCATCATCCAGGCCAAATTAATGCATTTCTACATAAGAAGTAAATAATTGTGTCATGTAAATATATGAAATAACTAAATAAAAAGTTAAATACATATAATACATGAAATAACGAATAAAAAATAAAATTTTATATCAATACGATGCAACCTAAATTATGAAGACAAAATTCAGTATGAGTGGATGTATTTGGATGCGATTCCGGAGATTTCGTTAATGATATAAGTATGCAACCATATATATAGAAATTAAAAGGAATTTGAAAGATCAATTTGGTTCCACCATCAGACCATCAGGCGATTGAAGAGTCAATCATCCAATTAATACCTAATAATATGTGATAAAAGCTTAATGGGGCCGACTAACAACACATTTATATTACTGAAGATTCATATTACTAATAATAAAAATAATCATGAGACATTCCTTTTTTTAGCATGAATGCGACACTTGTCGAAAGCTGAAGCTGCCACTTGTCGAAAGTTGATGAAGTGATTCCTCCTTTTATAATATAAGATTACACTCCTTCCTTATGATACTTGATTTTTTATTTTTGATCTGTTTCATATTTATTTTTTTCTTTTCATAAATGGTAATAAAATAATATTATTTGTTATAATTATATCTTCTACACTTCTAAAAATTATATCGCATTTCATTACTTTATACTCCCTTATATTTTTTCAAATATCATTCTGAAAATTTTTCAAATATATTAAGAATATATTTTTATGACAAAATCAACCTTAGTTAATAGTAATTAAATATTCTTAACAATAATTTCTTTCTATAATTCAGTATCCGGTCCTAGGATCGACTAAATCAAGAGACTAAAATTCACCATCCACTAACGGGGACCCCACCGCAAGTCATAATTTTTGCTCTGTATGGATTGACTCATCTCAAGAATTGATCACATGAGTTTTAAACATGAGACATAAAAGAGGAGCATACTAGTTTTATAAATTAATAAAAAATAATATTTAATATTATAATCTTAATTTAAAAATGTAATGGTATCAGTTGATAAATGTAGTAATATTAATTGGTTGGCAAAAACTTTCGTGAAAATCACATTTTGATTTTCACATTGAAAATTACCAATTTCCAACCCATTCAACCCACAACCCTAACCTGCGTCTCTTTTCTCTCCTTACACATCTCAGTTTATCCACTGCATTAAGGTCAATTTCGGCAACAAAATCTCACCACTTTAGCATTGCCCTTCTCCTACACCGTCGCCGTCAGCCGCACCTCCATGAATGGCCTGCATTTATAGCAGCTCCGTTTCATCAATTTTTCTAAATTGAATTTCACCTCCGTCTCTCATCATAAAACCAAGATATGTTGCTCTCTCCAAGGTAATCTTTTTCTTTTTTTCTTTTATTAGTTTTTTCTCTTTTCTCAATATGGTATGATGTGAGAATGTGATGAACTTCATAATTTTATTTTGCTATAATTAGTGTTGTTTGTTATTAATGGGTGTGAAAATGTCACGAAATTGATGGTTTTATATAAAAGTTGGTATGTTGTGAAACTTTTTTTTTTTTTTTTTAAACATCTTTCATTTAAGAATATAAATCACACTTTTTAAGAATATAAGTCATCTTCATACTTGATTATCACTACTGACACTCTTTTTCTTTATAATATAAGTCACACCCTTCACTTTTATGAGTAATACTCTTTATAGTATAACGTCACACCCTTTACAGTAAAAAGTCACACTCTTTAGTAATATAAGTCACACTCCTTAACCAATTTTACGGTGAAACTTGTTCACACTATACTTTGTCTTTATATAAATATATATGGGTTGATGAAGTTGAATATCTTGCTTCATGGATCGAAAAAGCGTAAGGTTGATTCTCTATTTATTAGTAGCAATTATTGTTCCATTTTGCTTATTTAGCCACTTCGTGTAATTTTTTTCTATTGTGACTTGGTATTATTCATAATTAGCTAAATTATTTGATGGTTTTATGTTGTCTAAATAATTAGAGTGAATAGACAATGGTATCGATCATTAGATTGAGGAGAACGAAGAGAACAGTGAGAGTGAACCATTTGTTCATAGATTCCCATATTAAAGATGGAATTCGAGGATGCAGATTCTTCGAACATTGTGGTGGGAGTGAACCAACTATTATGAGTTCATGTGTGTTACTCTATTTTTACTCCATAACACTTCCTATTTTATGTGGTAAATAAGCGATAATATGAAATATAAAAGAAAAAGGAATAAGACAAAGGAAGGGGTGGACCAAAAAAGTGATGGCGACCAAAAACAGTCAAGCATGACTGTGATACAATAAGGGGATTCAAAACTCCAACTTTATGTTAGATAAGCAAGACTTAAAACCACTAAAACACAGCTATATTTAATTTGTCTAATTCTTTTGATAACGGGACCGTGAGCTTGACTCTTTCATTTTTACCTTGATTTACACAAAAAATCAAATCTAATTTATAAATGTAATGAGGTAAATTTAAATGAGTTTTATGTGCATTCAGATGCATCATACAAGATGCAACTTGTTTACATTACATCATACAATTATTTTTTCATATTAATAGTTAGATGATTCAGTGTAAATAAAATGTATCTTTCAATATAATAAATTACATGATTCTAAGATCGTTACGAGGTGTGTGTCAGATTAATTTTAACAAATTTAACCCGTAAATTTCATGTTACTATCTCCGTCCTTATTTTGTTTGGTCACTTACTGTAGATCTGAGTTTTAATTTTAAGAAAAGTGGAAAATATTACTCCCTCCGTCCCAAACTTTATGGTAAAATACCCACTTTTTTGTCTCAATCTTTATGGTAAAGTTATTTACACACTTTATTACTTTATCACTTAATCACATAAAATATTAATAAACAACACTTTCTACCCCCAATTACTCATCACTTTATCATATAAAATACTAATAAACAATTTTTTCTACCCCACCACTTTATCACTATTATTACTATCCCCACAATTCCACGAAGATTTTGGGAGAGTATTGAATGGTGTAAAGTGGTTTGGTGAAGGGGTATGAATATCAATTCAACTTTTAAAAATAAGTGTTATTTATGAAAGCATTTTTTGGACGTTATTTAACACTTTTAAGAATGAGTGTAATTTGTCTTTAAGTTGTACCGCCCATATGAGTTTTTATCATTGTTTATTAATACTCCCTCCATTTTTTAATAGATGTCATTTTGGGGTTTTTAAGACAAATTAAGGACATACTTTTTTTCCAAAATTAATCTTAATTAATATTATTTAAATATTCTTAACAATAATTACTATTATTGGTTGTACACACAATATTTTTATAGGAAATTTAAAATTTGAAATTAACATATTAAGGGTAAATATGAGATAAAAGAAAAATTATTATTTTAAAAATATTTCAAAAGTCTAAAACGACATCTAATTAAAAATGGAGGAATATTAAATAGTGTAAAATGAATTTAGTCTGTGTAGTAAAATGACATTGGTATAAATAAATATTATTTGTAAGGAATATTATTTTGTAAAAAAAATTATTTTATTTTCCTTTTAAAAAATAGTGAATCTAAATTAAGAAATCTATTTACCTAAACTGATTAATTTAAATTAGGAGGGATGGAGTATAATTACTAAAAAGACCAATATTAAAGGACGTACCTATTCTTTTTGTTTTTCCGTAAATATTAAAATGCTTCCAATTGAAGGCCCACTCCAAACTCCAAAGCACGTGCGTGTATCTAATACTTTTCCTCGTTCTTCTTTGAATCTCTCTCTTTGAATTTCGAAAAACGACGTCATACATCAATCAACATTAACACACATTTTTCTCTTCTTCAATGGCGGCTTTCAGCCGCCTTGTATTGCGCAGAGCCGCCGCGGTTCGTTATTTCTGCGCCCAATCAGCCGACGTTGACCGGCAAAGAGCCGCTTCAGCTCTTTCTTCAGCTCTTCCTGTTGAGAAGGGCAGAAATGTCCAGTGGGTTTTCCTGGGCTGCCCGGGCGTCGGCAAGGGCACCTACGCTGCCCGCCTTTCAAAACTCATCGGCGTTCCTCACATCGCCACCGGCGATCTGGTTCGCCATGAGCTATCTACCCATGGCCCTATGTTTTCTCAGGTTTATTTCGTTACGCTATTGCTTAAATCCGTTCAGATTAAGTGATGAAATTGTGAAATTGTGGTTATGTTTAGTCCTTAATTTTGTTATTTTGTAGAAGCTAAAGTAATTGGATTGCATATCTCCTGTCATTCGTTATGCACGATTATGTATGTGTTTGTGTGAATGAATGTATAAATAGTAGATAGATACTGCAACAAATGGAATCTATTTGTGTATTTGAGATTATGTATTGGTTTAATTTATGAGGTACACTTGTATGAGACCGTCGTCTCACGATGAGACGGAGTACAAGTTGGACATTGACGATTTAATACTTTGGGAAGGGTGGGTGTGATTTTTACTAAGTTGTACCCCGTCTCATGCATGAGATTGTCTCATATGAGTTTTTGTCTTAATTTATATATTTATTAAGTGTGTTTTAGTGATGAGATGTGTTGGTTAAGCTTTTCCTGAGCACGTTCTTAGCTTTACCCCTAATTCAGCTTCGAGGTTAAAATTTGGTTTTGAGAATCCTTGTCTATGTATTAACATGAACAGAGTTGCATTATTTTCTTGTGCTGATTAATTATAGAGGTTTCTTTTTTACTCTGTTATCTCTATATTATAGTTCTTCTTCCTTCTGCAGCTTGCGGAGATTGTAAACCAAGGAAAATTAATCTCAGATGAGATTGTCATTAATCTTCTTTCCAAGCGTCTTGAAGAAGCTCAGGCTAAGGGTGAGACAGGATTTATTCTTGATGGCTTTCCTCGAACTGTAAGACAGGCGGTAAGCAATAGCTTTTAGATAGTTGTAAAGTTGCTAAGCTGTTGAAAATGAACTGAAAAAAGAAGTATTCGAATTAGTAGGCTAGGCTGGTTTGCTCTAGTTTTGTAATTGGGTCAGTTTTAGGTTCAAGTTTATTCTATTCTAAAGCAATTAGTTGCAAAGAGTGCTTCCATGGCTTCAAAAGTTTCTTAATAGATTGCAGATTGATCCCATGTTTTACCAATATCCCCAACAATAACCAAAATACTGTATTTAAATTAGCTGAACCTTACTTTTTGTTTTTATTGCCCCTGGTTTGCTTTGAAAAAGGGAATAATATCATAGTCATTATACGTTTCTTCGAGGCAGGAAATTTTGGAGGGAGTAACGGATATTGACTTGGTAATAAATCTGAAACTTCGAGAAGAAGCATTAATTGCAAAATGCCTTGGAAGAAGAACTTGCAGTGAGTGTGGAGGGAACTATAATGTTGCATGCATTGACATCATAGGAGAAGAAGATAACTCAAGAATGTACATGCCTCCCCTTCTTCCTCCTCCACAATGTCAATCTAAACTAATTACACGTTCTGATGACACTGAAGAAGTTGTTAAAGAACGTCTGCGGGTCTACAATGAACTGGTAATTGTTCTCGTTGAAAGGTTCTGCTTGCTCAAGGTTTTTTATTCGGTTCCTTTTCTTTGGTCCGTTAATTTTGGCGCATTGATTCCTTTTTTTTTTTTTTTTTTTTCTTCAGTGAAAATTATATGCAGATATGACAAAAATCGATAAGAATTAAGAGATTATATCCCCCTATCAAGTTATCATGAAACATGCACAGGAAGGGATTTTTTTTTTTTAATGAATCTGCAGCACTCGAAACATGAAACACTTGCTTCCAAAAAGTTTTACACATTCATCATTAATTGCCTTTATGAAATAGAATATTGGGAGCTTTATGGTATATAGAATAGTTGGATGACTTATAGATCATACATGAAATATTTAAATGTCGTTAGATGTATTTAATTTATAATTATGTACATAAGCACCCATTCTCAGCGCATCTGGTAGAATTGGGAGTTCTAGACAAGCTTTTTACACTCAAGAACTGGGGACTTTGAGTTCTTGCCCAGAACTCCCCAATCCAGTTTAAACTTTGTCATAATAAGACAATCTATTGCTACAACTTGAATTTAATGTAAAGTAATATTTGATCTCGAAATTTCAGAGTATACCTGTTGAAGAATTCTATCGCCTGCGTGGAAAACTGTTGGAGTTCGAACTTCCTGGGGGGATCCCAGAATCGTGGTCAAAGTTGCTCCGTGCTTTAAATCTCGATGATCATGAAGACAAAAGAACAGCAGCTGCTTGATTTTCACTACTCCATGGCAGTTTCTCTAGGCAAGCAAGTCATTCTTTGCGTGTAAACTCAACATGCATATTAAACACAGGTGAAGTCTTATTTAGATACATAATAATAGTTGCAGAAATAGGCACTTATAAGTTATGTGTATTTAATTCTTTTTAAGTACATTGTAGATTAAGATGGGTCTTATAAGTCTGTAGGCTGTGTGTATGTTTTGATGCTATAACTATGTAATGTTTTACAGTTTTGCATTTGTTGGTTTACGGGAGAGCTGTCAATCTGTGTTCTAAAAATACTACAACTCATGTACATTGTGATATGTATAAATTTGATATATAAGTAGTTTGTGCTATCGTCCGGCTCCATAAGAAACACATCGTGGAACATATAAATTATTCCAATTTGAGTAGCCTCAAAATTAATTGAATTGTGTGATATAACTTTGGCCACTCTTTGAGATGGTAACTTAGGCCACTCTTTGAGATGGGTAGAAGATACTATACACTAATACAGTATGTACCTTGTATATTTCACTTGTAGCATCTACATGTCCAGAAGTGAATGAAATTTCAAATGAACATAAAAAATAATCAACTCATATGAAAAACAGATTATAACGATCTAATACTGTTAAAAATAATGAGCACAACCCAAACCTCTAAAGAAACTATTGATTCAAAGCCTAGAGGGTACAAACTGAAGCTGTGGTTCATACTTGGTCTAATGCAATAGATGGCAAACAAAAGTCACAAAAAACAGATTGAAATTGATTGTGCACTTGATATACAAAAGTTACAACTTACAACAAAAAAGGCGAGTAAACCAGAACCACACGAGATTTGGAAAAAAAAAACCCACAGAGAAACACATTCACACGCGTGATGAGGTTTACTACTAAGAAAATACGATCAAGATACATGTTGTCGTTTCAACTCCAGGAACAACCACCCACGATCTGGAGCCTGTACAAAGTAACACAAAATCGACTCCAATGCTCTCCATGATAAACTCAACTCTTGAAGTTAACTCATTCCCTCATGATTTTTGCTATATTCATCTGGATTATCTTACACAGGACTGAATAATCAATTGCATCATGTTTTGCTTCCAGGATAGAAATATTCAACACTACTATCCTTGATCCTGAAATGGAAATTATGAATCCTGTTCCTCGACTTGCTAGATCCATCTTGAAGTCCTTTATTTGTAACAGTCAACTACCAAAATACAGAAGAATCACCAACATCACAATGATATAATAAAATCAACGATGAATAAGCAGGTGTAGCATTGAAGAATTCAGCCATCCCCTTGATAAATAAACTGATTATTCATAGTCGAAAGAATGCATCAAGTTCATGCTTTACAAAAAATATCATTGTTACTTATCTCCCTGTATTTCATCAACATAAATGCTTAGAAACTAAAAGCAAAACAAAAGATTGTTTTAAAAGATAATACATTATGTTTGTCCACAATATACCTGACCATGGATGTCATTTGCTAAACCAGTAGCTAAAGGTTCAACCTTTATCACTACATCCGCTAAGTACTCCAACTGTAGAAGCACATTAGGTTTATCCATAGATGAATACACATCTTCATGGCTAAGAGTAATAAGCGAGCTACCCTGTATATAAGAGCACACAATAAAACTTCTTCACAAAAATGGGCAGCATAAATTGGCATAAAATAAGGAGTAGAGAAAGGGATTAAGTATTTTGTAGTCCAGTAACTTTGCATCGTTTTGAAATTGATCTCGATTGTTTTGACTTTTTGATTTTGGTCCTGTTGGTTTTCAAATTTTTTGAAATTAGTCCTTTAACCTGCTGTGCTGTAGCAGGTTACCAAATACGTAACCGTCACATTTGTAATTATTTTGTTTTTCCTTTTAGTTTTGAAGTGCTACTTAAACTTTTTTAATTCTAATAGTTTGATCAAGTTTTGAGTCGGGTCTAAAAATAATTTATATATTAAAAGACAAAGCAAATTGAGTCGGTTTACTGGGTCTAAATTGTCCAAAAAAATCCAAAAATAAACCAAAATAAGCAGAAAATCACTTTTCCTCCCTAACAAATATGCAGAAAAATCCCGACTCAAAATTATTAGAATTAAAAAAGTCTAGGTAGCATTTTCGAAGTTAAAGGAAATAATAAAATAATTACATAGGTGGTGGTTACCTGTTTGGTGACCTGCTATAACAGGTTGAAGGACCAATTTCAAAAAATTTAAAAACTTACAGGATCAAAATAAAAAAGGCAAAACAATCGGGACCAATTTCAAAACGAAGCAAAGTTATTGGACTACAAAAACTTTAATCCCGCAGAGAAATGCACAAGGCAACTCACGAATTGGGATGTTAAACTGTAGCAGTAATGCAGAAAATCAAGGACAAGGTTGGATGAGCCCTTAGCATCAACTTCCATAAGAGAGACATCATCTATGACTACAGTAATACACCGTTTGGCGTCGTGTGAGAGACAAACTTCTACTGCTTTCTGAACCTCTAAGTACAACGAAACGAGTATATCATCGATGGTTTTCCCTCGGTCTCTATCTAATCAAATTACAGCATTCAATTAATTATCATCAAACGGAATAACAGAATCTGATATCACATACATATCATCCCTTCATCTTCCAGCTCCACATTCCAAGTTAGCAGCACAAAATTAACATGTTAAAACAATGAAACTACAGATGAAGCAAGATAATCTTAATATTTACCCAGATTTTCCAATTTAAGCATGTCAAAGAAGAGAAATCTCTTAATATCCCGTTGAACACTTAAATTGCAACCCTGACAATATAAACAACTTGCTCACATCAGAAATTCAGGAAATTAACAAGCGTGGTCATTATCTGATTGCAACAAAGTAACAATACAAAATCTACATATCAAAAAAAGTAGGAGAAAGGTACCATTTTTCGGAGAACGCGATCGTAGTGAGAGAAAGGGTAAGCGAAGGAAAGGAAAAGGACGAGGTCGGAGGAGTTAGGAGGGAGAGCTCGCTTGAGTAAGTGGTGCAGGAGGAATGCTCCGGTGGTCTCCACGCTGTCCTCCACCAGAATCATCTTTCCGCCGCCGCGGCCCTTGCCGTCGATGGCCTCCTCTAAGAGATTAGGCGGTAGGGCATTCGCCATAACTACTGCTACTTGAATTTTCTAGGTCAAAATTTTTGGTAATTGATTTCACAGTATAGTATAATTGGGGGTTCTGAACCAGTTACTGTTGTCACTTTCAAATTTGGGACTATAATTTTTAAGCGCTGGGCCATAGGGGTGAGTGATGGGCTAATGGGCTTAATTATTTCTTTTAACGAGTAGGCTTAAATATATGTAATCAGCTATCGGTTATTTCAATATTTTTACCTTAAATCGTATTGAATCGAAACACTAAAATTTACAATTTTGGGAAAGAAATTATTATATTCAATGGGATTAAATATAAAACATGTTGTAGCTTTTGAAATAAAATGAGATTGTGGATAAATGTAAAATATTTTGTAGCTTTTAAAAGATGGGTATGTTTGTTTTAAATTATGGTAGATGGCGGAAACTCAAATGGTGAAATTTAGTATTTTAAATTTATAAAGGTTGAAGGTAATTTTATATCATATAAAAATATTGGGGTAGATGAATAGATGATGTTGTATTTGTTATACTCGCTGGTTAGAATTTATATCAAATCAACATAGTAATAAGATATTATTGTTAGAGTTATCGAAATTACTGGCGGGACGGACCAGAATTGCAAAAATCTGCCTTTTCGTGGGGTGGGACGAGCTGGCAGGCTACAAAAACCTCAACTGAACCCGCTTAGTGGTAGGCTGCGGGCTTGGCGGATTAGTCCGCCATCTTTTCTAATTCTTTATTTTATAAATTAGCAATAGTAACATTAAGTTATAAATCATTAAATTTAACAAAATCAAATAAAATTAAACAAAATTTTTATATTTATAATGATCACTATAAAAAATTAAAAAAGAATAAAATTGTACTTATAAATAAAGTTTATCATTCATTAATCACATTCATAACGTCCTACATATTAAAGTTCATCATTCATCAACCATAATAATTCATAATATAGTCAACTTCTACAAATTCAATTCATCTTTCATAGGCGCAAAGTTTACAAAATGTCTAAAAAAATAACATTATAATAGTTAAAATGTATAATAAATATATAAAAAAATTATAAGCTGAGTTTGAAGATAAGGTTTTTTTTTGGCTTTTCAACCACACCTTATCCACAGTGTAGAATGGAAAAATTTGTTTTGGGATTTTTTGCAGTCTAGGAAATATTTCGTTGCGATGCAAAAAACGGGGGGAAGGAATTTTCCAGAAAGAAATTATTATATTCAATAAAACGATTAAATATAAAACATGTTAGTGGTTCGGAGCTTTCCACTGAAATTCCTTCGCCGGACTTATCACCTCTCAACAATCGCCTACACAGTTTACTTATCAATAAAATGAGATTGTGGATAAATGTAAAATATTTTGTAGCTTTTAAAAGATGGGTATGTTTGTTTTAAATTATGGTAGATGGCGGAAACTCAAATGGTGAAATTTAGTATTTTAAATTTATAAAGGTTGAAGGTAATTTTATATCATATAAAAATATTGGGGTAGATGAATAGATGATGTTGTATTTGTTATACTCGCTGGTTAGAATTTATATCAAATCAACATAGTAATAAGATATTATTGTTTAGTTATCGAAATGGCTGCGGGACGGACCAGAATTGCAAAAATCTGCCTTTTGGTGGGGTGGGACGAGCTGGCAGGCTACAAAAACCTCTCAACCGAACCCTTCTCTTTTTTGGTAGGCTGCGGGCTTGGCGGTTTTTGTCCGCCATCTTTTCTAATTCTTTATTTTATAATTCATCAAAACAAAATATTAACATTTTCCCCCGATTTTAAATCATTAAATTTAAAATAAACGAGCAAAATCAAATAAAATTAAACAAAATTTTTATATTTATAATGGTGATTCACTATAAAAAATTAAAAAAACGTAAAAGCGATAATAAAATTGTATTATAAATAAAGTTTATCATTCACCCTTTCACCTCGGGACTTATCACATTCATCCAAACGTCCACCCCTCAACATTGCCTACCCTTAAATGTTCATCATTCATCAACCATACTAATTCATAATATAGTCAACTTCTACAAATTCAATTCATCTTTCATAGGCGCAAAGTTTACAAAATGTTTAAAAAAATAACATTATAATAGTTAAAATGTATAATAAATATATAAAAATTATACCCCACGCAATCTAAGGTATATTCTTGAAACTTGGACCACTTCTCTTGGCGGACATTATCAAAGCCCAACTTTGAACACAATTGGGCTAGCAAGATAGGTCTCTTGATCATCTCCACAGGCTAATTTCATCTTGCTCCCCAACCTTCTCTTCACGATGACGTGGTCATCGATCGGTATGTTCTGCCATTTGATCTTACGAGATCAACGGGTTAAATTTGTTTTGACAGATCTAATTTTAATTATTTGTTCTCTCGTATTCACTTTATCCAAAACTAAAATATCTTTAATTATTATTCACTTTATCCAACTTTTCACAAGAATTAATTAAGAAAATTATTAATTAACGACAAATTGTACTATATGTGAGGCATGTCTTTTTTATTCTTTTATTTACCTACAAGGTAATTTTAATAAATATTATTACAAAAATATATATAAGGACAAAATTGAAATATGATATTTAATCCTTCTAAATTAGTGCAAAATGACAATTATCTTAAAATAAAAGAATTTCTCTAGAAAAATAAATAAAATGAAACTTTTTTTTAAGGGTGGAGCATATATAATTATTAGAATAACTATATGTCAAATACATTGTATAAGATTGAATATGTTTTTTTTAAGGGTGGGCATGTTGTTGAATTTTGGAATTCGGATAATAAATCACAAATTAGAACAAGAAGGGGAAGATAATATTTCATTTGTTTTTAAATTTCCGTGATTTTCTGGTATTTTGAATAGAGGAGAAGATTTATATGAGACAATTTTATGCAAGGGATGGAGTTCTAAATTTGTACTTGAGTTATATATAATTTTAGACGAGGTATCATGTGAAACTGGTGCACAAATGTAGGATCCGTGCACTCGCTCCGACCCTATCCAACTAATTACATCTGGGTCATACATATAGTTCCATTTTCTACCTTCTACTCTCTCTCCCTTCCAACCAGTCCCTCACGTCACCACCTGCGGGCATCTCATCCCGCCATGGCCAGATTGTCTTCATCGACGCCGCCATCGGCCGCCGCCTAACCTTCCCGAAGCTATGGCGCGCCGTTTCCGCCTCTCTTATCGCCGAATTCGGCATCCACAAAGGCCACACCATCCTCCATCTTTCCACCAATTCCATCTACTTCCCCATTGCCTGCCTCACCGGATGTCACTTGACGCCCTTCGCGGAGCTATGGCGCGTCGTCTCTGCCTCCCTCGCCGCCGAATTCGGCGGCATTCGCAAACCCCGCATCATTCTCCTCCTTTCCCCCAATTTCATTTCCCCAGGACGTCATGTCACTCGTCCCATCATGGAAGTTGCACTTTTTAATTACATTAAGTTGCATATTTTTGTTACAGGTAATTGCACATTTCAATTATAAGTAGTTGCATGTTTTACATTATAGGTTCTTGCACGCTTTTTTTTTTATAAGTAGTTGCATGCTTCTGTTATATAGGTGTATGTTTTTGTATCTAGAAGATTTTTGGATGTTATAAGTAGTTGCACGCTTCTGTTATAAATAGTTGTGTGCTTCTGTTATGAGTAGTTGCACACTTCTGATATAGGAAGTTGCATGTTTCTGTTATAGGTAGTCGCGATTCTGTTAAAAATAGTTGCATGTTTCAGTGATAGTAAGTTATACAATTCTAGTATAGGTAGTTGCATGTTTTTGTTATCAGTAGTTGCATGAATAAAAAAAATTAAGAAAAAAAAAACATGAATGGAAATCGAACCTTGTATCTTAGCCTTGAAAGGCGCATATTCAACCGCTACACCAGAGTCGAACCTTGCAATGGTTATGACACCATAATATGTTGACTAATGTGTATGACCCGTTTTTTTTTAAGTGGATCACTTATGGGTGAGTGCACCGTGTACATCTGATGCACAGGAGATCCACTCCTACTTTTAACATGTCTTTTTTATGGGGCTGCATAAATTTATGAGTCATATAACATGATAAATGAAATTTGTCTCACGTATAAAATTGTTTCATGCAAATTTTTTGTTTTGTATGTATAAATTGATTGAAGATAAAAAAAATTCAATAGTTGGAAATTAAAAAGTTTATGGTATTTAAAACATTATAATAATAAGAATCATCTAGAAACACCTAACCCAAAGTCCCAAATAGCCAAATTAGAATTTGTAATTAAAGTAGTTGTATACTTGTATATAATGCACACGCTTTAAATTATGTCAATTTAACGGCAAAAAAACATTTTATTACCCAAATACAAATACAATGGGCACTGGGTAGGTGAAGTTTTTAACTAAATAAGTTACTACTACCAATACGAGATTAACGGATTACACATTAAAATTAAAAAAATATATTATGCATTAGTTACAATGGCGGGGAAAATATTATTTTAGTCGTGTAATTTTGGATGATTTTATTTTTTATCCTATAATATTTTATTTTTTTAATTTAGTCTTGAATGTGTCAGTTTCAATTTTTTTGATAGAAAATTTTAACTCGCGTCAGAATAAGCACGTGCATCTTACGTGACACTTTAAAATTGAGGATTTTAAAAAAAAAATTAGACGACCTACACAAGTGGATTGTCTTGTAATTAAAAATGATTAATTTTGAAGTCTCACGTGAGGTGCACATGTTTATTCTGGCGAAATTTTAAAATTTTCATATAAAAAATAACTGAAATTAACACATTCACGACTAAAATTAAAAAATGAAAAAATTATAGGATTAAACATGATATTTTATCTACAATTGTATGACGATGGGAGAGATTAAGTAGGATAATTGATTGATTTATACTAAACCTGATGTATTATAAATAACTTTGTTAGACGAAATATCTACCTATTTTTTTCCACATTCTTTAATCAAATTGAACATTTTTCTACAAATTGCATACTAGAACATGGGACACAGGGTTATAAAATTCGTTTGATTATTAAATTGTCCAATCTAACTAAGTAGCAGCATACATGTATTGTTAGCTCAAATTAAGCTAAAAGCCAAAAGCTAGTTAGTGCAAACATTATGCAATCCCACCTCATTTTGGTTTAACCATGATATTGAGTACAATTGTTAATTATTTGCTAAAAATAGTAAATAATGATTATTTATCCATTTTGATATGGGCTCAATATTAAGGAGGAATATGATCCTTAAAAGTCATTTTATCATTTCAATTATTAATACAAAATTTGCTCGTAAAAACACGCGTAAAAGTCAACTATGCATAAAATTGATGGACGGATGGAGTATCTTTTAGTTGATTTTAATACAAAGCCATTGTAATGTTTCTTCAAATCTAGTTTCATAAGTACCCAATAATCTAATATTAAGTTTTTCAAGAGTGGATAGTCCGGTCGGATATACTGAAAATAATGTTACGTGTATTGGGTTTAGGAGTCTGATGGCTTGCACATCGATCTACAATAATTTCAATTCAACTAATAGATCTTCTGATTTTGGTATTGTTCAAAATATAATTATTCTTGATGATCTGTGTTAACAAATTTGCGTTCTTTATTATTTTCGTTCATATTTTCTATTATAATAGTAGTTCAATTTTTAACATCATATTGTGTATTGTACAAAAATCGTCATATAATACAACATATTGATACCATACCAATTTACCTTTTTTTTTTTTTTTTCTGAAATGATACAATACAAAAACTTTTGCTGTATTGAAATTGCGATATATTAATTTTTTTTTTAACAATACATGCATATATATTGTGTAGTACCAAATTTTCTGCATATTGAAATTTATATAAGGTATTGGTTGCCAAAATAAAGAAGTATCGAAAAATTTAAATATTTTTATTGTTATCGTGTCAATTTTTTTCAGTACCATACTATATTATTATACCGGGAAAGTTAATATATTATTTCCTCATTTTTTTAATAGATGTCATTCGGGTTTTTAAGATAAATTAATGACATATTTTTTTTTTAAAATTAACCTTAATTAATATTATTTAAATATTCTTAATAATAAATACTATTGGTTGAAAAATTAAACACACAATATTTGTAGAAAATTTGAAATTTCAATATTAAGGATAAATATGAGATAAATGGAGGATAAAATACCAGAACGATATTTATTTCACAAATAATTCAAAAGACTAAAAACGACATGTAAATAAAAAATGAGGGAGTATTTTTTTTTAGTTTAATAAGTGCATTATACTAAAAATTTTGGTACAACAAAAACTTATACTCCCTCTGTCCAACTATATTTGTCTTATTTTTTTTTTAATGACGTCTCACTATATTTCTCTCAGTCCATAAAAGGAAAAAGTAACACTCCACTAAATATTATTTTAATATTATTTCACTCACTTTTCATCTCAACTATCCCAAACTACCTTCACTTTTCATCCATGAAATATTATAAAAGCCCATTATTTATTATTTTAATATTATTCCTTAAACAATTCAACAAAAAGAAGTGGGACAAATATAACGGGACGAGTGGTCTCATATGCACCCGGGTGCACCGTGCACTCATAGTGCATTTTAGAAGCGTGTATCTATACAAAATAGAAACGTGCAACTATTTCAAACAGAAGCATGCAACTATGTTCCTATATTAACAATTACACTTTTATGTGTTTAAATAAGTCGTATTTTTCAACATAACAAGTTGTACGCTTTTAAAATATACTATAAGTCTGCGGTGCGTCCCGGAAATCATCTGAGCCCTAAACCTCCACGGGACGGAGGGAGTTATAACAATTACATAAATTGAATATTATAAAGTATAGTATTATATAATATAACGCGTAGATTATGAGGTTCCCATGTCTTCAACGTGCTCATATTTAGAAAAAGTATATAATCCAAATATTAAAATGAAATTGTATGATGAAACTGTCTCACATTATATTAATCCTATATACCTTGTTATTTTCTGTACCACTAATCAGGGCAAATTTTCCAAATCTGTAATTTAATTTTAGGAGTTATTTTTCTTATTTTTTTCAATTTTAGTTTTTTGTTTTTTTTAATTTCCAGTTTTCTTTTAAATTTAATTTTAATTTCAGTTTTAAGTTTTTTTTTTTGACCCACCCGGACCCAAATTCGGCCTGAGTGGTTCATAGTTCACTCGACTTAAGTGATTCATGGTTCACCCAATGGTTAGTATATGATTTATGATTCATTGTTTAAGGGTTATGGTTTAGAATGCATAGTTTATCCAAATTAAAATTGAATTCAATTGTACCAATTTGAATTGGTGCATGGGGTGCACAAGAGGGAGCGACTCCCTAATCAGGGTCGCTCTCACTAACTTTGTAGTTAATATTCCATCCAATTTTTTAACATTTCTCACCAATATCATCTTAGCCCCTATGCATAGGCAAAAGTTATTAGAAAATTCTTAACGCAAATACCAGCTGGCAATATCAATAATGTTTTACTCTTTCCATTTTAAATAAATATATGTTGAATACATTGAACTTAAAATTGGCAAAATAACCATTTAAAGACGTTTTAAAAAAATTAATAAAAGAAGAAAAAAGAGCTGTCAAAACACTGTATTCTTTGTTTAATTTTGATGTTGAGATTCATATCCAGTCTCTAATTATGATATTTCTCTTAATTTTAAATAAAATAGACGTATAGATCACAAACTTTGCATTAATACATACATCTATCCGGCGTGTCAAAATTAAAGTTCTTATATTTTGTGTGTTATTATAATTTCATATTAATCGGTTAAAAAAAACATTTCATATTAATTTGAATATTCTAAAAAAAATGATACTCCCCCATTCTATTAAATTTATGCACATTTATCTTATTCGTTTGTCCACCAAATTTATGCATATACCTATGTTCATAATAAAATTGTAAACTGATGAAAATAATCATTTTCTTTGTTTATTTCATTTGTTTAGGGGAAGTGTTAGCAATTGTTTTTTGTTTCGAAGAAGACATAAATATTAGAGATATTGCGATTTTATATATTTATATAAAAATTAAATTGATAGTGTGTGAGATTAAAAGTGATATTTCCCAAAAAAAAAGTTACAGTCTCCCATAATTACAAGAACCACCAAAAAGCAAGTCTCGCTTATGTTTAAACATTATATGCAATCAGTCTTTGACTCTTGTATTTTTCTTTTAAATAAAATCAAATGTGGATAAATATTATTTTGAGCAATGACCAAACTCCGTGACAATAAAACTTTAGTGTTTTTTTTTTTATTTTTTTGTCTTTTAAGTCATTTTCTAAATAAAAAAGAGAATATTCATTTATTTTTATTTTGAAGAAAAAAAGAGAACAGAATTTCAAAATGAATCAATTTATTTTAAATTTTTTTTTATATTCAATTATGATGCCTATAATAATAGGCAATTTTTTTTTTTTTTTCAATAAATTTTTAATAAATTTTTGATTCATTAACAAAAAAACACAAAATTATCGAACTCAAAATAACACAACCTAAGAAACGAGTTTCAAATGTTATCCAAATTTTCGTAGGTTAAAAAAGAATCTTTAAAATGAATCTTGACCTAAAAAATTTAGGAATGAATATGTTGCAATAAATTTTTGATTCATTAACGTGTAGCAACTCAAAACACAACCGAAGGAAATATTTGGAAGATCTTTGGGCATCTCGACCTAAAATTTTAGGAGGAGGTCTCTCTTGTGCACCCTATTTTGTATTTTTAAATATACAATTTGTTTCATGATTATTAACATTGAAACGTGAAATAAATTTCATGCTTCAGTGTGAATAAATTTAACAAGTTATATGAGTGAATGATGCACTTGATGCGTGCATAGAAGGCCCACGATCCACTCTAAAAGTAAATTAGAAATGTGAGCGATTTTTTTTTAAAAATTAAGATAGGAATAAAAATGGAAAATGTATGCAATTATAACATTAAATAATTTGAATTGAAAATTCCACCTAAAACATTAATTTTTCTGAGTACTACAAAGTGCTCTAAAATCACTTATTTTTAAAGTTGTTAGACACATCTTTTTTTAAAAAATAAGTGCTTCTAAATTTTGTATATTGTGTTTCAAAACACCTCGGAATCAGCTGGAGTACACGTTTAATAAGGTCTCATTTGCTTCTCGGAACTAAATGAATTAGTTGTGATAGAACTGAGTATGATTTGGTTGATTAAATGAATTGCTTGAATCAAGATATATATTTGAATTATAAAATTGTATATTTTTTTTATCTTGTATAGAAAAATTAATATTTATTTTTTAAATTGCAAGATTAAGTGAAATAATTATTAAAATATTATAAATGCTCTTAAAATGAACTAAAATAATTACAATTTATTCTTATGAATCAATTCAATATAATAATATTTTATATTGGGCCCTCCACCTGTTATATGTTAATCCCTTAATATAAAAATAAAATATATTTTATACACAAAGTAAACATGTATCCTGAATCCTTGTCTAGCATATCCCAAAAATCAAAGCCTGATATTTTTTGTACAAGTATAGAAATTCATGATGAAAAATATCCGGATAATAAAGGTCTGTACGGAACGAGGGGGATTTGTGTAGAAATTAAAACATGTGACAAAAACCTGGATTCACTCGCCAAATCCAACTTTGGGAAAATAATGATAAAAAATAAAAAAGTAACGGCGAATTATTTTATACAAACCCATAAAATATGGCTTTTTTGCTTTTGTTTCTTTCTCTTTTTTAATTTGGGATAAATATAAACTGATGTAAAATATAAGTCCATTTTTATAAAATATAAATATTGCAATATAATAAACTAATAAGTGAGGACACGGTTTTGACCAAAATATATTATATCGATCATAGATATTGAATAACCTCGATTATGTCGTCATTGCATAAAAAATAGCCGGCCAAAAAAGTATCTCATATAAATTTCATCTTTTATTTTGTTAATTTTCATTTTTTTTAGTAAGTTTTTTCATTGTTGCATTATTGTATCGTAATGTCCATTTATATCCTCTCTATCCCTATTTTACGCTATATTATTTTTTTATTTAGCGGATAGAGACCAATTCCTTAAATTAGCAAATAATTGTGTGAATCATTGAACTCTATTTCTTTAATATTACTGTTATAAATATGCACAATCACTATTATATATAAATTTTATCAGTGTTATGCATAAATAATATCACTGTTTAAAAACTATTTTATTTTAAAAATAATTTTTTAAACAATAATAATGTGTATGTATAATATTGATAAATTTCATTATAAACTTTATCTACATGAGTGTTACTCATTTATATTGTGTAAAGAGCTAATAGATGTAGAACGGGTGTTCAATTTCTTATAAAACCTAATTCCAATACAATTACTTATATTATATTATAAAAGATAGAATAATTTCCGGTGAAATTTGTTTATAGTAATAAATTTATACCATTACACTTATTAATTGATATCACAATATTATAAATTGAAATTATAGCATTAGATGCTATCGGTACTAATTTATAAAAATATTATAGTATCAGTTTATAAGTGTAATAATATAATTTTTCATACTATGAACAAATTTCACATAAACCCAAAAGATATACTCCCTCCGTCCATAACTCGATTGAACATTTATTGTGCACACGAGTTTTAAGAAAATATTTTTTTATTATTATTAAAAGGGATGAAATTGTTTTTTGGTGGGGTTGAATGATAAAAGTAGTGATATTTGTGTAAATTAAACGAGATAAAATTGACTTTAGTGTTGAAAAATGTAATGACATTGAATGTAATATTGAGGTGTTTGAGGGATACAAATAAAAGATAAAAAATTATTTTATTATCATTTATAAAAATGTTCAATTTAGTTTGAGACGGACTTCTTTGATAAATGTTCAATTGAGTTAGAGATTATGAAGTAATATTTACTTGAATAAACTTTCAAAAATAACATATTTTTTTTAAAAAATCATAACATCATTTCCAAAATTTTAAACAATTTGATCCATTTCCCATTAAATTTGGATTCAAATACAATTTGGCCACTTATCCTGGGGTGAGAAGACAATCCTACCCCCCAGTTAAGCTTGGGTAGATAAGAATTGTGAGGGTATATTTGTCGTTGAAGATTCTTCTTTTATGCCACTCCTGTCCGATTTGTACTGAAAAATGTCAGAGCATAATAAGTTGGATATTTAAGTAGTATGGGTTTACAGTCTCAACCCCTAATAAACTCGGTTATTACATTTCAGTACTTAAAAGTTATGACTGTTAAAAATAAATCCAGTCGAGTCAAACGTTGTTAATACTATGAAAGCTTGTCTGAAAATATGGGTGCCTCACTCTAAGATATAAAAATTACTACTTTTTTTTATTTTAAGATGCGTTATCAGAAAAATAGTTTTTGACTTTAGTTCAAATTTTGAACTAAAATGTAAACTATTTTTTTGTCTGATATCTTTAAAAGAAAACTATAAAAAAAACTTATACCTGTAAAAAGTTTTTTTCAAAAATATATCGAAGTTTTAATGTTATGTTTGAATTGATTTTTTTTTGGGAAACCATGTTTGAATTGATTTGACTAACAATCAAATCGAATTTGCACCAACTTAATTGATACGAATTCAAATGATTTGGTACTCCATTTTTTACGCAAGTCAAACTTTGGATTTTATCATTATGATTTGATTTGATTTACAACGCATTTTGTTTTCACTATCATTTTTAATCAGTATATGAAATTTTTACTTGCATATCAAAAGAGATTAATTGCAATATAACGCAGGATTAGTAAAGATAAATAAAATTTAATAATTAGTTTGTTAGTACTACATATTCACTTCATTATTATTACACCATGAATTATGCTAAATTATTCCCTTGTCTCAAAATAAATCGGCTGAGCTAATAAAAAATAAGAAATAATATTAGGGTAGATGTCATGTGAAATTTGTTCACTGTAAAATCGTAATCGTATTTACAGTTTGATCCTTCAATTATCACGATATAATATTATTTTATAATGTAAGTCATATTTTTAATTATTATTACTAATACCTTTCTTCAAATATAAGTTATATCATTTAATATTACGAGTAATATTCTAGTAATAAGTTAAATCCTTTAACTTTATAAGTCTTACTCGTTAATTAATTTCACGAATGTTTTGTGTAAAAATTAATCAATCTATACTTTGTCATAATATTAAGATATATTTATATTTATTTATCGAATAATGCACTCGGTATAGAATCAGCTCGTGCAATAAATATTTAACAATCCAAATAATTTATTTAACTGTGTAAGTATACAAAATATGAATTTAGAAGAGTTTATTGGGCTGGTTGAGAATAAAGCAATAAATGAGGACCAACAATGCAAAAATGGACCGAGAGCGAAAAGGTGGAAACCAGTCCTAAAAAGAACAGCCCCTGTATGGCTGTATCTCAATTTAACTTCACTCTCTCTTTCTCTCTCTCTCTATTTCTCTCCCATTTCTTGGACCCCTCAATTCTTTTCTTTTCTTTTCTTGTTCTTCATTCTTCAGAGTACAAGTCCTTGTTGCTACTCTCAGAAATTTGCAGACTTTGAATTTTTTAAGGAGAATACAGAAATGGGGTGGTTTCTTTGCTGTGGAAAATCAAAGAATGAACATGATGATCAGATCGCATCTATAGGTACTTGTGGATATAAATGTGTGAATGAAATATTTATGCGATTTTCTGCATTTGGGGTCTCGGAATTCTACAACTTTGGGATGCTTTTCAATTTTTTATTTTTTTTAAAGATTGAACTTTTAGTTGTTATGTTACTTATCCGCATTTCATGTGGGGATTTGATGATTTGGACTTGTATCATTTTCTTGATCCAAGTTATTTTGGTGATATATTTTGTGGAAATTGCAGTTTATTTAGTTAGTGTTCTTGATATTATTGTAGTGGGGTTTTATGTAAATTGTTGTTCTTTGCATAGAATTAGGTTTATTTTAAGAGGTTAATAATTATGTTCTGTGGAAAGATTCAATTTTTAAAGATTATGCCGCCTTCAGTGTATATTTTTCTTCCAGATGATACTGTTTTAATTTTTTTTTTAAAATGTGCTATGGATTGTTATGCTGCGTTTTGTTGCAGTTGAGTCCTTTAATGATTTGTAATGGTTGATGAAAGTACGCAATTCCTCTTGTTTTGTTTGCTTTCTGTCTCATTAATCCACATTGTCCTTCTTAAGCTTTTAAAAAAGTGCCAAGGGCCTTGTATTACTGTAAATAATAGTGAAGTCGAATTATGTTATTCACTTTTTTGTAATAATTTTTGTTTGATTTAGTTGCCATTCACTGTTGGTGTTATCGTGAACTTTTGACTTCCTGCAATAATGAATAACTTCCAAAAGATGCATCGTTTGTATTATGCAAAGAGCTGTTCTGCATTATAGATTCAATTGTGGCTTACAAATCGCTGTTATTGGTTACTTTCCTTATTGTCCTTTTTTTCTTCTTTTTTTATGGCAGAAAAACTAAAGGTAAGTTCATCATTTGATATAAAGAAGGAAGCTACCAAAGATGGAGGTTCTGGTCATATTGCTGCACACACATTTACGTTTCTTGAGTTGGCTACAGCTACCAAAAATTTTAGAGCAGATTGTCTTCTAGGTGAAGGTGGATTTGGAAGAGTGTATAAAGGACGACTAGAGAGCACTAATCAGGTTTTTATCCTTGCATCACCATCGAATATGAATATCAATCATAGATTACTGCTTAGATTAAAAATCTGAGCTTGAGTTAATTAGTTTTGACATGCAACATCTTGTGATCGTCTATCCACTTTGAGCCTCATTCTTGTGTGCGACATCCTAAATCTCTTTGTAAAATGATGGACTTTTCTAGTATTTAATTGAAATATGAAGTTCTGTTTCTGGAATAGATAGTATGACTTATTTTAGTTTGTATCTTTGATGAACAAGTAGAGTGAAGAAATGGTTTCAAATATCTTTGATGATTGTACCATCAAACTCTTGGCTAAAGTCTAACCTTGTTTTTTCGTTTATCAAAATAAAGTTATAAAGTTGATGCTGTTACATAATTGGGATAATGGAAATTTTAAAAAAAGTTAAAACTCTTTTTCCTTCAAAATTTGAATTATGACATGAAAATTTTTTGGATTTTGCCCGGAAAGAAGCTGCTAAAGACTGCCAATAACCAACATGTCTGCACAGTCTGAGTTCGTTCAGTTACTATATTATCTTTGAATCTGCATAAGTGATTTCAGTTGGATCATTTGAATGGTGTAGATTGTGGCTATAAAGCAACTCGATCGCAATGGTTTGCAAGGCAACCGGGAATTTCTCGTTGAAGTGTTGATGCTGAGTTTACTTCATCATCCGAACTTAGTAAACTTGATTGGATATTGTGCTGATGGAGATCAAAGACTTTTGGTGTATGAATTCATGCCTTTAGGCTCATTGGAAGACCATTTACACGGTATGGTTCTTATGATTTGTTATACCCTCTCACTTGTACACTTTGCTTTAAACTAGTACATTGGTTCACAGTTGATCATTGCATCATTTTACTAATCTATGAAAGTTAATGCTTGTACTTTCCAGACCTTCCACCAGAAAAGAAGCGTCTCGATTGGAACACGAGAATGAAAATAGCTGCTGGGGCGGCAAAGGGATTGGAGTATTTACATGATAAAGCGAATCCACCTGTTATTTATCGTGATTTAAAGTGTTCAAATATTTTACTAGATGAAAATTATCATCCTAAGCTATCTGATTTTGGTTTGGCCAAACTGGGGCCCGTTGGTGATAAGACTCATGTATCTACTAGAGTGATGGGAACGTATGGATACTGTGCGCCAGAATATGCCATGACTGGACAGCTCACATTAAAATCAGATGTTTATAGTTTCGGAGTTGTCCTCCTAGAAATCATTACGGGCAGAAAGGCTATCGACAATTCAAGAGCTGCCGGGGAACACAATCTTGTTGCATGGGTAAGACTTGAAATATTCTTCTACTGGGAGTTACTCCCTTCGTTTCCAATTTAACTGTCGTATTTGGATGTTTCACATAGATTAAAAAAGTCATATAATACATATAATTAATTGTATAAAATGATTATATACCCTTTTACATATTATCAATGAATCATTTATATCATTTTTGGTCCTTTTTTTCAGTTTAGTACCCCTCTTCACTCTATTGAATTTGTTCATGGAAGTACACTTTACTCTCACGTTTGGTCTGACCATCCGTTGACCGACTTAATCAAGTATTTCGGGGTGCTAAATGTAACGTTTTGAAAATTTATGATTACATTTGCACCCCCAAATTGTTGATTTTGTCAGTCGACAGACAGTCAACTGATGGTGGGATCAAATGTGGGAGTAAAAGTGTACTTTGAGAACCAATTATGACCGTGAGTGGGAGGGGGACCAAAAATGATATTGTCTCACTCATTTATGGTCATTCATCACAAAACTCAAGAGAAGGGCAAAGTTTGAAAAAATATTTATTTTCTCTTGGAAAGCCAAAAGTGACATATTTTTCAACACTTCTTTTCTCTCTAAAATGACTGTTAAAAGTGGGTTCGGCGGGAGTATCAGTATCTTGAATTCCAGCCCAGATCGTCTTTTGTTCATGTAGTAACATATTTTTGCTCAAATTCAAATCAAACGAATGAAGTGATGGATTGATTATGTGAGAATTTTTGCAGGCTCGGCCTTTGTTCAAAGATCGTAGGAAATTCTCACAAATGGCAGACCCGATGCTCCAGGGTCAGTACCCGGCCCGGGGCTTGTATCAAGCCCTAGCCGTTGCAGCAATGTGCGTACAGGAGCAACCAAACTTGAGGCCTCTCATGGCTGATGTGGTAACGGCTCTAACTTATCTTGCATCACAGAAATATAACACTGAGTCACAAAGGACAAGCTCGGGCTCGTCTACTCCAAGAATGCGAAGGGAACAACGATAGTATGTATAAAAAACCAATATAAGTGCCTCCGAGAGATGAGAATCATTTTTACGAATGGATGATGGATTTGGTACGTTCTTAGGATATGATTTGGTTGCATAGGGTTGAAAGATTTTGTCTGGTTTACAACGAAAAAGCCACACCGTGTTGATTTTGTGAAGATTTTTTTGTTTTCTTATGTAGGTATCTATCTCTTAATTCTTGGCCTTCTCCTTTTGCCTTTCTTTTCTTTCTTCTTCTTCTTTTAGTATTCTTACCAACTATCACTCCCGGTGTGTAATATAAGATTTCATGACTTGGACATGAGGGATCTTGTATCTAAATGTTAATACAAATTACTATAAGTCTTGAATTTTCAGACTCCTTGTCTTATTTTTAAGGATCTTGTTAATTGACTCTAACTAAGCATGGGTGCCTAATTTCGGCTCAAACTCAGCAACTCAGTTGTGTAATTTGTCTGAATTCGTGTTGTCTTTCCACTTCTTGGACAGCATAGTTAACAGACAAAGCGAACACAAGTTGGTTGCAACATTGACAAAATTGACATTGTACAACTGTACATGGGGATTTCAATGATTTGGATCATCTGCAGTAACGGCTCTGCAGTAAATTATACTATGCAGTTACTGCGTAGGATCCGTCCTCGGGATGTCAACGTGATGTGGTGGGTGCTTGAAGACCTAGACCCACCCTATTCTTTGAAGGGGAGGGTAGGTGACCCACTCAGGGTCACAATGTCAATGTGGGGCGGGCTGTTGTTAATTAAACTTTTATTATTACAATAATAAAATATACTTCATCTTTTTGCCCCAAACTTGTTTATCTATTTTCCCAAATGGTCAGCCCCAAATTTGTTTCTCTCTTTTCTCAAATGGACAGGGTCAAATTTGTTTACTCATTTTTATAAAATTTAATAAAGTAAATGCACCTTTTTTTAACTACCCCTTTCAACATTTCATACTTACTTTTACTCATAAAAAGTTATTTACTTTAATAATAAAGTAAAAAAGACTACAATAATCTCAATCAAAAAATATTTTATCATTTTAGATACTAATAAATAACTCACATATTAAAATTTGTGCCGAAATAAAGGGTAAACAAATTTGGGACAGAGGGAGTAATACATTTTTTAATATTTAACTTAAAATTAAAAATTTGATTGAAATTTAGATAAATAATATTAAAAATATATTTTTAATTTATTAAAGTTCTTTGAGATTAAGTATTATATTGTTTTTCATATTATATTTTATCAATATATAATAGACCTAAAAAATTTATCAAGTTGAATTTATTATTATTTATATACTAAGATATTCATAAGTATGAAAAATAAGATTAATTGCATTTTACTAATGCTTCCCTACACTCACTTAACAACCAATACAATTTTTAATTTCATTACTACTACTCTCTCTCTCTTTCTAAATTTTCTTTTTCTCACCCTCTCCCACCATGAAAAATATAGTAATATATTACATTTACTTTTTAAGATAATGACTCTAAGGTACAAAAAATAGAAGTAAGTGACTCTTAGGTAAGAAAATTGAGTGACTCTAAGGTACAAAATGAGTCTGTTTTACTCTTACTTTAAATTTTTATTACATTTGTGTCATGCTACCAGCTGGGCCCACAACTCAAAAAAAAAAAAACCCATAATTTGAGCCACAAAATACGCTCCCTCACTCATTTTTCACAAATCTGTTTTTCTCTCTTCCTCTCTCTCTTTTTTTTTCTCTCACCGACGTCCACACGACACCACCTCATCGCCACCAACACGACACCGCCTCCAACCGCCGCTCACACGACACCGTCCACCACCCACCGCTCTCTCTCTAAAAACCACCACCAACCAGTTGCAACACTCGACGCCACCGTTGCCCACAAGACGAAGGTCCACAAGCTCTCGCTCCCCAAGCTCGCGTCGCTGGGGTGAGGCCAGATTTAAGCGAATTGAAGGCGACGACACGGGGGCGGCGTGAAGAAGGTAAGCGTATTTTTTTGTTGACAAAAACTTGTATGCAATATTGCATACTAGTGTTATGTGCAATTCTAGTCCAAATTGGTATTTTTCTAAGAATTCGCTGGTCAGACGAATTGGGTCGAATCAAGCCCAGGCCCGTGCTACGGATCCAGCGCATTTACTTTCTTCTTCCTCGCGATTCCTAGGTTTTTCCATCCTGGCAACACGAATCTGGTGCTTTCAAATTCTTCTACCTCGCGATCTAGGGTTCTTCTTCCTTGCAACCAACTAGATTTTACAGTCGTGCGTCTGCAGGTTTTTCCTTCTCCTCCTTATTCGAATTCTTCCATATTCTTCTTGTTTTCTCAATTTTCTCATCCTTTGCAATTTATAGGTCCTTCCGTTATTTTTCCTCACGATTTTGTGACGCAATATTTCAGATCCTTCTGCACTCTTCTCACGCTGTTCTTTAAACTTGTAAATTTGGACTGGAGATTTTTTTTTCGCGCTTGTACTGATTTTTGTTAATGTAGTAACACTCTTTTTTTCATAGGGTAACACTCTTTTGTTTATGTAGTAACACATCAAATTGTTCTTTAAATATGTAATTTTGGACTGGGGATTTCTTTTCGCGTTTGTACTGATTTTGTTTATTTGGTAACACATTATTCTTCATAGGGTAACACTTTGTTCATGTCGCAACACTTGTTTTTTTAGTAATATGTAACAATGTATACATGTCGCAACACTATGTGAATACTCATGTGTTACCATATGAACAACAATGTGTTACCTTATGAACATTTATGTGTTACGTTATGTTTTAATACATGTTACGTTACGTAAGATATGAAGTTTATGAAGTTATTTCAATATAACAATGTAGTAACACTTAAACATAGATGTAGTAACACACAAAAACCTGGCAAAAAAATTAAAAAATATGTGCTCAATAAGAATTGAATCTGCGACCAAATACCTTAACAATAGACCTGAACCACCAGGCTACAACACATATTTGATAAACATATCCTTCAATAAATATATATTGGTCCGCTAAACCAGCGCCAGACCCGCGCCAGACCCCTGCTTGGTCAACCCGCGAATTTTCAATTTTTTCTTCTTATTTGTGTGTATTGCACATAACACTATGGTGCAATATTTCACAAGAGACCTTCTCATTTTGTTTTTATTTTTCTGTTTTTTTATTTCTATATTTTTGTAGATCTGAGAAATTGAGAATTTTATTTTTATTTTTCTGTATTTTTCTCGGTTTTGAAACAGATACTTTTGGTGTTCGATTTGTGTTGAATATGCAACAATTTGCATATTTTCCCCGCTTTTCTAATTCCTTGGTATTCTGTATGATTTGGGTGCTCCTATTCTGTATTATGTAGTTTTAAGAAGTGGGCTCTGATTTTGTAGATCCGATGAAGGCGGAAACCCACCTGGTTGTGTTAAACGGCGGCTGCAGTCAATTAATGATGAATAAGACCCCTGTTATTAGTCTGTTGCTTAATTCATTTTTATTTTGTGTTGATTTTTGTATTGTTTCTTAATTTTGTTTATTTTTGCAGATTTATTGCCTATCTGTCATTATGTGTTTTTAATTATATTTTTCTATAGTACAATTTTCGATTAGGTTTTGATTATATTTTTCTATAGTATAATTTCAGATTTTTATAGAAAAAATAAATTTTTATGTAATCTGTAGATTAGATGTATTTTTGCAAATTTTTTGTTTTTAATAGGGAAAGTACAATTTCTGTAATATTTGGGGATGTACAATTTTTTATAGGGAAAATACAATTTTTAAAGAAAATGCACTCCAAAATTGGTCTAAAATATATATATATATTTTTTTTAAAAATGCACTCCAAAATTGATCAAAATACAATTTTTTTTAAAAAAAAAATCACTCCACAATACAATTTTTTTTTAAATGCACTCCAAAATTGGCTTAAAATGCAATTTTCTTTAAAAAAATGCACTCCAAAATTGATAAAAATATAATTTTTTTAAAAAAATGCACTTCAAAATTAGACTAGAGGTGTAAAAATTAAAAGAATTTATTTTTTTAAAGTTACATATTTTCTGAATTGCAAAATGAGTTAATAAAATGCACTTTGAAATAAATAATGAAATTATATTAATAAATAATTTAAGAGTGAACAACTTTCAAATCCGAAATAGGACATATAAGTACTAATAGGTGCAAGATTTTTTTTAATTACTATGAGGTCCAAAATCATGTTTCAAAAGACAAGAATACCCTTCCTTTTCTACACTCTCCTATTTTCCATTCTTGTCTTTCCCTTATCTCCAATTCAACATGCACATATGCATCTAAACATGCATAAGTTCATTTTTGAATGAACCTATGCATCTCCGTTACAAACCATTGGATATGAAAATTTTAATTTGTATATAAAACAAGATGCATATATGCATGTCTTCCTATTTTTTTTTTCCATCTACTCCTTTAAGGGAAAGATAAGAATGGAAAATAGGAGATGTGACATGAATACCCTTATTTTCCTACACTCTCCTATTTTTAAATTTTGTCTATTTTTTCATGTCACATCTCATATTTTCCATTCTTGTCTTTCCCTTAAGGGAGTAGATGGAAACCAAAAATAGGAAGACATGCATATATGCATCTTGTTTTATATACAAATTAAAACTTTCATGCATAAATTGACGAATACATGAATTTATATATTTTCGTCTCCAGTTCAACATGCACATATGCATATAAACATGCATATATGCATCTAAACATGAGAGAGAAAAAGGAGGCAGGTTGGACCTAAGAGTATTTAATTTTATGAGGTGAGGGGTATAATTGGTATAATTGGACCTAAGAGTATTTAATTTTAGAATTTGGACCTAAGAGTATTTAGAGTGTGGAACTTGGACTAGAAAGTCTTTATTTCATAATTTAATTAATTTAATAATTTAAAATATTTAGACTTTTAAAATTTTAAATTATAAAAAGTCAAAATGCGTCAAAAGTGCAGAAAACGGGTCAGAAGTGCAGAAAACGATCAAAAGGGTAACTTAAACTTTTTAACCATAATTTTGTATCTTAGAGTCACAATAAAGTTACATTGTATCTTGGAGTCACTTGGAGAGGGTACAAAGTGACTCCCCCTTACTTTTTTCATATAATATTAGATACTGTATATATTAATCAAAATTTTAAAACTGTAAAATGGATCAAAACAGGGTGGGGCGAGACCCAAACCCATCACAATGTAAGTCATGAGAGGCGATTTGATTTCACTGTTCCACTTTTCGCATTACACTCAACATTCCACCATGTTGAATTTTCAACATATGAAAACAAGGTATAATAGTCCATTGGATTATTTTTATTATTCCACGTGTCAACCATGTATACTATTGAATACAAATTGGAACACCAATTGTGAAATAGATGATTTCATTCCCATTGAGAGAGGGTAACCTAAACAAGGTGTGTCAGGCGAGGGCGGGTCAAATTTTGCCATCTCACTTGGAAATAAACTTTCAGAAAAAATTATGTGCAACAGCAACCATACATACATATAACATAATGAAGATACAAAACAAAGAAGCAACAATAACTCGATCAAAAATTTAAAACCCATGTTCCTTATAATTTTTTTCCACTCACAAAGCTATTACAGTCATTGAATGAATAAACAAACAATCAAACAGTAACAAATAACACTTATCTGTGATGAATTATACTAAACAAAACTTTATATAGTTCCAAAAGTTGAGTGATGGAAGGTGTTTCTACATTTACAATTGCATTGAGTTTGTTATACCTTGTCCTCTATGTTATGGCCATTTGTCTCGTCCTTCTGTCCTTCGTGCACCAATTTCCCATCATTGGTCTCCTCAACGCCTGTAGGCTTCCCCTGTTCATTAAATTTATCTTTTAGCACAATTTGGTGGCAGCCGAACAAGAGTGACTGAGTTCAACTTAAGCAAAGAAATATAGAGGTTGTACATTTTTCTAATATCAGATGACTGACTTGCCAGAAATGCTATATATCAGAGCTATGATCTTAGCAATTCTTTTTTCTAATGAGATTTTTTTCCCTTGCCATAAGCCAACTCCAACTGGACCCCCATATAGTCAATATGGTGCACTGAATGGTAAATGAGTAACCATTTTCCAGGACATTGTGGCTAAATAATTACTTTCTAAAATTATTTTTAGTTTTGATAGTTAACAGGGTTACTTTTGAGGTTAAAAGGCAGCTTTATTGAGGGTCTTAAGAAAAAAATATTATGTAAGCAAACTTATTAAGGACTTATTTTGAAACACTTAAAACAACTTCCAGAAGCACTTATTTTCAAAGCTCCCTCTCACAGCTTTTGAAAATAAGTGCTTCTGGAAGCTGTTTTAAGTGTTTCAAAACACACCCTAACTACAGGGAGTAAGAATGAGGCAACAGTAACCACTTTATCGCACAAATAATACTAAAACCATGAACCATGTATCATTGTGACCTCACCTTGTTCCTATCACGCCATCCTAATGCGAATGGTCTAGAAAGTAAACTAATCTTTCTTGTAGGCATTTCAGGTGAGGAATCTTGATTGCTTTGCTGAGTAGATCTGCAAAGCAAAAAAACATAAAATAATTCAGGATGCTTCATTTTCCACAATGAATAAATTAATTACATGGAACTTCGGGTTCAATATTTTTCTTACAAATACCCCCTCAACAGATGTGATTTGTGAAAACCAAATGTCAGAAGCTGGTACTTGTAAGTCTGAAAGGGCAGGATTTTTTCCCCCATAATTAGGCTACCCCTTAGGAGTAGTTTTTGTATTTATTCGGCACTAAATTCAACAATTTGTTGAATAATAAGAGGATTACCGAGGAGAAGGAAGCGGTTTGTTCTGTCCCGACTGGTACTGCAAGGTTGCCTCCAGCATGGACTCAGCCATGACTGCCCTCTTCTCCATTTCAGCCAAGGCAGCAGATGCTTCTTCGTATTTTTCCTGCAACACAAACTCCATCATTTCTATGGTAGGGAAATTCGAAGAGGAAATACAATGGACATATTAAAGCATCAAAATGCTCCATAAGGATACATTGTGAAATAACGATGTGGGGGTTCTTTTTGTAAATATTACGATTAAACTAAACAACAGCTGATAGAAGGCAAAACCTGAAGCACATGAGCAGTATATCTCTGGGCAGCGGCATCTTGCTCAGCAAATATACGAGCATCCTCTGTCACTTTCTGTTCTTGTTCTACCCTCATTAAAATCTGTTAAATAAAACAAAAGACACAATTGACATGTTTATTTATATAATAAATTGAGGAAAAAGTAAGATTTAAGAATGAGAGAAATTGCTGCTGAATCACATAGCAATATTCTTACTTGAAGCATCGCACTCTCTTGTTCCTGCTTATCAGCAAGGGCTTGTCGAATCTCAGCGATCTCTTCCTCTAACTGCTCAACCTAAACCCACAAACAGATGCACTGCCATCAGGTTCCATAGTTACAAAATTTTATAAAAGGATTAATATAGCAGAAATATAACATCTCAAGTATGGGGTAGAAGACAAGATATCTTTCAAAAGAAAATCCTATACAGCAAAGAAGAATCGTGAATAACTATCATTGTATTATTCTGCATTTTTAATGTATTACACACAACGAGCATCACTCTGAAGTAATAAAGATTAAACAACTTAGCACATCAAGCTTCCTACATACCCTTGCACTTAATTGCCGCCGATTATCCTGTTTAACCATCTCCATTAGTGCTGTTTCGAGCTCTTCAGCTCTGTAAGAAAGTAAGTATAAACCATCAGCTATATTTTTAACATATAGATTTACAAATATACTTATCAAATGATAACATTACGGTTACATGAGAAGTGATATTCATTTAAAACAAAATATAAATAGGAGTATAAGAAATCTGAAAACCAAAGACTCGACTGATATTATGACTATTAGAAGATAGGATTTAAATAATATAAGAAAGATGGATTACAAAACCTTTTTTCGGTTTCTAATCCTAAAGAGACTTTGGCAATTAGAACACATCTTATGTCCTAATTCTTGACATTCTTTTAAGAACATTTTAGCAGAAAATACAAAAAAAAGGATGTATTTAAGCAGACCTATAAAAATTGGAATTGATTTTGAGTTTAAAAGTAAAACTAAATTATTATGATCCAGTTTTCCACTTTGGTGTTAGGTTTCATGAGCTAACAAAATAGTCATATTTTTATTTTACATAGAAAGTATGTGAGGTAGTAAAGCATTCTTAGAAAGACAAGTCAAAGAGAAATATTTACTTTTATCATCCGAAAAAGAAGAGAAAACAGTTTATAATAGAAAGGGCACACTTAAAAAGCAAGATGGATATCAACCTAGAAAGAAATAAATATTTATCATAAGAGGAGCTGAGATAAAAATAAGGTCATCTACCTGAGCTCAGCGGATCTTTTTTCATCAAGCTGCTTGCACATCTCAACCTTAAGCCACACCACCTGAAAACAATCAGCGGGTTATAAAGGTCAATATTAATAAGATATAACTACTATTAAAAAAAATGATAAGGCAACCCAATTCCAGGAACAACCTATGAATGCCAAAAACAACATTTCTATGAGTGCGGTAGGGGATTAGCCTTCTATGCTTAATAAACATATACTGTCTTATTGTAAGAATAAGATGCCATATGAATATTGCTTAATAAACATATACTGTCTTATTGTAAGAATAAGAGCTATCCACCAGGTAGAGTGTTTGGCAATCAGGCCAGTGTTTTCTATTCTAAGAGATACCAAGTGCTCATTGACAGAGAGTAATGAGTGAAATTTCATACTAGAAGTTGCATACCAAGAAATGCCACTGAAACAGTCCCAATTGGTATATACCAGCTACTTTGGTTTAGTTGATGTATGTGCTTAGAATACTGCTATTTTGTTTAGTTGATGTATGTGCTTAGAATACTGCTATTTTGTTTAAATTTTTCATCATCTTAGTATTTTAAAAAAACGAGTTGCCTGTAGAAAAAAAGTAAATGTCATTTCTTAATGTAATTATAAAGGGATTAGAGATTCATATCAGTTCTATGCCCACTCTTTCTTGATAATATTATACAAGTACAGGTAGCAGTTAAGTCTGTAGAAAAAGAGTAAATGGCATTTCTTAATGTAATTATAGAGGGATTAGAGATTCAAATTAGTTCTATGCTCAATCTTTCTTGATAATATTATACAAGTACATGTAGCAGTTAAGTATGGTAATAAAGGATGATCATTACAAAATGATCAGTGCATATTCTTCATTTATAATTGTCAAGTGAGAAACAAAGATAAAAAGGGAAAGGAAGAAAGAGCTTATCAAAAGTTTGGATACAATCATACAGAGGATAACAATCTGCATATAAATAGTTTGAATGTAGAGAAAAACATATAACATGTACCTGCTCTTCAAAATCTTTACCAGAATCTATCTCCTCTTCACCATTCAAACTAGTACACAAATTATCCTCATTGATTAACGAAGAGTTCATATGTGAGACATCACCATTTAACTGAATGTCCTTTTCTTCTGGCTTATTACTTCCTGTAATTACTGAATCTGGATTCTTTTTGAAACTATACAACTTAGAAGCTAAACCCTTGGAATCCTTCGAAACTCTAACTCCCTTTTTTCTTTCTTCCAATGCAGCCTTCACAGCTGGTCGATGTTTATCTCTCAATTCTTGTAATCGTGTTTCCTGAACATTTTGGTAACCCATGCAAGCTGTGAAGACAAGTTGACTGCTGTCGAAGGTGGACCCAGCTAGTGATTGAAGCAGTGTGATTGCATCTCCAGCATCCTTGGTTGTAACCAATGCAGGTCCTGCACAAAACTGAGCAAACATAAGCTTCATCTTGTATATCTATAATTTTTTTTGTAAGCACACAAGCTCAGAAAATATGCAACTTTCGAAAATGATAGTATCGAATATATCAGATTAATAATATCCCTAACCAGTACCATATAACTCCATTATAGCAAGGGCAGTTCGGAATAGCATTACGCGGTTCCCTTGAAAGAGAAGCACGTCCCAGACTCTAAGAACTGAAGGCAGATTAAACTCATTAGGTAAAGGTTCATTAATTTAAGAGTATCGAAGTGCAGAGCTTTTGTGTGTGTGTGTGTGTGTGTGAGAGAGAGAGAGAGAGAGAGACCACTTTCCCATGGAAGCATATTCATAAATATTGTAAGAAACCATGGTGCACTCACCCATGCCACCTGCACCCCCAGGTAATCCAGATGGTTTACTGTTGCACAAACAAAGTTAATGAGTGTAGAAACAATGATTGATGGGAATGTCTCCATGGGATAGGTGGTATATAAAAGAAAATTAATTAAAAGGGACAAACCTAATCTGGGAAATCTTTCACGCACCAACTCCTCGAAAACGAGTTGATCAACCTGCCAAGAGAGACAAAAACACAAGAAACCTTAATTATATTATGCCATTTCATCATGCTTCCTCAATTTCCGAAAGACAGAATAAATTGGTAGAACTCAGCCCTTATTATGTTAAAATAACAGCTGGAAAACAATATCCAAGGAATACCTGAGATTCTAGCATTTCTTCTGAGTAATAACCATCAAAATAATCGTCTAGAATACCCATCAAAGTCCTGAAAGTCAATTACTATCTTAGATACTGTCAAGATTTATAACTCTCATTGATGAAGGTCAAGGATGTATGGAAAAAGTAACACAATTTAACGCATCTGTAAGAAGAAAAATACCACCTTCTCAAATAGAATATAGCATTTTATCTACTTAAAAAGTACTACGACAGTAAAAAGTACTACGACAGTGTGGATCTACCATACCACATACAAATAAATTGAACAAGAATTCAACCCACCAAAATGCATTTTCTTCTGGCATCAGAAGCAATAACAAGCCCGCAAAGAAATTCATGGCCTGCATGGATCCAGGACAAAAACATAAAATATAATAAAATCAGCAGCGCCAAAGGACAACAAATAATTGAGGAGATAATAGCGTGATGTTGGAAATCGATGCACTCATCAATGATACATCTCTAAATTAAGATCGAAAAGATATTAGGAAACGATGAGCACAGGCCTAGCTTCTATCCAGAGTATAAATGACCCCATCACTTTTAATGCAATTTAAAGTAAACTTGAAAAGTCGCCCAACAGTCGAAATCCTAAGACAGCAATCCATACTCAATGCATAAATTATGTTCATAATAATGTACAAATATTACCTGGCAATATCCAACGGAGGGATTATGGCGAGCATAAGCTGTAAGTAAACGTCTTAAAGCATTTCTACCATCCTCATCCAGAGCAGGATGACCAGGAAATGTTCGAGGTAAATCCTGTGCAGGAGAAGTGATAATAGCAGTTATAAGCAGCTACAGAATGGTGTGGCATAAAGTGATTTATAGGCAAAAAAAAGATGAATAACCTTCTCAATTTGGGCTTTATATTTCTCAGGTATACCAACAGGCTCAAGCTGTGTATTTTTTCTGTCTACATTAGTCTCTGGAGCAAGCAAGTCAGAGTAGTACTTCTCCACTCGGCGTGCTCTGACGCCAACAAACGCTTGCCAGAGCTGTAAAAATATCAAGTGAAAAAGAATAAATAAAATGTGAACATGGAATATAGTTGAGTGATGAGTAAATTGCAAAATTGGTCCCATATCTATTGGGTGTTGGCAGCTTTAGTCCCGTATGAATCAATTTTCTCAGTTAAGTCCCGTAACTTCTAAAATGATATAATCTTAGTCTACGTTGACAAGGTTTTAGGATTTTTGCATGGGCCACTCCTTTAATTTTAATTTATATAGTTTAAATCCACAAATTAGTTGTCATCCCAAAACAAAAAAAATTGTCAATATAGGACTAAAATTGCAACATTTTAAAATTATGTGAATTAATTGAGAAAATTGATTCATATGGGATTAAAATCGCTAGCACCCAATAGATAAGTGACAAATTTTGCAATTTACTCATTGAGTGATTGTCTGCCTACCTCTCCCCTTAGCGCCATAGGAACCCCCCCTTGGACTAGTAATTCCAGCTCTTCCTTCCAAGGAGGTAAAAGTTCTGGATCCAAAGCAGGAACACCAACTGTAGGAAGAGTGTCTTGAATCGGGTCTGATTCCGATCTTTCCAAATCATAAAACTCTTCTTCAGAGTCTTCTTCAGATGCTCCTTTTCCGGGTCTGGCCTCTTCAATGGAAGGAAGTTGCTTTCTGATTCTGACACTGGAATCTGGCACATTATTTACTAAATTGACCTTTTTCACACGAGAACTCATTATATCCTCTATGGCATGAAGAGATGGTCTGATCTCTGCCCATATTTGGATTTTATGAACTTTGGTTTCGGTTGCAGTTGATGCCTCTTTATTCTCTTCATTCAAACTGTTAGGCTTCTTGAGAATTGTATATGAATCATCTACAGATAAATTAGTTTTTTCGACGTTTGACTTTATGGCGTCATTGTTGTCTGAAACCCGGTTAGTGTCACATTGCCGTTCCAGAAAGTCCTGCCACCTGTGTGACCTCTCCTCCTCTTCTTCCTAAAAGCATATCAGAATAAATGAGAACTAGCATTGAACCTTTTATGACAGTTTTTCAGTTCCGAAATTACTAAATTCTTGAGCTGAAGTATGAGTTGTAAGGATATAAAAACCTTGTATATGTTTGCATATTCGTGATATCTTTGTAAGTGTTGAGGTCTCACTGCAAACCCATAAGCATCTCTGTTTATGCAAGTTCCAAAATCAATTAGAAACTCGAGTAATTAATTTTTCAGTTAAACTAAAAGTCTCGATCCTTTCCTGTATGTTATTACGTTCTCAAGAGAATAGTGAAAAGTCAAACTGAGCCAAATCCAGAATACTTACAGAAAAACATTCATCCATATACAGCTGCTTTCATATCATTTTAAGACAACCCAGAAAATTTATGAGAATCTCACAGAACAAAATATTACTTCGTCAATTTGAATTTGATAGTTATGATCATATGTAAATTACTCGAAACTCTCTTTAGACAGTGAAACCTACCAAGCTTAACTTGACAATTATTCAACAAAATTAGCCTCCAGAACCTATCTTCAACAGTGAAACCTACCAAGCTTAACTTGACAATTGACATTTCATATTCACCACCTCACATCACATGTTTTCGGTTTAATGAACTACAAATCAAACCAGCATTACTTCAATCCTTTTGTCCATAACTCAAAAAGTTCTCAAACTTACTTCAAGAGAATGCATTTCCTTCAGGAATGCTCCCAAACATGATTTGATCAACTGTCGGTGGAATCAAACTAAGAAACCGAAAACATAAAAAATTCAAAACACACAGCTCTTCTTTCAAAAATCATTATAGCGGTAGAGTAACAGATCAAAGCAAACCAATGCGATAACCTAAGAAAAAAGCTACTCCAATCCAGTCCAAAAAACGAAAACGAAAGCAACTTGAGAAATAAAAGCAAGGAAGCACCAAGTAAATTGCGATACCTCTTGTGATCAAACGAAACCGCCGGAGCAGGGCTCGCGGATACCGCCACCGCCCCTTTGGCCGCCATTGTTGGAGAACACCGAATTTAAAAGATCTCTTTACCTTTCACTTCAATTTTTCTGGTCTCAGATTTTCTATAACCCCGATTGATCTACTCTATTTCCCCCCGCAACAGATGAATCAGAAAATGAGTCCTCAGCTTTCAGTCATCAAGTAGCAGGTTCCACACTGGTTATGTGGGGTTGTTAGGGTTAGCATTATCACATGGAAAGCGCGAGATTACCGTCGTAGAGAAATCTAACGCGTGACGGGGTTGATTTCTTAACACGGAATTCCAGAGAAAATTATGCAAGCAGAGATGAGTAATTTCCAGGTAACAACATATCAAGCGATAGAGTTGACAATGTTTTGAGTTTCTAGCACACAACGACACTTTGAAGTTTTCCCCCTTTTTTTTTTCCTTTTCACAAGATTTTTAGCATTGAAAAATGGCAAAGAATTTACATAAATTTTGTAATCCTCAAGGGTATGTTCGTTTCGGGCTTATAGTAGACGTGAGAAATACGGACTTTGAAGTTCTAGGATTTTAAAATCTTAATGAATATGATGAATATTTGTTATAGAATTTTATAGGGTAGGATGGTGGAAAAGATGATTGATGTGATATTATTATATTATTTTAAGTGTATTGGGAGAATAAAAAAGTAGATGATATGAGTGTATTGGGAGAATAAAAGGTAGAGTAGTAGTCAATGTTTTTAAAATCGGACCGGACCGGCCGGTTCGATAGGAACTTAAGAACCGATCCGGCACCGGTCCGGTTATTATTAGAACAAAATGGGTTAAAGTTTGACCAGTCTTGAACCAAATTTAAAAAACCAAAGTTAACCCTGACGAACCGTGAACCGTTAACCCGGTTTTTTTTTATTCTACTTAAATTTAAATATTGCTGTATAAATTCATAGATTTTTAACACAGTATATATATATATATATAAATGAGTCATTCGATTTTTAACACAGTGTGTATATATATAAATGAGTCATCCGGTTTTTTTAACCGGTTGAACCAGTGACCCAATGACCCAGTTCATTGCCCGATTCGATGTCCGGTCCGGTTTTAAAAACATTAGTAGTAGTAGGTTATGAGGTAGAATAAGATTAATAGGATTTCAAAATCATTACTTTAAGTCTCAAAACAAATAGGAATTTGAGATTGTAAAGTCCAAAGTCTGCCGGGATAGTCGCGAAACGAGTATACCCCAAAACATTGTAAAAGTGTAAATATGTTTTTTTTTTCTTTTATGTATTCATGTTCTTTTATTAGGGAGGCAATGCCTGGTGCCGTGGACCGTGTACTCTAGTTTATAGTGTATTTTTTAAATATATAATTTATTATATTAAAATATATAATTTATTTATATCGAAACCTGCAACTCTGTATTTGTAAAATAAATTACACATTTTAGTGTAAATAGTTTATATATTTCAAATTTCAATACAACAAGTTATATACATTAGATACATAAAAGACTCATTCTTTTCTAAAAACATTGTCATAGATTATTATATAAGAGAAACACTCTTGTGAAATATTGCACATTAGTGTTATGTACAATACAACATAAATAAGACAAATATTGACCAAAAATTGCGGGTCAGCGGGCGGCAGGGCGGGCATGGGTTGTGGGCTGTGGACTTCAGTTTGGGAGGACGCATATATATTTATAGAAGGATACTTTTATCAAATATGTGTTATAGCCCAGTGGCTTAGACTTGTTGTTAATGTGTGTGGTTGCAGGTTCAATTTCTATTGAGCACATAATTTTTAATATATTTTTTTACATGAATATTCATTTAGTATCACGACGACATGTATACAGTGTTACATATTACTAAAAAAAACATGTGTTACCACATGAACAAAAAGTGTTACTCTATGAAGAAAAATGTGTTACCACATGAACAAAACCAGTACAAGCGCGAAAAGAAATCCTGAGTCCAAAATTACAGATTTAAAGAATAACTTGATGTGTTACTGCATGACCAAAAGAGTGTTAGCCTATGAACAAAATAGTGTTACTACATGAACAAAAACTAGTACAAGCGCGAAAAAAAATCATCACTCCAAAATTACAGATAAAAGAACAGCGTGAGAATAGTGCAGAATGATCTGAAAAACTATATCACAAAAATGTGAGGAAAAAGAATGGAAGGATCTGTAAATTTACGAGATGAGAAAAAGAGAAAAAGAAGAACAAGAAAAGAGAAGGAAAAACCTAGAAAACTCACAGTTCACCGCTGTAAAATCTGGTAGGAAGAAGAATTTGGAAGCTACCAAGAGAAAAGAAGATTCGGATCCACGTTCTTTACTACTTTGTTATGCGACCATGAGATAAAAAAACCCAATTGAACTATAATTGCACATATACTTGTATGCAATATTGCATACAAGTTTTTGTGATTATATAATCTCATAAAATATAATAATTCGATAATATATATGTGAGTATATATATTAGGACTCACAAACTCTCAATTTGTTAAAATTATTAAATTAATATTATTACTTGAAAAAATTAATACACAAAATATTTAATGATATGATATTAATTTTATAAATATTGAAAGTGTGTGAAACGGGGTTGTGTTTAGTAAAAACAGAGTAATGTTACACTGAATGTTGTAACACTCAAAGTAACATTCAAAAGACAGAAACAACGGAAGACTTAGAAACACAACACACGAATTGTAATAAGACTTTGCACAATCTATATCAATAAAGATTGTGATGCCTTATCGCCGAAATCACCATTTATCAAAATAATGAATACAAAGAAGTTCACAAATCGAATCCTCTTGAAACAAGATCAAGCATATGATCTAAAGGCTAAGTGTATCTCTACACGACCAAATGTGACTATTCTATGTGTATGAAACTATCTAACACCGAGACTAACATTCCACATAAAATAAATCCAGCACCAACTCGAGGTATTGTAAACCCTACAATTACTCTCTATGGCTAAAAACTTCACAACAACGACCCTATCACTCTGGATGCACTAACGCACTCTACAATTGATGCTTGGTTGTTGCTTCGACTAAACAGTACACGATTTGCGGCCCTTGATATGAACATCAAGGTCTTCTATTTATAGACTTCGTGTAGCTTTACTAGATTGTCCTTGAAGGATCTAGAAACTCTTCCATCCACTATCTCATGATCTTTGTAACTGCCCCACTTAGTGGGTTCTTCAAGTTCTGAAAACAACCGCATGATCTAATCCCTTCTACTCGATTCTTGAAGCTTGTGGAACCTTCTGGAATCTTGCAGAACAACCTAAATCGTCAACCTGCAGTCAACAACATTAAAGACAACATTGAACATAGAAGTGTTAGTGGTTAAGAAGAAAAGACGAATACTGATGTTGTAACCAATGTTATAACATCGGTGGCAACATCAACAAATATATATCAGTTAATAAGTATTACTTATAATATTTTTAATCAACTCTAAATAAAGTACATCATTACAATGTTTTCCTTTGGTTTCAATTTGAATTATTCAGGATGGTCTATGTTGTGAACTTGGATTATATCATATTCTAGATAAGTTCAAATGTCCATGAATTAAAAACAAGGTTCATAACATTAATTACAAATGGTGACTCGAACTCATGACCTCACAGGGGCATAGACAGTGGTGCTCTAACCATTTGAGCTATTAGTTGATAAAATATTACTCCTCCGTCCCAGAAGACTTAACACACTTTCCTTTTTGGTCTATCCCATAAGACTTTGCAGAGTTTTTTGCACTTTTGGTCCCATGAACCACACCATGTTTTCAATCTAGTGCCACCTCTGGCAGAACTAGTCCCACAACTTCTTTTTTTTTTCAATTTTGGTCCCACCATGATGGAAATCGTTAAATCCACTTGCAGATTTGGTCTCATAAGTTATGGAACATAATTATTGCGCATTTAAGACTTAACAACATTTCAACTACTTGCATTTTTGGTCTCATAAGTTATGCAACATAATTAATACAAAATTAACCACTTAACCTACCTCAACCAATTGCACATATGGTCCCATACGTTCAAAAAACTCAAAATTCTTGCCTCCAATTTTTTACTGTGCACCTGTTTTGCAACTAATACTTTATAGTAGAACAACTAATACTTTTTAATAAAACAACTAAAACTATCAAACGAATACCTTATATTGAAAAGACTAATACTGTTCAAAATTACAACTAATACTGTTCAAAATGAGTGGTCTGATAAGGGTTTTCATTTCCCGGCGACTCTCCGGCCGCGAGGGTAGCGTAGGGTGGCGGTGATGCCTTGTGTTTTTTGGTGCATGCAGCGGAGAGAGAGCGGCGCCAATGGGGGGGGGGTTTTTCTCTCGTAAAAACGTCTTTAGTGTGTGTTTGTGTGTGTGGGGGGGTGTGTTTGTTTTAATCATTTTTTTTTATTTTGTTTAAGTGCAAGATTAATTAGTTAAGACACATTAATTATGGGTTTAATAGTGTCCGTTTCTCGGTTAACGGGCTCCCGTCAAGCTCCGTCTATTTTTGGGACCAAAATTGTCAGTTTAGTTAAACGGTGGGACCAAAATTGACAAAAAAAACCTTACAGGACTAGTCTGACTGAGGTGGGACTAAATTGAAAACATGACGTGGTTGGTGGGACCAAAAGTGCAAAAACTCAGACTTTGCACACCCAAAAATGAACACATTTTTCTCAACTTATAACTTTACAACACACACTTATTACCTTTCACACACACTTACTACCCCCATAAAAACAACTTTTGTTAATCTCTGCGCCAAAAAGTTAGCGCAAAGTCTTCTGGGACGGAGGGAATACTTATAATATTAATTTATTAAGTTTCAAATGTGTGCAAATCCAGGTATGATTTTTTAATCAACTCGTAATAAATTAGATCATTACAATGTTTTCCTTTGGTTTCATTCTCAATTTTTCATGATGATACAATGAATTGGGCATAAATTGTGACATGTTTATATATGATTATTATTTTTTGATCGGGAGTTTATATATGATTATTAGAATTAGATTCGACATACATTTTTTAGGGCATGTGTTGTTTCAGGCTACAATATGTTTGTATATGATTACTTGGATTAGATTCGACATACATCTTTTAGGGCATGTGTTGTTTCAGGCTACAATATGTTTGTATATGATTACTTGGATTAGATTCGACATACATCTTTTAGGGTATGTTTGTTTTAGGCAGCAACATGTTTGTCATGTTTGTATATGATTACTTGGATTAGATTCGACGTACATCTTTAGGGTATGTTTGTTTCAGGAGATTTAGAAAATTTTGATTGAAAAATTCATGAATATTAAAAATGTAAGTTTGACTTTATGTATATTTCGTTGAAGATGTAGTGCAGTAGGAAAAAGTATTATATATTGTGAAAATAAAGTGTGTGTTATTGAAAAAATAAAAAGTATAAGAGAAAATGTAAGAGAATTAAAGTATTATACGTTAAAATTTTGGTGGATTTTGAAATCTAGTTTGAATAATCTTTTAAATAAATATATTTTTCTTGACAAATTCTCATGTTGGATACACCAAGCTTGAGCCAAACATACCCTTATAGTTCAGGAAATAAGGACTCACAAAATAGATGTCTGGTACGTCGTAAATGTCTTTTAAGAATTTTATTAAATCAAAATCTGTCACACTTAAATTTAAATCAAACTACTACTTTTACAATAAAGGTAGTGAATAATCATTCTTAATTAATTGGTGATCCACGGTGGATCATTACTAGATCAAACATCAAGACCAACCAACAAAATTTGAGGTGTTTCATCTCGACGTATATATGGACGATTACTTGGGGGTTTTATAGTTCGATATGATATTTTGAGATTTTTAATTATGTTTGTTGTGGTTTCCGATACGAAAATGAGAATGCATCCTCTCCCGTTTGTGAATTTAAATATTGTACATAAACTAGTAATTGAATCCGTACGATTCACGGTTATGATTACACAATTAATTTGTATTAAATTTTTATGTGTTCATATTAAAGTGTTTTTTCATTTTGAAAAGACGATATTTTTTTTAACGATAATATATTTCTTTTTATAAAAAAAATAAAAATTTAAGTTATATTATTCTAGGTCCGATTAGAAAATATTTAACTAAACTTGTTTAATAAATTGTGTTGGGATATTTTAGTTTTGATGAATTATGTCAAAACATTATCAACTTGTGTTATTGAAGCTAATTTACAGATAACAAGTTGAGGGGGAACGAGAGAACAAATTGAGGGGGAACTCACGAAATCAGAAGAAGATGATCGAGATCAGACAAGGCTGCAGATGAGACTGATCGAGATCAGATGAGTTAGATGAGTTCCGAAGTTAACCACGATGAGTCGGCAAAATCGTAAAAGAAGAAAAAAGCTAAGCCGGTGATCGTAAGATCCGATGACCGGAAATGCACTGATCGATGATCAAGAACAATGAAGCCGATATGGTGATCGGAAGAGCGCATGTTTATCGGAAAAGAAATTGACCCGAAGATCGTAAGAGAAGGTTGCGGTCGTAAGAGGAGCACATGAGATCGACGAGATCGACGTGATCGAGATCAGATATGAAGATGAGCAGATGATCAAGATCAGATGTGCTAAACTGATATGCTAAACCTAATGTACTGACCTGATGCTATCCTGAGATATTGATCTGAAGAAGTATTGATCAGATCAGTCGAGCTGATCAGATCAGGCAAAGAAGAAATAAGAGAGTCTGAGTCAAAGTGACCTGAAGGTCAGGATGTTTGAATTCAGAGAACTGAACTCAGTCAGCCTGAGTGTCAGTATGCCTGATCAGACAAGGTCCGCTGAAGAGAAGTCTGCTGAATCAAGTATCTGAGACTCAGATAAACCTGAAGACTCAGTATGTCTCTGAAGACACTGAGACTCAGAGAATCCTGAATGATTCCAAGGCGAGGAGTCCGAGGAATATAGCCGTTAGAATCAGCTGACGTGGACCAATGAGAGGAAGATAACCAGCCTGAAGAAGCTGTTGTACTTACAAGAATAGTATGGATTTGAATGTGATTCTCTCCAACGGTAACATTCAAATCCACACTATAAATACAAGGTCTTTCATCATTCTAATGTGTGGATGCGTGAAGATTATAGCACGAGATGCTACAGAGCCAAAGAGAGTTATACCCAAAGCATTCCCACCCTAGAACACAAGTCTGTAGATATACAAATATGTTCAAGAGTGTTCTAGAACCCAATCTAAGCAACCCACGATGTATCCTAAGCTTAGAGAGATTTTCCCAACCTTAGCATTGAGGCTAAACAAATGTAAGGGAAAATCTCAACCTAGTTGGAAACCAAACAAACCTTACCCAAATCAGTCGGTTAAGTTTGTAGGTGAGTGTGAACTCGGTAAACATCTAGCAATCCCGAAAGGGAGGGTAGGCGATCCCGTGAGGGTGATAAGTCCCGTTTGAGTGAGAACCGGTAAACATCTAAGCAATCCCGAAAGGGAGGGTAGGCGATCCCTTAGAGGGTGATAAGTCCCGTTTGAGTGAGAACTCGGTAAACATCTGTTGGTTAGTTGGTGCCCCATGAAGGGAAAAGTGGATGGACGAGTTGTCCGAACCACTATACTTTGTTGTGTTCTTTATTGCTTTCATATTAACTGTCATACATACTTTAGCAAATCTGCATAACACATTCGAAAAAAAATTAAGTCACCTCCCATTGAGATTTTACGAGTTTTAAATCGGGTTTTTCGGGACCAACAAATTGAGTAGGTTTTCATGGGGCAATTACTCATAGATACATTTTGACTTTCAAAATATAGTAACCTAATACAATTTTGCTTTTTCAGGCATGCAAATTGACTAAATTACCCCTAATGTCACAAAATGAAAAAAGTTGCTCCTGTCACTTCACACTGCAATTTTACTTTACCCCATGTGACTTCCTTAACAATTTTCCAATTTTATTTAAATTTTACCTCACAAAAAAATATAATTAATATTTTTTAATAATTTGGACTCATGTTTTTTTCCTTACAAAAAAAAAATCTGAATTTCTTTTTAATTAAAATAATTTTTCTGCTTATTAATATAATTAATAATTATTATTAAATGATTATTTCATTAAATAAAATATTACATAACCACTAAAAAAAGATTGCATACATGCATAAACTACATTGTATATACACATACCAATTTGCATATTAAATAAAATATTATATACACTAAAAAAATATTGCATACACGCATAAGAATTACATATACGCGTAAAACATTGCATACCCGCAAAACAATTGCATACACGCATTTAAAAAATTGCACATAATCAGTTTGCGTCTTCACATTGTATAATCACCAAAATTCCATCACATTCTTGCATCTTCTTCACTAAAAATCAGAATCACCACCTACCAAACACAGAATCGCAAAAAAATAACACACACTCGTACTTTTTCCATCTTCTTCACCAAAAGCATAATCACCAAAACCTACCAAAAAATCACCCAAAAAACTTGCATAAATCACCAAAAAATAATCAGTTGCTTTACTTCATGCCTGAAGATCGCCGTATTACCATCTCCGCCATCCTCGTTGCTGCCTCCACCGTCATCCCCACCTTATTCACCCACCACCGCAAAAACGTGTAAAAAACCTCAATCGTCGTGGTCTTACCACCACCATCCTCCATCTTCCCCCATCGGCGGCTGATCTGTACTGATCTGTTGCCACAATGATCCGCCTCTCACGCTGCCACCCACACCGTTCCCCCCCCCACAGTCGCAGCCCACACCCTCGGCGGATCTGTATAGATCCGCCGCTACAAATTTTCGTCGCCGCCCCATCAACCAACTAGGTCCGACCACCATCATCAACATCAACCAACCTTCGCCATTTTGTCTAGAGAGAGAGAAATATAGAGAGTGAAATATCTACAATGAGAGAGAGAAGAATAGAGAGAGAGTGGTTGTGCAGAGAAATATAGAGATGAGAGAGAGAGAGAGAGAGAGAGAGAGAGAGAGAGTGGTTGTGCAGAGAAATATAGAGAGGAGAAATATGAGTGTGACGTTTTGTTTTATTATTATTGGAGGGCATTATGGGTAAGTTATTGGTAAATAATTGTCGTGGGTTGCTATTTTTTCATGGAATTATAGTGGGTTGCAACTACATGTTGGTTTTGTATAGTTATTAGTAATTACACCTGTTTACATGTGTAAACGAGCCAAATTAAGCGGATATGGCTGGATTCTAATTCTAAAAATCTTTATCTCTATTTTTATTTATTCATATATTTAATTTAAAATATTATGTATATAAAAATAAATAAAATATAATGGTAAAATGGTACTACCTCCGTCCTAGTTTGTTTGGTCATTTCACTTTTAGCTCGTGTTTTAGCGAGCGAGTTGTTTATTAGTATATGAAATGATAAATTAACTTTTAAGGAGACGTATGATAGATGATGGGTAGAACTATCATACCCCCACCTTAAAAATCTCATTATTATTTCAAATACTAATAAACAACTCGCTCGCTAAAACATGAGTCAAATAGTAAATGAACAATCTAAAACAGGACGGAGGGAGTAACATTGTGGATTAGGCTCTCGAGCCGAGTAGTTTTAAGCTCGAACTCGGTAATTACTCGAGTAAATCGATTAGACTCGAGTAGATTTCAATCTTTTTTTGAGTTGAACACGAGTAACTTGCGAACCGACTTGACTCACTTACACGCCGCTTGGGCAATTATTTATCATTAAAGTGCATTTTAGCTTTTAACTCATATAAAACACGTTTTAAAATAAACAAAGTTTAAAATGACCAAAGATTTCAAAACACCTATCTAAAAATCATATTTCTTGTTATTTTTGTTGATCATTCATCTCGCTGCACACCAAAAATTTGAAATCGTTGTAATCAGTGACTCTTGAAATTGCCACGTATAATTGAATGTGACTGAAAACTGGTTTCTACTGCTCAGGGTAAAAAGCAACTAGAGATTTGAATCAATAACACATGCCTTATGATTACAAATATAATTGATGACGCTGACGCCTTCTGGTTTTATTACTCACCTTTTTTCTCCATTAAAAAGTTCATTCACACTCTCAGGTGGTTGCAGCCAATATTTTGGGGAAGTGGAAAACGGCCACACAAATGATTTTTTATTTGTTTTTTATTCTGAAACTTAATTAATAAGCAACCTTTTGTGATTGATCAAGCTAGGCTAGCTAGATATATTTGGTAGTCATATTTACAAGTGTAAGACAAATGGGTATCATGTTATCCTATTATTTGAGGACTATATTTAATATACATCACAATATTTGCAGTTTGATGTTATCATCCCCCTTATATGACTAATTTGTGTTAGATAAAAATTCGTATGAGACGGTCTCATACATTAGACGGACTACAAACTAGTACAAATTAACACTCACCACTTCTAAAGTGTTAAAACTCCATGTTTAAATAATACTCCGTCTCACCGTTAGATCGTCTCACGCAAGTGTGCTTCTTTGTGTTAAGCTTATGTGGTTGATGCTAAGTTAGACTTTTTAGATCAGCAGTAATGCAGCTTTTCTTATAGCTCCGATCATATTCATGTTTTCTTTATATTCACATTTTGAGTCTGACAGTTCATATGACCCTTGATAATCGAAGAAACTGAAAAAATGCAGTAATGCACCAAAACCCTACTTGAAAGATATATTTTTACAGAGCAACAATGAATCATTTTGAGCTTATTGTGTGTATATATATAATACTAGAATTTCATATGGAGCCCAAGACCTGCATTGTACCATGTTACAGTCTACAAGTGTGATAGAGTTAAGACGATGGGAAAATTGAAATACGTAAGTTATTATAATACAACTCCTAAAAACGAGGCCACAGAGAATAAATCTCCGCTTTAGAGAATAAATCTCCGCCACAGAGAATAATCTCTGTCACAAGCCGAAGTTGCTACAATTCTATGATCAAAGATAATCCTAACTCTAATAAAAATCTTATTTAAATAGACTCTAACCTAAATCCTATCTTATGCCCTAATAAATAAAGCCCATGGGACATTTATGTTGGGGAATTAATTGCACAGATCTATTCGGGATGAATATTTAAATATAAATTTAATTCTAACAATTATTACTAGCATGAATTAATTATATATTAATTCAAATAATAATTCAACAACAAATCATGCATATAAAAAGTTCACATAAATCCTACGCATGCGGAATTGCTACAGGTTTACATGAACTAACCTCTTGGAGTGGCAATGGTCTCGTCGATTAAACACACCAAAAAGCCTTCCCAAGTATTCCATAGTTCTTGCTCGTCAATCCGGTGGAAGGAAACTCGCGAACAATTAACAAAAGGGAAAATAAAAATTTGTTGCACCACCTTTGTGGATTTACTAATTTTTCCAGCACATGGAATTGTACTTGAGAATGAAAGAATCATCCCCTATTTATAGATGGGGTGGTGGTCGAAAATTTGGAAAAAACAATGTGGGAAAATCTTTTCTTGATCTCCAAGAAATCTTGAATATATCTCATATATTCTTTTCTCCATAATTAAAATATTCCACAAAAAATCCCACCTCATCTTGTTATGGAATTTTCAAAAAAAATAAGGATCAAGATTCCAAGATTTGGATCTTCTTGAATTTATGAGATATACTTGTATTTCAAGAAATACATATCTTCCATAATATCTTTTCAAGAAAATCAAGAAAATCTTTCTTTCCCTTATTCTTTGAAAATTTCGAAAATCTCACCATAAATAACCAAGGGGTAGATTTCTTGAATTTAATGAGATAATCTTGTATTCCAAGAATACATATCTTCATTCCATAACAAAATTCAAAGAAAATCTTTCTCCCTCTTTTATTTATGATTTTCGAAAAATAGGAAAAATGAGCAACAAATATTTATTTTATTTTTAAACACCTTTTTCAGTTATTGGACTTTATGTTGGGCTACTTGGGGGACCTTTAGGAGAATTAAGATTGGACCTTCCAATGAACCTTGAATTATCAATATTGAGCCACAATATTATTCAAGCCCATAAATATTAATTAATCCCACTACATAATTAATATTGCACTATCCATCTTAACCCATATTACAGTTAATATGGCTCCCGGTTACTATTTCCCGTGTTTAAGATTATCTAGCCCATTAATTAATTCAAGCCACTGAAATAGCTTTTCATTAATTAATATCTTTTATCCTTGGTTAAGGAACAGTTCAACATTATTATCCATACCGGAAATAAATTCCACTTGTAAGATTTGGTATGATAAATTTTATGAACCTCCCAAGGGGGCAAATCGAACAAACGTACTTGCACACGATTCTCCGTATTAAATCTTAGCAATCGCATGTGACCAATAATATTGCCCAAGATATAAAGTATTGAATCTCCTTGATTCTCTACCCGTAATAAGTCAAAACAATAGTTGCTAACCACACGCAATCCTATTTAAGGGACGAAGATTAAGAAATAACTAACCACTGAGGTCTAATTCTTCCTAGTTCAATTCTGAAGAATTTGTCCTCCTGTAGGTCATCTTCAGTGCATCAGTCATGCACTAGTGTAATCTCTTGGTCAAGACAAACTAATCTGAGCCTTACACTTCAACCTTTCACGATGGATTGTTCATTTCCATCTAGGTCGTGAATGGTGTACTTTTAGTTACAAGGGACTGCTAATTTAATCTTATGTGATCTGGTATCACTAAATTAACTACAATGTAACACGTCTTATTTATTGAACAAATTATGCAAAGAAATATATGTAACATTCGATGATATTTAAAGCATCACTGATAAATAATTTATTTCAGTAAATAAGTCTGAAATTCAGTTTTTGATTATACAAAGTAAAAGCATACTTTCCAGTATAATCCCAACAATCTCCCACTTATACTCAAAGTCTGCTTTTAAGTATACTACAACATGTCTCGTGTAGTTCCTAATACGTGACATCTAATGTCACCTACACGAACCTAATAATGTCTCCCACTTATACTCAAAGCAGTTAGCAACGGTCTTGACACCCATTCCTTTCACATGTCTCTCGAATGTATTCTGAGGCAGACCCTTTGTGAATGGATCAGCTAGGTTGTCTTCCGACGCGATCTTTGCCACCTCTATATCTCCTCTCTTAACGATTTCTCGTATAAGATGGTATTTCCTTTCAATGTGTTTGCTGGCCTTGTGGGCTCTTGGTTCCCTTGAATTTGCAACTGCTCCGGCATTGTCACAATAAACAGTGATTGTGATGGGCAAATTCGGAACTACATCCAAGTCCACTAGGAAGTTCTTGAGCGAAACCACTTATTTCGCCGCCCTGCAAAGCGCCTACATATTCGGCTTCCATGGTAGAATCTGCGATGCATTTCGCTTAACGCTTCTCCATGTCATGGCTCCTCCCCCATGCAAAACACACTACTGGGAGGTAGATTTTTCGGAATCTAAGTCCGATTGGAAATCCGAGTCCGTCTCCGATGGGGATTAGACTATCTCGATCGATAAACTAACATTCTATCTCTAGTTCTTTTCAGATACTTCAGAATGTTTTTAACTGCCGTCCAATGTTCTTTCCCCGGGTTACTTTGATATCTTGCCACCATGCCAACGGCAAAAAAGCGGATATCCGGTCTCGCGTCACATCATTGCATACATAAGGCTTCCGACGGTAAATTAAGCATAAGAATGGCTTTTATGTCATCTATCTCCTTTTGTGTCTTAGGGCACATTTCCTTGATAGATGGATTCCATGCCCGAAAGGTACGAAGCCTTTCTTGGAATCTGCATCTTTGAATCGTTTCAAGACGAAGTGTCTATGTATGAAGCTTGCGATAAGCCTATCATCATTTTCTTGCGATCCCGAGTGATCTTGATCCCAAGGATGTGCCCGACTTCCCCTAAGTCCTTCATATCAAACTGTTTTGAAAGGCATGCCCTTACGTCTAATAACACCTTTACATCATTCCCGATGATCAGAATGTCGTCTACGTATATTACTAAGAATACCAATGCAGTTCCGACACGCTTTTTGTACACACAACTTTCAAACTCGTTTTGATCAAACCCATAAGACTTTATAACATGATCAAAACAATGGTTCCAAGCTCTGGATGCTTGTTTGAGTCCGTAAATGGACTTCATGAGCTTACAAACTAGGTGTTCTTGGCCTTTTTCAATGAAGCCTTGGGGTTGTTGCATATAGATTTCTTCATCAAGACTTCCGTTAAGGAAAGCTGTCTTGACATCCATTTGCCAAATTTCAAAATCGAGATGCGCAACAATCGACAAGAGAATTCGGATGGACTTGAGCATCGCTACAGGTGAAAAGGTTTCCTCATAGTCGATCCCTTCTTTCTGAGTATAACCTTTCGCCACAAGCCTTGCCTTGAAGGTTTCCACCTTCCCGTCCGGTCCCCTTTTTCTCTTGTATACCCACTTGCAACCAATGGGTTTGACCCCATTAAGTGGTTCGACTAGCTCCCACACTCTGTTATGATCCATAGAACCCATTTCATCTTTCATTGCTGTTTTCCAAGAAATCGCATCCTTGTCTTGGATTGCCTCGTCATATGTCCATGGGTCTGATTCGTCTTGTCCGGGAATCAAGTCTGGGGACTCTCCTATCCCCATGAATCTCTCGGGCTGTCTCACAACCCTCCCACTACGACGAGGTTCCGGTTGTGTAAGTGTGTCGTTTGGTATGTCATCTTGTACAGTTGGCACTGAGGTTAGCCCCCTTAGCTCATTTAAGGTAATCTCACTTCTGGGTCTTCTTTCGTTCATATAGCCTTCTTCCAAAAAATCTAAAGTGGGTGCTTATTACCACCTTTTGATCTTCGGGACCATAGAACATACACCCTTTTGTTCCCTCGGGGTATCCTACAAACTGTTGGGGAATGAGTTGCACAGATCTATTCGGGGTGAATATTTAAATACAAATTTAATTCTTTAATTATTACTAGCATGAATTAATCATATATTAATTCAAATAATAATCCAACAACATATCATGCATATAATAATTCACGTAAAACCTACGCATTCGGAATTCTACGAGTTTACGTGAACGTACCTCTTGGGATGGCAACGGTGTGGCTGAATAGACTAACCGTAAGGACTTCCCAAGTATTCCCTTAGCCCTCGTTCGACTATCCGGTGGAAGGATTCTTGTGAACGATTTAACAAAAGGAAAATAAATATATTGCACAACCTTTGTGGATTTACTAATTTTTTCAGCACATGGAATTGTACTTGGGAATGAAGGAATCATCCCATATTTATAGAGACTAGGGTGAACGAAATTTTTGGCAAAATATGATGTGGGAAAATCTTTTCTTGATCTCCAAGAAATCTTGAATATATCTCCTATATTCTTTTTCCCATAATTAAAATATTCCACAAAAATCCCACCTCCTCAATATTATGGAATTTTCGAAAATAATGATGTGCAAGATTCCAAGATTTGGATCTTCTTGAATTTATGAGATATTCTTGTATTTCAATACATATCTTCCATAATATATTTTCAAGAAAATCAAGAAAATCTTTCTTGCCCATTATATTAAAAAATTTCGAAATATCCTCATGAATAACCAAGTGGGAGATTTCATGAATTTAATGAGATAATCTTGTATTCCAAGAATACATATCTTCATTCCATAACAAAATTCAAAGAAAATCTTTCTCCCTCTTTTATCCATAAATTTCGAAAATATTAGAAAAAATAAGCAACAATATTTATTTTATTTTAATCACCTTTTTCAGTTATTGGGCTACTCAGGGGGCCTTTAGGAGAATTAAGATTGGACCTTCTAATGGACCTTGAATATCTAATATTGAGCCACAATATAATTCAAGCCCATAAATATTAATTAATCCCACTACATAATTAATATTGCACTATCCATCTTAACCCATATTACAGTCAATATGGCTCCCGGTCATTATTTCCCGTGTTTAAGATTATCTAGCCCATTGATTAATTCAAGCCACTGAAATAACTTTCCATTAATTAACATTTTATCCTTGGTCGAGGAACGGTTCAACAATATTATCCATATCGGAAACTAATTCCACTTGCAAGATTTGGTATGATAAAGCTTATGAACCTCCCAAGGGGGCAAATCAAACAAGCGTACTTGCACACGATTTTTCGTATTAAATCTTAGCAATCACATGTGACTAATAATATTGCCCAAGATAAAAAGTATTGAATCTCATTGATTCGCTACCCATGATAAGTCAAAGCAATAGTTACCAATCCCACGTGATCCTATTTAAGGGACGAAGGTTAAGAAATAACGAACCACTGAGGTCTAATTCTTCCTTGTTCAGTTCTGAAGAATTTATCCCCCCTGTAGGTCCTATTCAGTGCATCAGTCATGCACTAGTGTAATCTCTTGGTCAAGACAAGCCAATCTGAGCCTTACACTTCAACCTTTCATGATGGGTTGTTCATTTCCATCTAGGTCGTAAATAACGTACTTTTAGTTACAAAGGACTGTTAATTTAATCTTCTGTGATCTGGTATCACTAAATTAACTACAATGTAACACGTACGACTTATTGAACAGTTATGCAGTAAATATATGTAACATTCAATAATATTTAAAGCATCAGTGATAAACAATTTATTTCAGTAAATAAGTCTGAAAATTCAGTTTCGATTATACAAAGTAAAAAGCATACTTTTCAGTATAATCCCAACAATCTCCCACTTATACTCAAAGTCTGCTTTTAAGTATACTACAACATGTCTCGCGTAGTCCGTGACATCTAATGTCACCTACACGAACCTAATAATTTCTCCCACTTATACTCAAAGCAGATTAGCAACAGTCTTGACACCCATTCCTTCCACATGTCTCTCGAATCTATTCAGAGGCAGACTCATTGTGAATGGATCTGCTAGGTTGTCCTCAGACGCTATCTTTGCCACATCTATATCTCCTCTCTTAACGATATCTCGTATAAGATGGTATTTCCTTTCTATGTGTTTGCTGGCTTTGTGGGCTCTTGGTTCCCTTGAATTTGCAACTGCTCCGGCATTGTCACAATAAACAGTGATTATGTTGGGCAAATTCGGAACCACATCCAAGTCCACTAGGAAGTGCTTGAGTCAAACCGTTTCTTTCGCTGCCTCGCTAGCAACTACATATTCAGCTTCCATGGTAGAATCTGCGACGCATTTCTGCTTGACGCTTCTCCATGTCACGGCTCCTTCCCCCATGCAAAACACACTACCGAAGGTAGATTTTCTGGAGTCTTCGTCTGATTGGAAATCCGAGTCCGTGTAATCGATGGGGATTAGACTACCTGACTGATAAACTAACATTCTATCCCGAGTTCTTTTCAGATACTTCAGAATGTTTTTAACTGCCGTCCAATGCTCTTTCCCGAGGTTACTTTGATATCTTGCCACCATGCCTACGGCAAAGCAAATATCCGGTCTCGTACACAACATTGCATACATAAAGCTTCCGACAGCCGAAGCATAAGAAATGCCTTTCATGTTATCTATCTCCTTTTGCGTCTTAGAGGACATTTTCTTGGATAGATGAATTCCATGCCTAAAAGGTACGAATCCTTTCTTGGAATCTTGCATGCTGAAGCGTTTCAAGACAGTGTCTATGTATGAAACTTGCGATAACCCGATCATCATTTTCCTGCGATCTCGAGTTATCTTGATCCCAAGGATGTGTCCGGCTTTCCCTAAGTCTTTCATATCAAACTGTTTTGAAAGCCATGCCCTTACGTCTGATAACACCTTCACATCGTTCCCGATGATCAGAATGTCATCTACGTATAGTACTAAGAATACCAATGCAGTTCCGACACGCTTTTTGTACACACAACTTTCAAACTCGTTTTGATCAAACCCATAAGACTTTATAACATGATCAAAACATTGGTTCCAAGCTCTGGATGCCTGTTTGAGTCCGTAAATGGACCTCTTGAGCTTACAAACTAGGTGTTCTTGGCCTGTTTCAATGAAACCTTGGGTTTGTTGCATATAGATCTCTTCATCAAGACTTCCGTTAGGGAAAGCTGTCTTGACATCCATTTGCCAGATTTCAAAGTCAAAATGCGCAGCAATCAATAAGAGAATACAGATGGACTGTTGCGAGACCAGAGAGAAATATGAAGAGTAAAGAGATGGGTACGAAAAGAGAGTTAAAAACAGGGTTTCCTTCGTCAGTAGGAAACCTGAATGAGGAACCTGAGGCTCAGGATCCACCTGAGCCAAAGATACTGAACAAAGAAACTGAGGCTCAGGATCCACCTGAGCCAAAGAAGCTGAACGAAGAAACTGAGGCTCAGGATCCACCTGAGCCAATCTATCTGAACGAGAAAACTGAGGCTCAGGATCCACCTGAGCCAATCTATCTGAGCGAAAAGACTGAGGCTCAGGTTATACCTGAGCCAAATCATCTAAACGGGTTATCTGAATGAAGGAAGGTTTGGGCTTATGTAAATGGGCCCAAACATTTAGAATAATCTAGAATATCCTTTATCTATTATTAGATTTTGTTTTTAAATTACCTAAAGAATATCCATTGTTGTGTGGACCCCAATGTTAGTTACAAATACGGCACTGGCCGATGAATGAGAATATCAGAAAATTTACATCATTCTCTCTCTTCTAACTACCTCTCCTCCTATTTAATTTTCTCTCTCCCTATTTCTTCATATCTTCAAATCTTGTTCTTCAAGCAATTTACATTATCAGCAATATTATTCCAGAAAACCTCAATAACATATTACGATCATCCATAAAATATCAAAAACGTAACATTTGGTATTCCAGAGCCAAGTTTTGATCATGGCCGAGGGAACGCGCTCCAAAGATCTGCAAGAATCACACAGAAAGCTGGAATTATTAATTCAAACGGAAGCCATGAAGCTGGAAGCAGTTGAAGGGAAGCTAACAGACAACATGCATGGTTTAACAACCAAGATGGAAGAGAAATTTGAGCTTATGAATAACACTTTGGCAGCTATGCAGTTACAACTGTTGAATATGGAAAAGGCAAGGGTCACAATGAAGGGCCTTCTATTTTGGGGAGTCCTAGCTTTGGATCTGGTGGTGGAGGGCCTAACTACGGAACTGCTGGTGGGGGATCATCCTATCAGTATCAGGAATCTCCAAGGAGGTTAACTGATGGTACTCAATTTCACAACCCAGTGCCTAAGATCGAATTCCCTAGGTTTGATGGCTCTAAACCTAGGTTATGGGTACTGAGATCCAATGGGTATTTTAAGCTTATGCCCAGTATGACTGATCAACAAAAAATCACTTTGGCTACTATCCATTTTGAGGGTAAAGCAGCACTATGGGTTCAGAATTTCAATCAAAGAAATGTGGAATTAACTTGGGCACAATTTTTGGTTATTCTCTCAACTAGATTTGAGGAGATTAAGGATTCTACAGTGATTTCTGAGTTTAACAAACTCAAACAAACTGGTAGCTATGAAGATTATGTTGATAAGTATGAGGAGCTGAAAGCTTGTATGCTGGTAGTTACTGGGGATGTATTCTCAGAAACCTACTTTGTGGCAAGTTTCATTGGAGGACTTAATGAAGAGCTACAAGCTACAGTAGCCATGTTTGAACCTACCACACTTCAACATGCTATTAAATTGGGCAGGAAGCAAGATCAGGCTACTGCTGCACTAACTAAAAAACTTAAGCCCTATTCCAGGGTTTCTAATCCTAACCCTAACCCTAACCCTAACTCTAACTCTAATTTTATGCAGTGGAAGAAGGGTGATGCTACTGGGGGCCCTGCCAGTAAAGGGAAACCACCTTTCAAAATCTTATCTCCTACAGAGATGGCAGCTAGGAGGGAGAAAGGACTATGTTACAACTGTGATGAACCTTTTGTGCATGGGCACAAATGCAAACAGAGAATTTCATACATGATTACTCGGCGTAAGAAGAGGAAGATACTCAAACCTTCTCTTCTCCTACCACCAAGGGGAGGAACATGTCAAGATGGGGGGTGACATCATGGAAGAGGTCCGATGTCACTAAATGCTCTAAGTGGTGAAGATGGAGTTACTACCATCAGGCTTTTTGGGGAGTTTGAACACCACAAACTCCACATTCTCATAGACTCAGGTAGCACCCTTCGTTTTTATACAAAAGGCTATTGCTAAAAGGCTCAAATGCCCATTGAGTGATGTTAAACCCATATTGGTGAAGGTTGCTAATGGGCAAAGGTTGGTCAGCTCACAACAAGTGAATCCTTTCACTTGGAACATGCAGGGATATCAATTCACCTACCCACTGAAGTTGTTGGAGAATGAGGGTTGTGATTTGATCCTAGGAGGGGATTGGTTAAAATTTTGCACACCTATTGAGCTTGACTATGAAAAGATGACTTTCACAGTCAACTTGCTTGGGAAGAGGGTGAAACTACAAGCACTTACTTCATCAGCTGAATGTAAGTTGATTTCTGATGTGGGATTGTATCAGATGATCCACACAGAGGCCCTTAAGGAAGTTAATGAGATGTATTTAATTACATCAGCACCTCCTACCCACACTGAAGATGATCCTGAATTACATAAGCTACTACTAGCTTATAAGGATATATTTGAGGAACCAGTAGAATGACCACCAGGGAGGGGGGTGGAACACCATATTATACTCAAACCAGGGAGCATCCCTAAACAGCAGTATCCATATAGAACTTCTCACAACCATAAGGGAGGAGATTGAGAAGATTGTAAAGGATTTACTGACTACAGGAGTAATTCAACACAGTAAGAGCCCTTTTGCTTCACCTGTGATTTTGGTGAAGAAAAAAGATGGCACCTGGAGGCTATGTGTGGATTACAGGTACCTTAATGAACTCACAATCAAGCACAACTACCCTATTCCTATCATTGATGAGTTATTAGATGAGCTTAAAGGTGCTAAGATCTTTTCAAAGATAGATTTGAGGTCAGGGTACTTTCAAATCCTAATGAAGAAGGAGCATAGGCAGTTGACTGCTTTCAGGACCCATAATGGTCATTATGAATTCCTAGTGATGCTATTCGGGTTGTGCAATGCACCTGCTACATTTCAATCACTGATGAATCAGGTGTTCAGGGATCACTTGAGGAAATTTGTGTTGGTCTTTTTTGATGATATCCTCATTTACAGCACCGAGGAAACACAACATTTAGTTCACTTGGAAGCGCTTTTACAACTTTTGAGGGCCATAAGTTGTTTGCTAAGAGAAGCAAATGTAGTTTTGGCGGACTAGTGTGGAGTATTTGGGCCCACATAATTTCTAAAGATGGAGTTGTCACCCACCCAAAAGATTGAGTGCATGGTTCAATGGCCAAAACCACAAACCATTAAACAACTAAGGGTTTTTGGGCTTAACAGGTATTACAGAAATTTGTGAAGGGATATGGTTTCATCAAAGAAACCACTCACTTCCTTACTCAAGAAGGGCGATTTCAAATGGAACCCCGAGGCGACCTAGCTTTTCGAAGTTGAAGGAAGCCATGGTGAGTGTCCCCTCTGCTACCATTACGATTTCACAAAGAGGTTTGTGGTGGAAACCGATCTTTGAGTGGGAAGGGAATTGGGGCCGTTTCTCATGCAAGAAGGAAAACCCATTGCTTACATGAGTAAGTCCTTGTGTCCAAGGAACCAAGCACTCTCTCGTCTATGAGAGGGGAGTTCTTGGCAAAGATTAATGGTCATTGAGAAGTGGAAACACTACTTGCGGGGCGAAATTCACTATAAAGACCGACCAACAATCCTTGAAACACCTTTCCGGACGGAAGGTGGTAAATCCACTACAACAAAGACGGATTACTAAGTTCTTTGGGTCTTGACTATGAGATTTTGTATAAAAAAGGGGGAGAAAAAGGTCACGGTGATGCATTGTCGGGAAGGAGAACAGTTTGTTCTCGCTATATCTACAATGGTCCCAACTTGGTTGGATCGAGTCCCGCTAAGTTACAATCGATGATGGTTACATTAAGGAAATCATCAAAGCCAAAGGTCTTGATCCTAATACTTATCCCTTATTTCAGTTCACTAATGGCATTCTCGATATAAAAAAAGAGGCTGGTTGTGGGTAGCGATGAGTGGATTAAGAGTTTTAATCCTTTTCTCGAAATGCACTCCACACCCCATGGAGGGCATTCTCGGGGTTCTGAGAACTTATCGAGGCTTAAGAGGATGTTTTTTTCGCCTAATATGAAAAATGATGTGTTGATGTGGGTCAAGAAGTGTGAAGTATGTGCGAAAATAAGTCAAGCCCGTGTTTATACCCCGGCCTCCTACAACCCTTACCCATACCGCACCAAGCATGATCACATATCTCTATGGATTTCATAGAGGGCTTCCTAATTCTTGGGGAAAGAATGTGATATGGGTAATAGTGGATGATTCACTAAATACTCACATTTCATAGCCCTATCACATCCATATACCGCTACATCTTTAGCTAAGGTGTTTTTGGATGTTATCTATAAAATCGCATGGGTTACCAACTAGTATAGTGAGTGATAGGGACAAAATATTTACTAGCTGTTTTTGGAAGGAACTATTTAAGTTGGTGGGAACTCAATTACACCTAAGTTCATCTTATCACCCCCAATCTGATGGATAGACTGAAAGGGTGAATCAATGTTTGGAGCGATGATTGAGGTGTTTAATAAGTGACAACCCTAAGCAGTGGTTGAAGTGGCTACCCATGGCAGAATACTGGTACAACACAAATTATCATTCAAGCTTGAGGATGACACCTTTTGAGGCTCTCTACGGGTATACTCCTACAGGATTCACATATGGGCCATATTTGGATTCAACAAATGAGGAGGTTACAGATCTGCTTACTCACAGACAGCACATCATACAGCAAGTCAAGGCTAATCTAGTCAAAGCACAGAATCGCATGAAGGTACAAGCAGATAAGCATAGACAAGAGAGGGTTTTCGAGGTAGGAGACCAAGTTTTTCTCAAACTTCAACCCTTTCGGCAAAATTCCATTCAATACCGAAAGAATTTGAAGTTATCATCAAAATACTTTGGCCCCTATACAATCCTGCAAAGGGTAGGGAGTGTGGCTTACAAATTAGATCTACCAATTGGGTCAAAGATTCACCCCGTCTTCCATGCTTCTTTACTCAAGAAACACATAGGGGTTAAGTATGTACCTTCACAGAGTCTTCCAGATGTTGATAGCAATGGCCTTTTCGCGATCCAACCTTACTACATCACAGAGCGACTTCGATACCTAGAAAGCGGAAAAGAGAAAGATCAGGTTCGTGTCTTTTGGGTTACCGAAGATTGGAAAATTGATTCATGGGAAGATACCGCCTTTGTTCTGTGAAATTTTCTTACATTCCATCCTAGGGGACAAGGATCTTTCGTTGGAGGGAGTATTGTTGTGAGACCAGAGAGAAATATGAAGAGTAAAGAGATGGGTACGAAAAGAGAGTTAAAAACAGGGTTTCCTTCGTCAGTAGGAAACCTGAATGAGGAACCTGAGGCTCAGGATCCACCTGAGCCAAAGATACTGAACAAAGAAACTGAGGCTCAGGATCCACCTGAGCCAAAGAAGCTGAACGAAGAAACCGAGGCTCAGGATCCACCTGAGCCAATCTATCTGAACGAGAAAACTGAGGCTCAGGATCCACCTGAGCCAATCTATCTGAGCGAAAAGACTGAGGCTCAGGTTATACCTGAGCCAAATCATCTGAACGGGTTATCTGAATGAAGGAAGGTGTGGGCTTATGTAAATGGGCCCAAACATTTAGAATAATCTAGAATATCCTTTATCTATTATTAGATTTTGTTTTTAAATTACCTAAAGAATATCCACTGTTGTGTGGACCCCAATGTTAGTTACAATACGGCACTGACCGATGAATGAGAATATCAGAAAATTTACATCATTCTCTCTCTTCTAACTACCTCTCCTCCTATCTAATTCTCTCTCTCCCTATTTCTTCATATCTTCAAATCTTCATATCTTGTTCTTCAAGCAATTTACATTATCAGCAATATTATTCCAGAAAACCTCAAAAAACATATTACGATCATCCAGAAAATATCAAAAACGTAACATGGACTTAAGCATGGCTACGGGAGAAAAAGTTTCCTCATAATCGATCCCTTCTTTCTGAGTATAACCTTTCGCCACTAGTCTTGCTTTAAAAGTTTCAACCTTCCCTTCCGATCCTCTTTTCCTCTTATATACCCACTTGCATCCAATGGGTTTGACCCCATTAAGTGGTTCGACTAGCTCCCACACTTTTATTATGAAACATAGAACCCATTTCGGCTTTCATTGCTGTTTGCCAAGAAACTGCATCCTTATCTTGGAATGCCTCGTCATATGTCCATGGGTCTGATTTGTCTTGTCTGGGAATCAAGTCCGAGGACTCTCCTATTCCCATGAATCTCTCGGGCTATCTAACAACCCTCCCACTACGACGAGGCTCCGGTTGTGAAAACGTATCGTTTGGTATATCATCTAAGTACAAATTGGCAATTTGAGGTTTGCCCTCTAAGCTCATTTAAGGTAATCTCACTTCTGGGTTTTCTTTGGTTCATATAGTCTTCTTCCAAAAATCTAAAATGGGTGCTGATGACCACCTTTTGATCTTCGGGACTATAGAACATACACCCTTTTGTTCCCTCGGGGTATCCTACAAACAACCTTAATTCTGATCGAGGATCCAATTTACCGGCTTCCTTGTCCAACACGTAGGCCAGACACCCCCAAATTCTCATGTGTCTCATACTACGCTTGCACCCGGTCTACAATTCTTTGGGAGTTTTGGGAACCGATTTGGATGACACCAAGTTTAGAATGTAAGTCGCTGTTTCCAAGGCATGACCCCAGAACGACTCGGGAAGATCCGCGTAACTCATCATTGATCTAACCATTTCCAAAAGAATTCTGTTTCTTCGCTCTGCAACCCCGTTTTGTTGAGGGGTTCCGGGTGCAGTGAGCTGGGATACAATCCCTTCATCAGATAAGTAGTTCAAAAACTCATCGCTGAGGTATTCGCCTCCACGATCAGATCGTAGAGACTTGATACGTTTTTCCCTATGATTCTCTGTTTGAGCCTTAAATTCTTTGAATTTCTCAAAGGTCTCAGATTTATGCTTCATAAGGAAAATGTAACCGTACCTTGAGTAATCATCAATAAAATTACTCATAACCTCCTCTTGCTTTGGTTGACATTGGACCACATACATCTGTGTGAACGATCTCTAACACTTCTTTGGCCCTATTCCCCTTGGCTCCAAATGCCCTCTTGGTCATATTACCCTCCAAACATGATTCGTAGGTTGGAATCGGTTCAACTTGGAGAAGCTCTAGTGAACCGTCTCTCACCAACCTTTGGATCCTCTTTGGATTTATATGACCCAATCTTAGATGCCAAAGAAGTGTCTCGTTCACGTCTGATGAACGTTTTCTTTTCTCGGAAACAATTGATGTGTTATAGGATACATTTCGTGAGTGGTGTGCACAGTTAATTGTATAGAGATTTTCCATCAATATCCCGTAACAGATACACTAATCATTTAAAAAATGATGTCATTCTTATTAGAAGAAACTTAGTGTCCTTTAATCGAATTTTAGAAACTGAAAGTGAATTCTTTCTAAAACTGGGAACATAAAGATAATCTAAAAAAACTTTATCTTCAAAAGATAGGTGCACTTCTCCCACTGATTTAACTACTACTCATGTAGTATTGCAATGTCTGCTACTTGCGTAGTATTGCAATAATCGTTACTAGCATAGCATTGCAATATCTGCCACTTACGTAGCATTGCAATGACTTCTACTTTCGTAACGTCGCCCAGTGTGATGAGGATCTCACTCCTACTAAGTTGCCGGATCATTTTGAACCCGTGAAGCCAACATGATTAGTGGATCTCGTATCAACCACCCACGAATGAGAAGTATACGCCGCTAAACAAGTTTCAACAACTAGTGCGTGAGAATTACCTTTCTTTTCATCCCTTTTGGGGTTGGAACAGGCAAAACCTCCATTGTCCTCTCTCACCGCTGCTTAAGCACTTCCTCTTTGGATTTTCCTTGACACAACAAGCATTCCTCATCTTACCATTGCCCTTGGCAACAGTTGAGTTTTATTGCTTATGGCCTTTGGTCCTCTTCTTTATCTTGCCTACCCTTGGCCTAGAAGATGAAGACGGACCGCTTGCCGTCAAAGCTTGAGTTTGGTGCCTTATCATCATTTCTGCCGAGACCAAAAGCTTGCAACAAATTACCAAAAGAAGCCAAAATGTTCAAAAACTTTTTAGGCAGAGAGTGAAGTACCAAATTCATCTAAGTCTCCAGATCATAATCTGCACTCAGAATCTCAAGTTTGTTCAGATGGGCCATCTATTTTGAGGACGTAATCCCTTACGGGTTTGCCCTCCACCATTTTCAGCGACGACATCTCTCGCAAGGTGATCTGACGAGTCCCGCATGTTTTGACTCGTCAGTTTGCTCATCTGATTTTGGTGTGTCAAGAATCCACTTGTGCTTTTGTGCAGTTAGGACAATTATAATTTTTCGTTTCCAATCAATATAGTTTCCATACATATTGTATTGACTTTAAGTATAATAACAGTGGATTAAAAGGTAACGACATGCTGAACTGAAATAAACAACTATATGCAATAGCACAAGTATATCACAAGATTCGATCACATGCATCATATTTAAAATCTCAAAAAAAATATGAACATGCATCAGCCAACATCTCAAAACAGTTTAAATAAGCCACGTGGGGTAGGTCATTATTTAAACACATTCAAGCAGGTTACAAAACAAGAACAGTTACAAACCTTTAATATCCAGATTAATAGTTGGCTCCCACTTGACCAATATAAAATTGACAGGGGACTTGAGGGAAGTATATGCATATCAATTTTATGCCTAAGTAATAACCATGATTAAATACGACTATTATTTCGCTTTGAACGAAGCCTCGTGGGGGGGTCATCGTCGCCACTAGTAATAACCCACAATCATCCGTTTGGAATTCATTCATGTGAAAGCTATCTTTTGACCGTCTCGTGGGGGGAATTTCTCCAAAAGAATTCACAAATAAATAAATCATGGAGGTCAAAATTAATTCAATTTTATTATCCGGAATAAAATTGTCAATTAATTATTTAAACATACTTAGTAATTTTGAAGGTGAGATTTTTCATTTGGGCAATTCTCATGCAAACACATTTAAACAAATTAAATAAAGCATAAGATAGCACAAAATAAATCAAGCAAAAAATAAAAAAATAAACATATTGGACACAAATTATCCAATTGTCATGGTTTGATTTTTCTTGGCCCGATCTTGAAGAAATACCGCCTTGAATTTCTCCCACTTGATTATCTCGAAAAGAACTCCGCTCTCGAACGCCACGCCAAGTAGCTTCGCAATGATGCATGCGCCAAGATCCGGCCAAATTTGGCCGAAAGCAACCGTGATCCGTGGCGCCTTGGCATAGGCCAAGATCGCCCACCCGGCGCCAATGTCGCCCGCCCGAGTGGCGATTATTAGCCGCCGCCCGGCGCTGTGTCGCCCATGTCGCAGACGCTCACATACCACGCGCTTTAGGCAGACGCTTCGCCGCCCGATGCTCATGCCGATCACCCCACGCCGCCAGGTCGTCCACCCACGCTAAGCGGTTCACTTTACTGTCGCGGCGCCACGTCCGCCCTTGATCCGCTCGCGCCACGATGCCCTCGTGACGCTTAGGGCCCGCCCGTCTTGTCGCGGATCTCTCCTCATGGCCTTCGGCCCTCGGCCTCGGCTGCGCCCGTGTGTACTGTCGTGTCCTCGTCGAAGTGCCTCCTCCTTAACGCGTTTACACGACTCACTCCGCCTACGCCCGGTTTTGGATTTCATCCTTTAATTCTTTGTCTCCGTCCTCATTTTCGATCCGGTTACAATTTATTTACAAAAAATAAATAAACCTAGATCTAGACTAGTCTATTACATTGATCAAATCAAACAAATTCTAATCTACTCGTGGATTTTCTCACGAGGCAAAACGAATCCGAACTAATCGAATTAAAAAACCACAGTTTATATGCATGCATAAACACATTAAATTCCATGACAATTGGATACCTGTAAAAAAGATCTAGCAATTCTACTATCCAATTTCAAATTTAATGCCCACGAATTAAATTACAATTTAAAATTCAGAGCCCGAAACCGTGGCTCTGATACCAGTTGTTGGGGGATAAGTTGCACAGATCTATTCGGGGTGAATATTTAAATACAAATTTAATTCTTTAATTATTACTAGCATGAATTAATCCTATATTAATTCAAATAATAATCCAACAACATATCATTCATATAATAATTCACGTAAAACCTACGCATGCGAATTCTACGAGTTTACGTGAACGTACCTCTTGGGATGGCAACGGTATGGCTGATTAGACTAACCGTAAGGACTTCCCAAGTATTCCCTCAGCCCTTGCTCAACTATCTGGTGGAAGGACACTTGTCGAACAATTAACAAAAGGAAAAAATAAACTTTGTTGCACCACTTATGTGGATTTGCTAATTTTTCCAGCACATGGAATTGTACTAGGGAATGAAACAATCGTCCCCTATTTATAGGTGAGAGGTGGTCGATTTTTTCAGTAGAAAACAAATGTGGGAAAAGACTTTTCTTGATCACCAAGAAATCTTGAATATATCTCCTATATTCTTTTTCCCATAATTAAAATATTCCACAAAAATCCCACCTCCTCAATATTATGGAATTTTCGAAAATAATGATGTGCAAGATTCCAAGATTTGGATCTTCTTGAATTTATGAGATATTCTTGTATTTCAATACATATCTTCCATAATATCTTTTCAAGAAAATCAAGAAAATCTTTCTTGCCCATTATATTCAAAAATTTTGAAATATCCTCATGAATAACCAAGTGGGAGATTTATTGAATTTAATGAGATAATCTTGTATTCCAAGAATACATATCTTCATTCCATAACAAAATTCAAAGAAAATCTTTCTTCCTCTTTTATCCATAAATTTAGAAAATATTAGGAAAAATAAGCAACAATATTTATTTTATTTTAATCACCTTTTTCAGTTATTGGACTATATGTTGGGCTACTCAGGGGGCCTTTAGGAGACTTAAGATTGGACCTTCTAATGGACCTTCAATATCTAATATTGAGCCACAATATAATTCAAGCCCATAAATATTAATTAATTCCACTACATAATTAATATTGCACTATCCATCTTAACCCATATTACAGTCAAAATGGCTCCCGGTCATTATTTTCCGTGTTTAAGATTAACTAGCCCATTAATTAATTCAAGCCACTGAAATAGCTTTCCATTAATTAACATCTTTTATCCTTGGTTGAGGAACGGTTCAACATTATTATCCATACCGGAAACTAATTCCACTTGCAAGATTTGGTATGATAAAGCTTATGAACCTCCCAAGGGGGCAAATCAAACAAGCGTACTTGCACACGATTTTTCGTATTAAATCTTAGCAATCACATGTGGCTAATAATATTGCCCAAGATAAAAAGTATTGAATCTCATTGATTCGCTACCCATGATAAGTCAAAGCAATAGTTACCAATCCCACGTGATCCTGTTTAAGGGACGAAGGTTAAGAAATAACGAACCACTGAGGTCTAATTCTTCCTTGTTCAGTTCTGAAGAATTTATCCTCCTGTAGGTCCTATTCAGTGTATCAGTCATGCACTAGTGTAATCTCTTGGTCAAGACAAGCCAATCTGAGCCTTACACTTCAACCTTTCACGATGGGTTGTTCATTTCCATCTAGGTCTTGAATAACGTACTTTTAGTTACAAGGGACTGTTAATTTAATCTTATGTGATCTGGTATCACTAAATTAACTACAATGTAACACGTACGACTTATTGAACAGTTATGCAGTAAATATATGTAACATTCAATAATATTTAAAGCATCAGTGATAAACAATTTATTTCAGTAAATAAATCTGAAAATTCAGTTTCGATTATACAAAGTAAAAAGCATACTTTTCAGTATAATCCCAACAGAGACTTGATACGTTTTTCCTTATGATTCTCTGCTTGAGCCTTAAATTCTTTGAATTTCTCAAAGGTCTCAGATTTATGCTTCATAAGGAAAATATAACCGTACCTTGAGTAGTCATCAATGAAAGTGACGAAATACTCATAACCTCCTCTTGCTTTGGCTGACATTGGACCACATACGTCTGTGTGAACGATTTCTAACACTTCTTTGGCTCTATTCCCCTTGGCTCCGAATGCCCTCTTGGTCATTTTACCCTCCAAACATGATTCGCAGGTTGGAATTGGTTCAACTTGGAGAAACTCCAGTGAACCGTCTTTCACCAACCTTTGGATCCTCTTTGGATTAATATGTCCCAATCTTAGATGCCATAGAAGTGTCTCGTTCACGTCTTCTTTTATTGGAAACAGATGATGTGTTATAGGATGCGTTTCGTGAGTGGTGTGCACAGTTAATCGTATATAGATTGTCTATGAATGTCCCATAACAGATACACTCATCATTTCATGAAATGATGTCATTCTTATTAGAAGAAACTAAGTGTCCATTAACAGAATTTTAGAAACTGAAAGTGAATTCTTTCTAAAAACTGGGAACATAAAGAACGTCTCTTAAAATTAAGACTCTATCTTCAAAAGACAGGTGCACTTCTCCCACTGCTTCAGCTACCACTCTCGTAGCATCGCCCAGTGTGATGAGGATCTCACTCCCACTAAGTTGCCGGGTCATCTTGGACCCGTGAAGCAAACATGATAAGTGGATCCCGTATCAACTACCCACGAGTGAGAAGTATACGCCGCTAAACAAGTTTCAACAACTAGTGCATGAGAATTACCTTTCTTTCCGGCCCTTTTGGGGTTGGAACAGGCAAACCTCCATTGTCCTCTTTCACAGCAGCTTAAGCACTTCCTCTTTGGATTCTCCTTGACACCACAAGCATTCCTCATCTTACCATTGCCCTTGGCAACAGTTGAGTTTTATTGCTTATGACTTTTGGTTCTCTTCTTCTTCTTGCCTACCCTAGGCCTAGAAAATGAAGACGGACCACTTGCCGTCAAAGCTTGAGTTTGGTGTCCCATCAACATCTCTGCCGAGTCCAAAACTTGCAACAAATCAGCTAGCGAGGCCAAAATGCTCATAAACTTTTGGGCAGAGAGTGAAGTACTAAATTCATCCGAGTCTCTAGTTTATAATCTGCACTCAGAACCTCAAGTTTGTTCAGATGGGCCATTAATTTTGAGGACGTAATCCCTTACGGGTTTGTCCTCCACCATTTTCAGCGACGACATCTCTCGCAAGGTGATCTGACGGGTCTCGCATTTTTGACCCGTCAGTTGGCTCATCTGATTTTGGTGTGTCAAGAATCCACTTGTGCTTTTGTGCAGTTAGGACAATTATAATTTTTAGTTTCCAATCAATATAGCTTCCACACATACTGTATTGACTTTAAGTATATTAACAGTGGATTAAAAAGTTACGACATGCTGAACTTAAATAAATAATAATATGCATAAGCACAAATATATCACAAAATTCGATCACATGTTTCATATTAAAATCTCAAAAAAAATATGAACATGCATCAGCCAACATCTCAAAACAGTTTAAATAAGCCACATGGGGTGGGTCATTATTTAAACACATTCAAGCAGATTACAAACAAGAACAGTTGCAAACCTTTAATATCCAGATTAATAGTTGGCTCCCACTTGACCAATATAAAATTGACAGGGACTTCGGGGAAGTATATGCATATCAATTTTATACCTAAGTAATAACCATGATTAAATACAGAATTATTATTTCACTTTGAACGAGCCACGTGGGAAGGATCATCGTCGCCACTAGTAATAATCCACAATCATCCATTTGGAATTTATTCATGTGAAAACTATCTTTTGACCGTCCCGTGGGGAGAATTTCTCCAAAAGAATTCACAAATAAATAAATCATGGAGGTCAAAATTAATTCAATTTTATTATCCGGAATAAAATTGTTAATTAATTGTTTAAGCATACTTAGTAATTTTCGAAAGTGAGATTTTTACATTGGGCAATTCTCATGCAAACACATTTAAACAAATTAAATAAAGCACAATAAAATCACAACAATAAATCAAGCAAAGCGGAAAAATAAACATATTGGGCACAAATTATCCAATTGTCATGGTTTGATTTTTCTTGGTTTGATTTTGAAGAAATGTCGTCTTGAATTTCTCCCACTCGATCATCTCGAAAAGAACTCCGTCTCAAAATGCCACGCCAAGTAGCTCGCAGCTGGGATGTACGCCCGCATCCGGCCGACCCCTTGGTCGAATCACCTTAAGACCTCAAGACGCCTCGGCAGCCTGACTGCCCGTGCCTCGGCTTCGCCTCGGCGGCTTTTCAGCCTCGTGGCGGCAGCGTATCCGCTGCTTGCTTAGCGTCCGGCGTCTTGGCGCTAACCTACTTCGCCTACGCTATGGATCTCGGCAGCTCCGTGCGTCCCCGTGCTGCTTTCGCCTTCCCGCTTATGCGCTTCCGGTTTGCCCGCGCATGGTACCCGCAGCGTGCCCGTCTTGCCCCGTCCCGTCTGGCGTTGCGCGTCCGTGACTTTGGCGTCGTCGAACGATCTGCCCGGCGCTGGCGTCGTGCCCATCTGCGTGGCGGCGTTCTCGTCGTCTTGGCGTGCCTCCCTTATTGCGTTTAAATACGTGTCGTCCGCGTGCGGTTACGGATCTATCGCTTTAATTCTTCATCTCGCCTCCGTTTAGATCCGGTTACAATTTATTTACAAAAAATAAATAAACCTGAATCTGAACCAGTCTATTACGTTGATCCAAATCAAATAAATCCTAATCTCTTCGTGGATTTTCTCCACGAGGCAAAACGAATTCGAACGAATCAAATTAAAAACCACAATTTATATGCATGCATAAATAAACACATTAAATTCCATGACAATTGGATACCTGCAAAAAAGATCTAGCAATTCTACTATCCAATTTCAAATTTAATGAAGACGAATTAAATTACAATTTAAAATTCAAAGCCCAAAACCGAGGCTCTGATACCAGTTGTTGGGGAATTAATTGCACGGATCTATCCGGGATGAATATTTAAATACAAATTTAATTCTAACAATTATTACTAGCATGAATTAATCCTATATTAATTCAAATAATAATTCAACAACAAATCATGCATATAAACAGTTCACATAAATCCTACGCATGCGGAATTGCTACAGGTTTACGTAAACTAACCTCTTGGAGTGGCAATGGTCTCGTCGATTAAACACACCAAAAAGCATTCCCAAGTATTCCCTAGTCCTTGTTCGTCAATCCGGTGGAAGGAAACTAGCGAACAATTAACAAAATGGAAAATAAAAATTTGTTGCACCACCTTTGTGGATTTACTAATTTTTCCAGCACATGGAATTGTACTTGGGAATGAAAGAATCATCCCCTATTTATAGATGGGGTAGTGGTCGAAAATTTGGAAAAAACAATGTGGGAAAATCTTTTCTTGATCTCCAAGAAATCTTGAATATATCTCATATATTCTTTTCTCCATAATTAAAATATTCCACAAAAAATCCCACCTCATCTTGTTATGGAATTTTCGAAAAAAATAAGGATCAAGATTCCAAGATTTGGATCTTCTTGAATTTATGAGATATACTTGTATTTCAAGAAATACATATCTTCCATAATATCTTTTCAAGAAAATCAAGAAAATATTTCTTTCCCTTATTCTTTGAAAATTTCGAAAATCTCACCATAAATAACCAAGTGGGAGATTTCTTGAATTTAATGAGATAATCTTGTATTCCAAGAATACATATCTTTATTCCATAACAAAATTCAAAGAAAATATTTCTCCCTCTTTTATTTATAATTTTCGAAAAATAGAAAAAATGAGCAACAAATATTTATTTTATTTTTAAACACCTTTTTTAGTTATTGGACTTTATGTTGGGCTACTTGGGGGGCCTTTAGGAGAATTAAGATTGGACCTTCCAATGGACCTTGAATTATCAATATTGAGCCACAATATTATTCAAGCTCATAAATATTAATTAATCCCACTACATAATTAATATTGCACTATCCATCTTAACCCATATTACAGTTAATATGGCTCCCGGTTATTATTTCCCGTGTTTAAGATTATCTAGCCCATTAATTAATTCAAGCCACTGAAATAACTTTTCATTAATTAATATCTTTTATCCTTGGTTAAGGAACGGTTCAACATTATTATCCATACCGGAAACAAATTCCACTTGCAAGATTTGGTATGATAAATCTTATGAACCTCCCAAGGGGGCAAATCGAACAAGCGTACTTGCACACGATTCTCCGTATTAAATCTTAGCAATCGCATGTGACCAATAATATTGCCCAAGATATAAAGTATTGAATCTCCTTGATCCTCTACCCATAATAAGTCAAAGCAATAGTTACTAACCACACGCAATCCTACTTAAGGGACGAAGATTAAGAAATAACTAACCACTGAGGTCTATTTCTTCCTAGTTCAGTTCTGAAGAATTTGTCCTCCTGTAGGTCATCTTCAGTGCATCAGTCATGCACTAGTGTAATCTCTTGGTCAAGACAAACCAATATGAGCCTTACACTTCAACATTTCACGATGGATTGTTCATTTCCATCTAGGTCGTGAATGGTGTACTTTTAGTTACAAGGGACTGTTAATTTAATCTTCCGTGATCTGGTATCACTTAATTAACTACAATGTAACACGTACTATTTATTGAACAGTTATGCAGTAAATATATGTAACATTCGATGATATTTAAAGCATCAGTGATAAACAATTTATTTCAGTAAATAAGTCTGAAATTCAGTTTTGATTATACAAAATAAAAGCATACTTTCCAGTATAATCCAAACAATTTATTTATTCTAGACTTAATTAAAATACTCAACTTAAATTAAAATCTCAATTACAATAGTAAATAAAAGATAATTAAAGGAGAGGCGCATCAATTCTCCCCCAATTCAACAACACTGTCCTCAAGGCTGACGTGAGGAGCTGAGGCAGAACTGACTTCATCCTCCTACTTATTACTCCACCGCAGGAAACTCTGATTTCCCTGGGTCATGTGTGATTTGAGTCTGTTGGAATTTAGAGGCACGTAAACACGTAATACATGCGCAACAAAATTAAACAGTTCAACAACGAACATATAATTGTATAATTAAATTACGGGTAAATGTAAACAAAATTCTTACAGCAATTCGTACACGGATTCCTCAACTACGGTATCCACGTAACAGTCATTTACCAATTCGCATGATTCCGCCAAATTGAATCCCTTTTAGATGAATTTGCTAGGAAAATTCTAACTTAGAATTTTTATGGAGAAAATATGAAGTCTTGTATTATGAATTCCCAAGAGCTCATATATATAGGAGAGACCCAGCTTAAATCTTAAGCTAACCTAATTAGGAAATAAAATCCCTAATTTTGTAAATTAAATCCCATAGATTTAATTCTCATATACATAAATCTCTACGGATTTGATTTCCATGTATATCAAATCTCTACGGATTTGATTTCATATATATCAAATCCCATAATAATATCCCATATATTATTATTGGGAATCCTATTTAATTAAATCTAATTTAATTAAATAGTAATAATAATTAATTCTAAATATAATTATTATTATATTCTCCATAAATTAAATATTAATATCCAATATAATATTTAATCAACCAACTATAATTAGTAAACAACAATCTTGTTTGTTGTGTGACCCATAGGCCTTCATATATCGAAATATTAGTCAAATTAATTGGCCTTTAATTGAACCCTAGACAATAAATCAGACATTCTCAATATATGAGGTACGTTGCGAGGAAATGTGCAACTACCTATAACTGAAACATGTGCTATTACGATAACTTCCTTTCACTCGCGAATACTCGATTAAATCTTGAACATGATGAAGTGTCTATTCAAATAACTTAATCAATTTATCTCCAATCACTAATTGATCACTTATGTCACACTTGACCACAAAGTCTAAGTTGACGTGCATTATCCGATGACTTAGATCCAATTATGATGAGAAGATGAGTATTCTCTCTAAATCCACATTGAAGAATGAATCCTATTCTTGGCTCAACTACTACGCACATGCATTTCGTGATGAACCCAATCCAAGCCATATCTACCCATGGAAGGGTGCAAGCGTCGGTCATGGTCAAAGTTCATCATTTCACACATGTCATGCGTATTGACCTCAAGTCAAAGGAGTATCACATCGCTCCCATTAACCAAGACACCCGTAGACACATATTGTGGAATTATATCAAACGGTTTCTCGGATGGGTATACCAATACCCTCTAAGGTATCTGTGCATCCATCATGAGATACCTAGTATCTCGTAGTAAGTGAAATCTTACTACACTCTCTAAGAGTATGATGCAGATCGCACACCAATCTCAATTGCATCATCAATATCCCATTCTTGATGATCCTTGATCGGAGTTATTTGAGAATCATGATGACCGCACTGTCGAGGTGCGACAAAAATAAATAATAATAACCCGGACTATCCTACTAACTTGTAGAAGCGATAAGTACGGGGTCGATCCACAGGGAGCACAGATTATTGCAATTATGCCAATTGATGAATTAATGAGATAACACGCAAAGGGGGGGTTGGTTTGGATTTTTAAAACTAAGATAAAAATAAAATAGCAACTAATTAAATGAGATGAAACAATTAAAAATAATAGCACTAAAGATTAATGGACGAGATCAATGAGAATTAAATACCCCAACTCATTGTTCATTCATTCCCCATGTTAACACGACTAATTTAACCTCAACGTTTACTTTATTCGATTTCAAGATTAATGCCCTTTAGGAATCAAAAGCGCTTCGATTTCCCGGTCCTATCCCTTAAGTTTATTTAAATGAAAAGATGCCCCTTCAAAAAAACCTTTTTAACTAAGCAGTCTAGGTTAGCCCATAGATTTAACCCAGTTAAAAACATTAATCCCTAGGATAGAGAGCAAACAAATTCTCAAGTACACTTAGCGCGACCCGTAAGAACCCGATTTAATTCACCCTAGTGATTCCACTAGTTGTTACTAAGAGTCTCCACATATAACAATTACACGGATTACATGCTTAGACTTAACAGACATATTTAAACAATTAACCTAGATGGTCAGTCTAAACTAATTAATTCAAACACGCAAGAGATTAAAATAGATGAATTAAACAATCCCAAAATCAAATATCGTAAATGTCTCGAATTAAATAATCACATTAAAACATGGGTTCGGAAATTCCCAGAGTTGGGATAAAAGTGCTTAGCCCCTAAATAACATAATTAACTGTACGTAAAATTCAATTCAAAGGAAATAATTAAAAGCGAAACAAACTTTGATTAGTCCTAATCTTCACTTCGATGCTTCTGCCTTTTTCTGCCTCAGTGGTGCGCTGCCCTCCTCTCCAATATGATATATCTCCTTGTGCCATTCTCTCTCTTCTAATATATATGATATGTATGTTTCGCCCTCCAATAATAATACGCGGCCCACTCTTTTTCCTTTTTTTTTCCAAGTCTGTTCCTTTTTGAAAATATCCCACCATAATTATCAAATCAAATCTTCCATCCAATATCTTGACCAAATCTTTCTCAAATCACTTTCTTGGACCAAATCTCCTCCATATAAAAAAAATCACCGTTGGACTCTTCTTAAACTGCTGGACATGGGCCTGCACTGGGTCGGCCAATGTGGCTTTTGCAACACCAATTTGGCTCAATAACTCTTTCGCCCAAAAATCACCTAAAAATACTTAAAAACACACAAAACGATCAAGTGCGGAATTGTTCGATCAAATCACATATAAGTAATCTAACATGCCATTCTAACATAAACGAGCCCAATAAATTGTACTCTATCATATTAAAAACATGCACATTTTGCTACCAATCAAATACCCCCACACTTGAACTTTTACTTGTCCTCAAGTAAAAACACATTAACCGAGCAATAATGGAAAAGCCAAGAATTTCGTTAAGGTCCTCTCAACACACTGTTGGGATTATACTAGAAAATATGCTTTTACTTTGTATAATCAGACTGAATTTCGGACTTATTTACTGAAATAAATTGTTTTCACTGATGCTTTAAATATCATCGAATGTTACATATATTTACTGCATAACTGTTCAATAAATAGTACGTGTTACATTGTAGTTAATTTAGTGATACCAGATCACAGAAGATTAAATTAACAGTTCCTTGTAACCAAAAGTACACCATTCACGACCCAGATGGAAATGAACATCCATCGTGAAAGGTTGAAGTGTAAGGCTCAGATTGGCTTGTCTTGACCAAGAGATTACACTAGTGCATGTCTAGTGCACTGAAGAGGACCTACAGGAGGACAAATTCTTCAGAACTGAACTAGAAAGAATTAGACCTCAATGGTTCGTTATTTCTTAATCTTCGTCCCTTAAATAGGATCGCGTGTGGTTAGTAATTATTGCTTTGACTTATTGCGGGTAGAGAATCAACGAGATTTAATACTTTATATCTTGGGCAATATTATTGGTCACATGCGATTGCTAAGATTTAATACGGAGAATCATGTGCAAGTACGCTTGTTCGATTTGCCCCCTTGGGAGGTTCATAAGTTTTATCATACCAAGTCTTGCAAGTGGAACTAGTTTTCGGTATGGATAATAATGTTGAACTGTTCCTTAACCAAGGACAAAAGATATTAATTAATGGAAAGCTATTTCAGTGGTTTGAATTAATTAATGGGCTAGATAATCTTAAACACGGGAAATAATAACCGGGAGCCATATTAACAGTAATATGAGTTAAGATGGATAGTGCAATATTAATTATGTAGTGGGATTAATTAATATTTATGGGCTTGAATAATATTGTGGCTCAATATTGATAATTCAAGATCCATTGGAAGGTCCAATCTTAATAAAATTGAATTAATTTTGACCTCCATGATTTATTTATTTGTGAATTCTTTTGGAGAAATTCCCCCCACGGGACTGTCAAAAGATAGCTTTCACATGAATAAATTACAAATGGATGATTGTAGATTATTACTAGTGGAGACGATGACCCTCCCCACGAGGCTCGATCAAAGCGAAATAATAATTCTGTATTTAATCATGGTTATTACTTAGGTATAAAATTGATATGCATATACTTCCCCGAAGTCCCTGTCAATTTTATATTGGTCAAGTGGGAGCCAACTATTAATCTGGATATTAAAGGTTTGTAACTGTTCTTGTTTGTAACCTGCTTGAATGTGTTTAAATAATGACCCACCCCACGTGACTTATTTAAACTGTTTTGAGATGTTGGCTGATGCATGTTCATATTTGTTTTTGAGATTTTAATATGAAACATGTGATCGAATTTTGTGATATATTTGTGCTTATGCATATTATTATTTATTTCAGTTCATCATGTCGCAACCTTTTAATCCACTGTTCAATATACTTAAAGACAATTTGCTTACTGGTGAAAACTTCGTTGATTGGAGTCGTAAACTTACTATTGTCCTCACTGCACAAAGCCATAACTGGGTTCTCACTACACCTAAACCAGAAAAGCCAAATGATGAGTCAACTAAATCGGTTAAGAAAGAGTATGCTGACTGGGAGAGTTCCAACGAAATGGCAAAGTGTACCATCTTGGCCTCAATGTCAGATGTGTTGCAACACCAACACCAGAACGTTGAGACCGCTGCAGACATCATAACTAGTCTTAAAGCGATGTTTCAACATCAGAACCGTGTGGCTCGTCAGATCACCATGAGGGACTTGCTCTATATGAAAATGGTGGAGGGAACGCCCGTAAGGGAGCACGTTCTCCAGATGATGGCTCACCTTAACAAACTTGAGGTACTTGGCGACGAATACGACATCGAGCCCAAATCGATTTCGTGCTCCATTCTCTGCCGAAAAGTTTTGAACAGTTCAGGCTGAACTACCAGATGAATAATCAGAAGTTCTCGATGCCTAATTTATTGCAAGATTTGGTCTCGGCAGAGGCGATATTGGGGCAAAAGAGCCAAGCCTTGGTGGCAAATGGACCTTCTTCTTCTTCTAGGCCAAGGGGTGGTAAGAACAAGAAAAATGACAAGAGCCACAAGCAAGTGAACTCAAGTGTTGCCAAAGGCAAAGAAAAGGTGAAGGGAGGTGGAGGAGTGAGCAAGCCAGCTAAGGGGAGGTGCTTCAAGTGCGGTGAAAGAGGACATTGGAGGTCAGCATGTTCCAATCCCAAAAGGAATGGAAAGAAAGGTAATTCTCACTAGTTGTTGAAACTTGCTTAGCGGCGTATGCCTCCCATTTATGGGTGGTGGATACGAGATCCACTGATCATGTTTGTTTCACTTTACAGGGGTTCAAGCGGACCCGACAACTTAGTGGGAGTGAGATCCTCATCACACTGGGCGATGCCACAAGAGTGGCAGCTGAAGCAGTGGGAGAAGTGCACCTGTCTTTTGAAGACAGAGTTTTAATTTTAAGAGATATTCTTTACGTTCCGAATTTTAGAAAGAATTTAATTTCGGCTTCTAAACTTTACCTTGATGGATATTCGGTTACTTTTGATAAAGTTTTTACCATTTCTCTTTATGATAAATTTATCTGTCATGGAACGTTGTCAAGTAATCACTATACAATTAACTGTGCACACCACTCACGAAATGCATCCTATAACACATCAACTGTTTCCGATAAAAGAAAACGTTCATCAGACGTGAACGAAACACTTATATGGCATCTAAGATTGGGACATATTAATCCAAAGAGGATCAAAAGGTTGGTGTAAGACGGTTCACTAGTTTTTTCTCCAAGTTGAACCAATTCCAACCTGCGAATCATGTTTGGAGGGTAAAATGACCAAGAGGGCATTCGGAGCCAAGGGGAATAGAGCCAAAGAAGTGTTAGAAATCGTTCACACAGACGAATGTGGTCCAATGTCAACCAAAGCAAGAGGAGGTTACGAGTATTTTGTCACTTTTATTGATGACTACTCGAGGTACGGTTATATTTTCATTATGAAGCATAAATCTGAGACCTTTGAGAAATTCAAAGAATTTAAGGCTCAAGCAGAGAATCATAGGGAAAAATGTATCAAGTCTCTACGATCTGATCGTGGAGGCGAGTACCTCAGCGATGAATTTTTGAACTACTTGTCAGATGAAGGGATTGTATCCCATCTAACTGCACCCGGAACCCCTCAACAAAACGGGGTTGCAGAGTGAAGAAACAGAACTCTTTTGGAAATGGTTAGATCAATGATGAGTTATGCGGATCTTCCCAAGTCGTTCTGGGGTCATGCCTTGGAAACAACGGCTTACATTCTGAACTTGGTGCCATCCAAATCGGTTCCCAAAACTCCCAAAGAATTGTGGATCGGGCGCAAGCCCAGTTTGAGACACATGAGAATTTGGGGGTGTCCGGCCTACGTGCTGGACAAGGAAGCCGGAAAATTGGATCCTCGATCAGAATTAAGGTTGTTTATAGGATACCCCGAGGGAACAAAAGGGTGTATGTTCTATGGTCCCGAAGATCAAAAGGTGGTAATAAGCACCCACTTTAGATTTTTGGAAGAAGACTATATGAACGAAAGAAGACCCAGAAGTGAGATTACATCAAGTGACCTAAGAGGGCTAACCTCATTGCCAACTGTACAAGATGACATACCAAACGACACACTTTCACAACCGGAACCTCGTCGTAGTGGAGGGTGGGGATAGGAGAGTCCTTGGACTTGATTCCCGGTCAAGACGAATCAGACCCATGGACATATGATGAGGCAATCCAAGACAAGGATGTGGTTTCTTGGCAAAAGGCAATGAAAGCCGAAATGGGTTATATGGATCATAACAGAGTGTGGGAGCTAGTTGAACCACTTAATGGGGTTAAACCCATTGGTTGCAAGTGGGTATACAAGAGAAAAAGGGGATCGGACGGGAAGGTGGAAACCTTCAAGGCAAGGCTTGTGGCGAAAGGTTATACTCAGAAAGAAGGGATCGACTATGATGAAATCTTTTCACCTGTAGCAATGCTCAAGTCCATCCGGATTCTCTTGAAAATTGTTGCGCATCTCGATTTTGAAATCTGGAAAATGGATGTCAAGACAGCTTTCCTTAACGGAAGTCTTGATGAATAAATCTATATGCAACAACCCCAAGGCTTCATTGGAAAGGGCCAAGAACACCTAGTTTGTAAGCTCATGAAGTCCATTTACGGACTCAAACAAGCATCCAGAGCTTGGAACCAATGTTTTGATCATGTTATAAAGTCTAATGGGTTTGATCAAAATGAGTTCGAAAGTTGTGTGTACAAAAGGCGTGTCGGAACTGCATTGGTATTCTTAGTACTATACGTAGACAACATTCTGCTCATCGGGAACGATGTAAAGGTGTTATCAGACGTAAGGGCATGACTTTCAAAACAATTTGATATGAAGGACTTAGGGGAAGCCGGGCACATCCTTGGGATCAAGATCACTCGAGATCGCAAGAAAATGATGATGGGCTTATCGCAAGCTTCATACATAGACACTGACTTGAAGTGATTCAGCATGCAGGATTCCAAGAAAGACTTCGTACCTTTCAGGCATGGAATCCATCTATCCAAGGAAATGTGCCCTAAGACACAAAAGGAGATAGATGACATGAAAGGCATTCCTTATGCTTCGGCTGTCGGAAGCCTTTTGTATGCAATGTTGTGCACGAGACCGGATATCTGCTTTGCCGTTGGCATGGTGGCAAGATATCAAAGTAATCTGGGAAAAAGAGGATTGGACGACAGTTAAGAACATTCTGAAGTATCTGAAAAAAACTCGGGATAGAATGTTGGTTTATCAGTCAGACAGTCTAATCCCCATCGGTTACATGGACTCGGATTTCCAATCAGACATAGATTCAAAGAAACTATCTGCCTCAGTTTGTGTGCTTTCATTTGGGAAGTGTAGCCATGAAATGGACGAGTGTGAAGCAGAAATGCATCACTGACTCAACCATAGAAGCCGGGTAAGTAGCTGCTTGTGAAGCAGTAAAGGAACCAGTTTGGCTCTAGACCTTCTTAGTGGACTTGGATGGAGTTCCGAATTTGTCTAGCAATATTTGCTAGGGGCAGTTGCAAATTCAAGGGAACCAAGAGTCCACGAGTCAAACAAGCACATTGAAGGAAAGAAATCTTAGACGAGAAATCGTTAAGAGAGGAGATGAAGAGGTTGCTAAGATCGTATTGGAGGATAACCTAGTGTATCCTTTCACAAAGTGTCTACCTCTGGAAACATTCAAGAGACATGTGGGAGGAATGGTTGTCAAGTGCGTAGCCAATCTGCTTTGAGTATAAGTGGGAGACATTATTAGATTCGTGTAGGTGACATTATATGTCACGTATTAGGAACTACACGAGACATGATGTAGTATACTTAAAAGCAGACTTTAAGTATAAGTGGGAGATTGTTGGGATTATACTGGAAGTCTGCTTTTACTTTGTATAATCAGACTGAATTTCGGACTTATTTACTGAAATAAATTGTTTATCACTGATGCTTTAAATATCATCAAATGTTACATATATTTACTGCATAACTGTTCAATAAATAACACGTGTTACATTGTAGTTAATTTAGTGATACCAGATCACAGAAGATTAAATTAACAGTTCCTTGTAACCAAAAGTACACCATTCACGACCTAGATGGAAATGAACAATCCATCGTGAAAGGTTGAAGTGTAAGGCTCAGATTGGCTTGTCTTGACCAAGAGATTACACTAGTGCATGTCTAGTGCACTGAAGAGGACCTACAGGAGGACAAATTCTTCAGAACTGAACTAGGAAGAATTAGACCTCAGTGGTTCGTTATTTCTTAATCTTCGTCCCTTAAATAGGATCGTGTGTGGTTAGTAATTATTGCTTTGACTTTTTACGGGTAGAGAATAAACGAGATTTAATACTTTATATCTTGGACAATATTATTGGTCACATGCGATTGCTAAGATTTAATACGGAGAATCGTGTGCAAGTACGCTTGTTTGATTTGCCCCCTTGAGAGGTTCATAAGTTTTATCATACCAAATCTTGCAAGTGGAACTAGTTTTCGGTATGGATAATAATGTTGAACCGTTCCTTAACCAAGGACAAAAGATATTAATTAATGAAAAGCTATTTCAGTGGTTTGAATTAATTAATGGTCTAGATAATCTTAAACACGGGAAATAATAACCGGGAACCATATTAACAGTAATATGGGTTAAGATGGATAGTGCAATATTAATTATGTAGTGGAATTAATTAATATTTATGGGCTTGAATAATATTGTGGCTCAATATTGATAATTCAAGATCCATTGGAAGGTCCAATCTCAATTCTCCTAAAGGCCCCTCAAGTAGCCCAACATAAAGTCCAATTACTGAAAAAGGTGTTTAAAAATAAAATAAATTTTTGTTGCATTATTTTCCATGAATTTCGAAATTATTAAAGAAAAAGAGGGAGAAGAATTTTCTTGAAAAGAATTTATGGAAAGGAGATAAGTATTCTTGGAATACAAGATTATCCCATAAATTCAAGAAATCTCCCACTTGATTTCTTTAATTGTAATTTTCGAAATATATAGAGTAATAATAGGAAGAAGAATTTTCTTGATTTTCTTGATTTTCTTGAAAAGATTTTATGGAAAAAGATATGTATTCTTGGAATACAACAAGAAAGATCCAATCTTGAAAAGTCTCCTATTAATTTCGAAAAAATGGGTTAAATAAGGGTGTGAGATTTTTGTGGAAAAATACACATGGAAAGAAGAATATATGGGATATATTCAAGATTTCTTGGAGATCAAGAAAAGATTTTTCCTAACCCTATTTTGAGCCCAAAGTTTCGTCCCCCTCTCTATTATAAATAGGGGATGAATGTTTCATCCCCAGTGAACACGAAAATTTATTTTTCGGAAAAATATCAGCGTCGATAAAACATCAAATATTTTGAAACGTCTACAGATTGTGTATTTTCAAAAAAATGTCAATTGTGAGTGTACAATTCCATGTGCTGGAAAAATTAGTAAATCCACAAAGGTGGTGCAACAAATTTTTATTTTCCCTTTTGTTAATTGTTCGCGAGTTTCCTTCCACCGGATTGACGAGCAAGGACTAGGGAATACTTGAGAATGCTTTTTGGTGTGTTTAATCGACGAGACCATTGCCACTCCAAGAGGTTAGTTCACGTAAACCCGTAGCAATTCCGCATGCGTAGGATTTATGTGAACTGTTTATATGCATGATTTGTTGTTGAATTATTATTTGAATTAATATAGGATTAATTCATGCTAGTAATAATTGTTAGAATTAAATTTGTATTTAAATATTCATCCCGAATAGATCCGGACAATTAATTCCCCAACACACACAAGACATGATACTCAAGAAAAGTGGTAGTCACAGAACTCGGGACTAAGACTATCACAATTAAAAATCATGAATTACCGAAGTTTTTCACTCAAGTCCCAAATTATCTACGATAGGTCCTCAATTCATTGATTCATTAAGCCCCTCGCCATACTTTGACCCCCTCATTATACACTCCATCTAATTTAGGTAGTTCCAACAAACTCTACAACCTAGTGTACCCCCTATCCCCTTATTTTTCTCAAGGTCTGCAGCACCACTCTACTTTTCGGGTTTTAGCTCTAATTGTTTCCGACTATGAACGTTCGAACCCCCGAAAGTAGGCAGCTGTCTCAGCACCCATTTTTTCTCCTTTTTTTTCATTTTGAAACGCAAGACCGCAACTTCACTCCATCGTTAGGTTTTAGCTTGCAAAAAGTTTTTTTTTTTTTTTCAGAAACGAGCCCCTAAAAATGGGCAGCTGTACCGGCCTATTGTTTCACACAAATTTTCAACTACTCCATTTCTCCATTCCACACAAAAATGTTCCAACCTTAGGGGGTACACTATGCATGCATCATTCATCAAACCACATAATTATACTACTTCAAATACAAAGGGTCAGCACAACTCAGCACTCCACTCATCAACTCACCAATTACTATCATAGACGCAAATGGATTCCCTCATGAAATCTTCAACTATTCACAACCTTCACATGTATTAGTCAAAGCAAATTTTTAACCGAGGCTCCACAAATTACCACAATGCTATCCTATCACGTTTATAAACACATAACACTTGACTCATCATCGCGACTCGACATCTCCATTACCAACTCAATCATATATGCACACTTTGAACATACCACTACAACATCATTCCATCCTTACAACTTAACAGAAAGAATCAGCAAGATACAACAAGAAGGCACACAACCTTAACACAGAAACAACAAAAACAACACCAAATCAGCCACAAAAACCACAAAAATCAGCCACATTTTCACATATTTACAAACAAAACACAACTCATGGCCTGATTCCCCCCCCCCCCAAACCAATGCTTGTTCCCAAGCAAAATAAACAAAACAACAACGAAGGAAAAATGCAAGACAAGAGAAGAAGGGACCTGATCAGTGGCTAGGGTCAGACGCAACATCGTTGCTCGACTCGCGGGCATAATCGTCCATTCGGGCTCGGAGACTCTTGTTCTCTCGTCGTAGCGAGTCGATAGTTCGGTGCAAACTGTCGATTTGCTCGAGGAGACGCGTTTGGTGGTCCATATGGTGGTCGGCTTCTGGGGCTCGATGAGGAACAACTCTGCGATCGGGAATTTGGGGAAGATGTGGATGCAACAACTTCAGGTTGGTGGGATTTTGTGGTGTGGTGAATTCGGGATTTGGAAGAACAATGATAGTATCCCGCGAGATGGACCAAACATATACGCCATCGACGACACGAATAATCCCCATCTGTCGTAACGTTGTCTCTCCCAGTTTGACAACATCCCCAATTGCTGGACGTGCCGTGCAGTCGATCCCCACAGCTTGGGCAATGGCTGTAACAAACCCGCCCATAACAAAGTCGCTCTTGGAGGACGCGACCCCAAAAAAATGCTCCAGAATATCCCGTTCCAAGTAAACGGGCTGACCGATAATCATGTGGTAAAGGGCTGACCGCTCCACCTTCTCAAGATTATTCCGGTTCCCCTACCGGCCAAAAACAGTACAGGTGTCGGAGTGGTGGTGAGGGAAGTGGCACGATGCCTGTTTGTGGGGGGAGGAAAGGGATTTTGACCGTGGGTGAAAAGGGGGTGGGAATTTTGACTTGGGGAAATGTTGGGCTCAGTAATGTATTTCACCGTATGTGAGTTGGACCCAATTCCCTTTTTGACCGTATGGAAATAAATGAGAAGTGGGTCGCTGGGTGTGTTTGATAAGTGGTCCACTGCATTACTCTGTAAAGCCACTTGGGCGGCCCAAATAGAATTTGGCCACAAGAAGATATAAGTGGCCGGTGAATTTGACTACATTAACCAAACTTGGGCTGCTGAATTTTTCCAATAAAACGAGTTTGGGCCCAGTTTTTCTTTATCTCCCACAGCCCACTTCGCCCCATTTTTTTTTTCACAGCCCACTTCGCCCCTAATTCAAAACAAACTGACCTGGCCCAACTTCCATTAATTAATCCTATGGCACTTCTTCAAAATTCAGAGTCAGGAGGCACCCCTTTTTTTTTTCTTCAAGTCCGAAATGCCTCCCCCTTTAATAAACTGGCCCATCCCACATTAATTGAACTTGCGGCACAAGAGTGAATAACGAAGGGGGAGGGGAACGTAAACGCACGATGTAAAAGAAAAACGACAGAAAAGAAATAAAAAAAAATTAAAAGAAAAACAGAAAAATGGGAAATTAAATACGGGTTGCCTCCCGCACAGTGGTGTTGTTTAACGTCGTTAGCTCGACGGATGTTTCTCTCAAACAGCTGGTGGGTCGCTCACGACCTCACACTCCACATCATTTCGCTGGAATCACTCGAAATAGTGCTTGAGTTGATGCCCGTTCACCTTAAACGTCTTACCCGTCTCAAAACTTTGAATCACTATAGCTCCACGTGGGAATATCTCAGTAACCAGAAACGGGCCTATCCAACGAGATCGCAATTTACCAGGAAATAATTTAAGTCGAGAGTGATAAAATAAGACTTTATCCCCGACATTAAATCGTTTCCTAACAATTCTTTCATCATGAAAAATCCTCATCTTCTCCTTGTAAATTAGTGCATTCTCATACGCGTCGAGGCGTATCTCCTCAAGCTCTTGCAACTGCAACTTCCTTTGCACTCCGGCCTCATCGAAATTCCAATTTCACTTCTTGATCGCCCAATATGCAAGATGTTGTATCTCAATTGGGAGGTGGCACGCCTTACCATAGACCAAACGATATGGAGACATACCAATTGACGTTTTGTATGCCGTTCGATATGCCCAAAGAGCATCGTCCAACCTAACACTCCAATCCTTGCGATTCGACTGCACCGTCTTTTCCAGAATTGACTTGATCTCGCGGTTGGACGTCTCGGCTTGCCCGTTCATCTGTGGGTGATAAGCTGTAGACAACTTATGCATCACTCCATATTTTCTAAGCAGGGCCTCGATTGTCCGATTGCAAAAGTGTGTGCCTCGATAGCTAATGATGGCCTTCGGAATCCCAAGCCTGGCAAATATATTAGATTTCACAAAACCTGCAACCACCTTGGAATCATTAGTTCGGGTGGCCATTGCTTCCACCTACTTCGACACATAATCAACACCAAGTAAGATGTACATATGACCATAAGAAGAAGGAAAAGGTCCCATAAAATCCATGCCCCAAATATCAAAAATTTCACAGCTCATAATAGGGTTTTGGGGCATTTCATTACGTCGGGAATGATTACCTGTTCTTTAGCATCTGTCACAAGACTTACAGAAAATGTGGGAATCCCGAAACAGTGATGGCCAATAGAATCCACTCTCCAATACCTTATGGACTGTGCGTTTCGAACCAAAGTGACCCCCACAGGGTTAGGAGTGTCAAAACGATAAGATTGAGTTGAATTTCGTATCCGGGACACATCGCCTAATCACACGATCAGGGCAGTGCTTCCAAAGATACGGGTCATCCCAAACGTAGTGTTTTGCATCACTCTTCAGCTTGTCTCTTCGTGCCTTAGTCAGACCTGCAGGAAAAACTTTAGCAACAATGTAATTAGCAATATCGGCATACCATGGGGGGTTTTCTGGAGGATTCGACACTGGGTCACCCAGTGTGCCAGAATTTTCCAGATCTAACACTGTGTCACCCAGTGTCACATAATTTGCCAGATCTGACACTGTGTCACCCAGTGTCACAACTTGTGCTTTCTCTTTCAATACTTCCAGAAGCTGGTCATCCGGAAAACTCTCCAACAAGGGCAACTTCTCCTCATCTCTTATCAGTCTACTGAGGTGGTCAGCCACCACATTCTCAGCGCCTTTCTTGTCCCTGATCTCCAAATCGAATTCTTGGAGTAGTAGAATCCATCAAATCAACCGGGGCTTTGCCTCCTTCTTGCCAAGTAAGTAACGGAGGGCTGCATGATCCGAGAACACGATGATCTTGGACCCGAGCAAGTATGAGCAAAATTTCTCCAAGGCAAAAACGATAGCAAGAAACTCCTTTTCGGTGGTAGAGTAATTTGTTTGTGCTGAATTCAAGGTTCTCGAGGCATAATAGATCACATGTGCAGCTCGTCAGACTCGTTGCCCCAAAATAGCCCCGACCGCATAATCACTAGCATCACACATCAACTCAAAAGGTAGCTCCCAGTTTGGTGGTTGGATGATGGGTGGGGTGGTCAGCAACTCTTTCAACTTATCGAATGCCACTTTGCACTTTTCATCGAAGTCGAACGTATTCTCTTTCTGCAGGAGTGTACACAGCGGGGATGCTATCTTGGAAAAATCCTTAATAAATCTCCTGTAAAAACCTGAATGACCAAGAAAAGAGCGAACTTCCCGTACACTTACGGGGTAAGGCAAAGCAGAAATCAATTCAATCTTAAACTTATCGACCTCTATACCCCTTAATGAAACAACATGCCCCAAAACTATACCCTCTTCTACCATAAAATGGCATTTCTCCCAATTCAAAACAAAGTTAGTTTCAATGCATCTTTTCAAAATGAGAACTAGATTTTCAAGACCAAGATCAAAAGAATCCCCATAAACACTGAAATCATCCATAAGGACCTCGATAATATTACCTACATACTCAGAAAAGATGCTTACCATACACCGTTGAAAAGTCGCCGGTGCATTGCAAAGGCCAAAGGGCATCCTCCTGTAGGCAAATGTGCCAAACGGGCATGTGAACGTGGTCTTCTCCTGATCCTCCGGAGCAATGGTTATCTGAAAGTACCCCGAGAATCCATCCAAGAAACAATAAAACCTGTGCCCTGCGAGTCTCTCGAGCATCTGATCAATGAATGGGAGGGGGAAGTGGTCCTTCCGAGTCATCGTATTCAGCTTACGGTAATCAATGCAGACTCGCCATCCGGTTTGGACTTTTGTGGGCACCAACTCTCCAGCTTGATTCTCGACCACGGTAACTCCTGACTTCTTAGGAACCACTTGAGTGGGGCAGACCCACTTGCTGTCTGAAATGGGATAGATCATCCCACGCCAAGGAGTTTGATGGCCTCTTTCTTCACCACTTCCATCATTACAGGGTTCAATCGTCTTTGAGGCTCTCGTGAAGGCTTGAAACTTTCCTCCATGTGAATCCGATGCATGCATAGAGAGGGACTGATTCCCTTCAAATCGGCTATCGTCCATCCTATTGCCTCCTTATGAACCTTCAAAGTCTCCAGTGTCGGTCTGTCCAGGCTGTTTTCCCTCCGTTTCTTCGGCCGGAGTTAGTGAACCAGGCTTCTTAACTTCCTCCAGCTGCTTCCCACTCCTCAACATGATAACATTCATGTTTTTCGGATTTACCTCGGGATGGGATGGTAGTTTCCCACTGTTTTGAGCTTCCAAACGACTGACGGCACTAGCGAGTTGACTCATTTGCACCTCCAAATTCTTGACAGTGGAAGAGGTATTCTGTTGGAGTTTAGTCATGCTCTGCTGCTTTTGCTGGAATTGCAAGGACTGAGTGGTGAGAAGTTTTATCAACTCCTCTGTGGATTGCCCGGAACTTTTCATTGGTGCCTTGACCTGATATTGACCCCTTTGCGGTTGTGGCCACTTGTTTTCCACTGCTGGAGGGTTCTGCTGATTCCCGTACCTAAGATTCAGATGCTCTCTCCAACCCGGGTTGTACGTATTCGAAAAAGGGTCAAACTTTTGCCCTTGGAAATTTCCAATGGCGTTGGCTTGTGCCCCATTCGATTCCGTACACTGGGCTGGAACTCCACCTATGGCAAGTTGTCTCACAAAAGTAGTTAGTTCAGTTAATTGATCTTTGAGGGAATGATCACTTACAGTTTGTACCAGGGTTGCAGGTGCACCCCTTTGATTGAACTGCTGAGTGTTTGCTGCCATATTCGGAAATGAGCTCTCGGGCTTGTGTCACAGTAAGATCCGGGAGAGCCCCTCCACTTGCAGCATCAACCAAACTTCTATCATTGAGAGTCAACCCTTCATAAAAGTACTGGATCAGAAGATGTTCGGAAATCTGATGCTGTGGACAGCTTTCCACCAGTTGCTTGAAACACTCCCAATACTCGTAAAGAGTCTCCCCTGTGATCTGCCTGACACCACATATGTCCTTTCGCAAACTTGCCACACGAGAAGCTGGGAAATACTTTTGCAAGAACAATCTTTCCATGTCAACCCAGGTCGTGACACTTGCAGATGGTGTTGGGGATTATACTGAAAAGTATGCTTTTTACTTTGTATAATCGAAACTGAATTTCCAGACTTATTTACTGAAATAAATTGTTTATCATTGATGCTTTAAATATGATTGAATGTTATATATATTTACTGCATAACTGTTCAATAATTCGTACGTGTTACACTGTAGTTAATTTAGTAATACCCAATCACAGAAGATTAAATTAACAGTCCCTTGTAACTAAAAGTACGCCATTCACGACCTAGATGGAAATGAACAACCATCGCGAAAGGTTGAGGTGTAAGGCTCAGATTGGTTTGTCTTGACCAAGAGATTACACTAGTGCATGACTGATGCGCTGAATAGGACCTACAGGAGGATAAATTCTTCAGAACTGAACAAGGAAGAATTAGACCTCAGTGGTTCGTTGTTTCTTAACCTTCGTCCCTTAAATAGGATCACGTGGGATTGGTAACTATTGCTTTGACTTATCATGGGTAGCGAATCAGAGAGAGATTCAATACTTTTTATCTTGGGCAATATTATCGGTCACATGTGATTGCTAAGATTTAATACGAAGAATCGTGTGCAAGTACGCTTGCTTGATTTGCACCCTTGGGAGGTTCATAAGCTTTATCATACCAAATCTTGCAAGTGGAAGTTGTTTCCGGTATGGATAATAATGTTGAACCGTTCCTCGACCAAGGACAAAAGATATTAATTAACGGAAAGCTATTTCAGTGGCTTGAATTAATTGATGGGCTAGATAATCTTAAACACGGGAAATAATGACCGGGAGCCATATTGACTGTAATATGGGTTTAGATGGATGGTGCAATATTAATTATGTAGTGGGATTAATTAATATTTATGGGCTTGAACTATATTGTGGCTCAATATTAGATATTCAAGATCCATTAGAAGGTCCAATCTTAATTCTCCTAAAGGCCCCCTGAGTAGCCCAACATATAGTCCAATAACTGAAAAGGTGATTAAAATAAAATAAATATTGTTGCTTGATATTTCCTCTATTTTTTTCGAAATTTATGGATAAAAGAGGGAGAAAGATTTTCTTTGAATTTTGTTATGGAATGAAGATATGTATTCTTGGAATACAAGATTATCTCATTAAATTCAAGAAATCTCCCACTTGATTATCTATATGCATATTTCGAATTTTTTTGAATATTATGGGCAAGAAAGATTTTCTTGATTTTCTTGAAAAGATATTATGGAAGATATGTATTTCTTGAAATACAAGAATATCTCATAAATTCAAGAAGATCCAAATCTTGGATTCTTATGCCAAAATTTTCGAAAAATATGTCCATAATAGAGGAGGTGGAATTTTGTGGAATATTTTAATTATGGGAAAAAGAATATATGGGATATATTCAAGATTTCTTGGTGACCAAGAAAAGTCTTTTCCCACATTGAAATATCACATAATTTTTTCGTCCAAACCCCTCTTATAAATAGGGGATGATTAGTTCATTCCCAAAGTACAATTCCATGTCTTTGGAAATATTAGCAAATCCACATAAGTGGTGCAACAAAGTTTATTTTTTTTTTTTTTGTTAATTGTTCGCGAGTATCCTTCCACGGATTGTCGAGTAAGGGCTAAGGGAATACTTGGGAAGTCCTTTTGGTTAGTCCGTCCGACCAAAAGCCACTTTGCCATCCCGAGAGTGCGTTCAATAAACTCGTAGATTCGCGTCGTGGGTTTTTACGGCTTTTTATATGCATGATATGTTGTTGCAATTATTATTTGAATTAATATAGGATTAATTCATGCTAGTAATAATTAATGAATTAAATTTGTATTTAAATATTCACCCCGAATAGATCTGTGCAACTCATTCCCCAACAGATGGAAGGTAGTAAAGCCACTCTTTTGCTGAATCTTTCAAAGCGAACGAGAACGCCTTTAGCTTTACTGTCTCTTCCGTCACATCTTTCGGTCGCATGTGAGAGCAAACCACATGGAATTCCCTCACAAATTTATGCGGATCCTCACCTGCATTACCATGAAAAGCAGGCAACAAGTGAATTAAACCAGACTTAAGTTCGAAATCGGTACCCTCGGTAGGATAAACAATGCATATCGGCTGCTGCGAAAGATGCGGGCTCGCCAATTGCTTCAACGTCTGCTCAGCCATATCTTCCTCCTCGGAATCAGACTCGTTGTACTCACTTTCAACTGGAAAAGGAAACGATTCGAATAATCTCCTCGCTTCTTTAGCTTGCTTTCTCAAGTCTCGCTCCAAATTAGTGATCTCGGCGTAATAAAAGGTCATTCTTTGCCCTTCGATCGTGTGAACATAAACTAGAGGAAATCCTGAGGAGAAAACAGAAAAGAGGGCGTGAAGCTTAATAAGAGAGGCGAAAAAAAGAAAAAAAAACGAGGTAAAATTGCAAAGAAAAAGAATGCTGAACAACGACACTTGGTCACCCAAAGGTCAAGATTCTCGCAAATTTCTTGAACTTCATAACGAAATGGAATTTTCCTAGACCAGAAAATACCAACGAAACACACTGAAATTCAGAAATTTAACAGAAATATAAAATCTCAAAAATATCTAGCAACAGGCACAACAAACAATTTCACCGCGTCCCCGGCAACGGCGCCAAAATTTGACCGCACTGTCGAGGTGCGACAAAAATAAATAATAATAACCCGAACTATCCTACTAACTTGCAGAAGCGATAAGTACGGGGTCGATCCACAAGGAGCACGGATTATTTCAATTATGCCAATTGATGAATTAATGAGATAACACGCAAAGGGGGGGTTGCTTTGAATTTTTAAAACTAAGATAAAAATAAAATAACAACTAATTAAATGAGATGAAACAATTAAAAATAATAGCACTAAAGATTAATGGACGAGATCAATGAGAATTAAATACCCCAACTCACGGTTCATTCATCCCCCATGTTAACACGACTAATTTAACCTCAATGTTTACTTTATTCGATTTCAAGATTAATGCCCCTCAGGAATCAAAAGCGCTTCGATTTCCCGGTCCTATCCCTTAAGTTTATTTAAATGAAAAGATGCTCCTTCAAGAAAACCTTTTTAACTAAGCAGTCTAGGTTAGCCCGTAGATTTAACCCAATTAAAAGCATTAATCCCTAAGATAGGGAGCAAACAAATTCCCAAGTACACTTAGCGCGACCCGTAAGAACCCGATTTAATTCACCCTAGTGATTCCACTAGTTGTTACTAAGAGTCTCCACATATAACAATTACACGGATTACATGCTCAGACTTAACAGACATATTTAAACAATTAACCTAGATGGTCAGTCTAAACTAATTAATTCAAACACGCAAGAGATTAAATCAGATGAATTAAACAATCTCAAAATCAAATATCGTAAACGTCTCGAATTAAATAATCACATTAAAACATGGGTTCAGAAATTCCCGGAGTTGGGATAAAAGTGCTTAGCCCCTAAATAACATAATTAACTGTACGTAAAATTCAATTCAAAGGAAATAATTAAAAGCGAAACAAACTTTGATTAGTCCTAATCTTCACTTCGATGCTTCTGCCTTTTTCTGCCTCAGTGGTGCGCTGCCCTCCTTTCCAATATGATATATCTCCCTATGCCGTTCTCTCTCTTCTAATATATATGATATGTATGTTTCGCCCTCCAATAATAATACGCGGCCCACTCTTTTTCCTTTTTTTTTCCAAGTCTGTTCCTTTTTGAAAATATCCCACCATAATTATCAAATCAAATCTTTCATCCAATATCTTGACCAAATCTTTCCCAAATCACTTTCTTGGACCAAATCTCCTCCATATAAAAAAAATCACCGCTGGACTCTTCTTAAACTGCTGGACATGAGCCTGCACTGGGTCGGCCAGTGTGGCTTTTGCAACACCAATTTGACCCAATAACTTTTTCGCTCAAAAATCACCTAAAAATGCTTAAAAATACACAAAACGATCAAGAGCGGAATTGTTCGATCAAATCACATATAAGTAATCTAACATGCCATTCTAACATAAACGAGCCCAATAAATTGTACTCTATCATATTAAAAACATGCACATTTTGCTACCTATCAAATACCCCCACACTTGAACTTTTTCTTGTCCTCAAGTAAAAACACATCAACCGAGCAATAATGGAGAAGCCAAGAATTTCGCTCAGGTCCTCTCAACACACAAGACATGATACTCAAGAAAATTGGTACTCACAGAACTCCGGACTAAGACTATCACAATTAAAAATCATGAATTACCGAAGTTTTTCACTCAAGTCCCAAATTATCTACGATAGGTCCTCAATTCATTGATTCATTCAGCCCCTCACCATACTTTGACCCCCTCATTATACACTCCATCTAATTTAGGTAGTTCCAACAAACTCTACAACCTAGTGTACCCCCCTATCCCCTTATTTTTCTCAAGGTCTGCAGCACCACTCTACTTTTCGGGTTTTAGCTCTAATTGTTTTCGACTATGAACGTTCGAACCCCCGAAAAGTAAGGCGGTATCTCGGCACCCATTTTTTCTTTTTTTTTCATTTTGAAACGCAAGACCGCAACTTCACTCCATCGTTAGGTTTTAGCTCGCAAAAAGTTTTTTTTTTCAGAAACGAGCCCCTAAAAATGGGCAGCTGTACCGGCGTATTGTTTCACACAAATTTTCAACTACTCCATTTCTCCATTCCACACAAAAATGTTCCAACCTTAGGGGGTACACTATGCATGCATCATTCATCAAACCACCTAATTATACTACTTCAAATACAAAGGGTCAAAGCACAACTCAGCACTCCACTCATCAACTCACCAATTACTATCATAGAGCCTTGAATGGATTCCCTCATGAAATCTTCAACTATTCACAACCTGCACATGTATTAGTCAAAGCAAATTTTTAACCGAGGCTCCACAAATTACCACAATGCTATCCTATCACGTTTATAAACACATAACACTTGACTCATCATCGCGACTCGACATCTCCATTACCAACTCAATCATATATGCACACTTTGAACATACCACTACTGCATCATTCCATCCTTACAACTTAACAGCAAGAATCAGCAAGATAAAACAAGAAGGCACACAACCTTAACACAGAAACAACAAAAACAACACCAAATCAAATACAAAAAACCACAAAAAAATCAGCCCACATTTTCACATATTTACAAACAAAACACAACTCATGTCCTGATTCCCCCCACACTTAAACCAATGCTTGTTCCCAAGCAAAATAAACAAAAAAACAACGAAAGGAAAATGCAAGACAAGAGAAGAAGGGACCTGATCAGTGGCTAGGGTCAGCCGTGACATCGTCGCTCGACTCGCGGGCATAATCGTCCATTCGGGCTCGGAGACTCATGTTCTCCCGTCGTAGCGAGTCGATAGTTCGGTGCAAATGTCGATTTGCTTTCGAGGAGGCAGCGTTTGGTGGTCCATCCCGTGGTGGGTGAACCACGGGGCTCAATGAGGAACAACTCTGCGATCGGGAATTTGGGGAAGATGTGGATGCAGCAACTTCAGGTTGGCGGGATTTTGTGGTGTGGTGAATTCGGGATTTGGAAGAACAATGGTAGTATCCCGCGTGATGGACCAAACATATCGCCATCGGCGACGCCTTGAATAATCCCCCATATGTCGTAACGCCGTCTCTCCCGGTTGACAACATCCCCAATTCTTTGGGCGTCTTGCGATCGATCCCCACAGCTTGGGCAATGGCTGTAACAAACCCGCCCATACCAAAGTCGCTCTTGGAGGACACGACCCCAAGAAAATGCTCCAGAATATCCCGTTCCAAGTAAACGGGCTGACCGATAATCATGTGGTAAAGGGCTGATCGCTCCACCTTCTCAAGATTATTCCGGTTCGCCAACCGCCAAAAACAGTACAGGTGTCGAGTGGTGGTGAGGGAAGTGGCACGATGCCTGTTTGTGGGGGGAGGAAAGGGATTTTGACCGTGGGTGAAAAGGGGGTGGGAATTTTGACTGGGGGAAATGTTGGGCTCAGTAATGTATTTCACCGTATGTGAGTTGGACCCAATTCCCTTTTTGACCGTATGGTAATAAATGAGAAGTGGGTCGCTGGGTGTGTTTGATAAGTGGGCCACTGCATTACTCTGTAAAGCCACTTGGGCGGCCCAAATAGAATTTGGCCGCAAGAAGATATAAGTGGCCGGTGAATTTGACTACATAAACCAAACTTGGGCTGCTGAATTTTTCCAATAAAATCTTTGGGCCCAGTTTTTCTTTATCTTCAATAGCCCACTTCGCCCCATTTTTTTTTCACAGCCCACTTCGCCCCTACTTCAAAACAAACTTACCTGGCCCAACTTCCATTAATTAATCCTATGGCACTTCTTCAAAATTCAGAGTCAGGAGGCACCCCTTTTTTTTTCTTCAAGTCCGAAATGCCTCCCCCATTAATAAACTGGCCCATCCCACATTAATTGAACTTGCGGCACAAGAGTGAATAACGAAGGGGGAGGGGAACGTAAACGCACGATGTAAAAGAAAAACGACAGAAAAGAAATAAAAAAAAATTAAAAGAAAAACAGAAAAATGGGAAATTAAATACGGGTTGCCTCCCGCACAGCGGTGTTGTTTAACGTCGTTAGCTCGACGGATGTTTCTCTCAAACAACTGGTGGGTCGCTCACGACCTCACACTCCACATCATTTCTCTGGAATCCCTCGAAATAGTGCTTGAGTTGATGCCCGTTCACCTTAAACGTCTTACCCGTCTCAAAACTTTGAATCACTATAGCTCCACGTGGGAATATCTCAGTAACCAGAAACGGGCCTATCCAACGAGATCGCAATTTACCAGGAAATAATTTAAGTCGAGAGTGATAAAATAAGACTTTATCCCCGACATTAAATCGTTTCCTAATAATTCTTTCATCATGAAAAATCCTCATCTTCTCCTTGTAAATTAGTGCATTCTCATACGCGTCGAGGCGTATCTCCTCAAACTCTTTGCAATCGCAACTTCCTTTGCACTCCGGCCTCATCGAAATTCCAATTTCACTTCTTGATGCCTAATATGCAAGATCTTTGTATCTCAATCGGGAGGTGTACGCCTTACCATAGACCAAACGATATGGAGACATACCAATTGGCGTTTTGTATGCCGTTCGATATGCCCAAAGAGCATCGTCCAACCTAACACTCCAATCCTTGCGATTCGACTGCACCGTCTTTTCCAGAATTGACTTGATCTCGCGGTTGGACGTCTCGGCTTGCCCGTTCATCTGTGGGTGATAAGCTGTAGACAACTTATGCATCACTCCATATTTTCTAAGCAGGGCCTCGATTGTCCGATTGCAAAAGTGTGTGCCTCGATAGCTAATGATGGCCTTCGGAATCCCAAGCCTGGCAAATATGTTAGATTTCACAAAACCTGCAACCACCTTGGAATCATTAGTTCGGGTGGCCATTGCTTCCACCCACTTCGACACATAATCAACACCAAGTAAGATGTACATATGACCATAAGAAGAAGGATAAGGTCCCATAAAATCCATGCCCCAAATATAAAAAATTTCACAGCTCATAATAGGGTTTTGGGGCATTTCATTATGTCGGGAAAGATTACCTGTTCTTTAGCATCTGTCACAAGACTTACAGAAAATGTGGGAATCCCGAAATAGTGATGGCCAATAGAATCCACTCTCCAATACCTTATGGACTGTGCGTTTCGAACCAAAGTGACCCCCACAGGAGTAGGAGTGGCAAAACGATAAGATTGAGTTGAATTCCGTATCCGGGACACATCGCCTAATCACACGATCAGGGCAGTGCTTCCATAGATACGGGTCATCCCAAACGTAGTGTTTTGCATCACTCTTCAGCTTGTCTCTTCGTGCCTTAGTCAGACCTGCAGGAAAAACTTTAGCAACGATGTAATTAGCAATATCTGCATACCATGGGGGGTTTTCTGGAGGATTCGACACTGGGTCACCCAGTGTGCCAGAATTTGACAGATCTGACACTGTGTCACCCAGTGTCACATAATTTGCCAGATCTGACACTGTGTCACCCAGTGTCACAGCTTGTGCTTCCTCTTTCGATACTTCCAGAAGCTGGTCATCCGGGAAACTCTCCAACAAGGGCAACTTCTCCTCATCTCTTATCAGTCTACTGAGGTGGTCAGCCACCACATTCTCAGCGCCTTTCTTGTCCCTGATCTCCAAATCGAATTCTTGGAGTAGTAGAATCCATCGAATCAACCGGGGCTTTGCCTCCTTCTTGCCAAGTAAGTAACGAAGGGTTGCATGATCCGAGAACACGATGATCTTGGACCCGAGCAAGTATGAGCAAAATTTCTCCAAGACGAAAACGATAGCAAGAAACTCCTTTTCGGTGGTAGAGTAATTTGTTTGTGCTGAATTCAAGGTTCTCGAGGCATAATAGATCACATGTGCAGCTCGTCCGACTCGTTGCCCCAAAACAGCCCCGACCGCATAATCACTAACATCACACATCAACTCAAAAGGTAGCTCCCAGTTTGGTGGTTGGATGATGGGTGGGGTAGTCAGCAAATCTTTCAACTTATCGAATGCCACTTTGCACTTTTCATCGAAGTCGAACGTCTTCTATTTCTGCAGGAGTGTACACAGCGGGGATGCTATCTTGGAAAAATCCTTAATAAATCTCCTGTAAAAACCTGCATGACCAAGAAAAGAGCGAACTTCCCGTACACTTACGGGGTAAGGCAAAGCAGAAATCAATTCAATCTTAGACTTATCAACCTCTATACCCCTTAATGAAACAACATGCCCCAAAACTATTCCCTCTTCTACCATAAAATGACATTTCTCCCAATTCAAAACAAAGTTAGTTTCAATGCATCTTTTCAAAATGAGAACTAGATTTTCAAGACCAAGATCAAAAGAATCCCCATAAACACTGAAATCATCCGTAAGGACCTCGATAATATTACCTACATACTCAGAAAAGATGCTTACCATACACCGTTGAAAAGTCGACGGTGCGTTGCAAAGGCCAAAGGGCATTCTCCTGTAGGCAAACGTGCCAAACGGGCATGTGAACGTGGTCTTCTCCTGATCCTCCGGAGCAATGGTTATCTGAAAGTACCCCGAGAATCCATCTAAAAAACAATAAAACCTGTGCCCGACGAGTCTCTCGAGCATCTGATCAATGAATAGGAGGGGGAAGTGGTCCTTCCGAGTCATCATATTCAGCTTACGGTAATCAATGCAGACTCGCCATCCAGTTTGGACTTTTGTGGGCACCAACTCTCCAGCTTGATTCTCGACCACGGTAACTCCTGACTTCTTAGGAACCACTTGAGTGGGGCTGACCCACTTGCTATCTGAAATGGGATAGATCATCGCACGCCAAGGAGTTTGATGACCTCTTTCTTCACCACTTCCATCATTACAGGGTTCAATCGTCTTTGAGGCTCTCGTGAAGGCTTGAAACTTTCCTCCATGTGAATCCGATGCATGCATAGAGAGGGACTGATTCCCTTCAAATCGGCTATCGTCCATCCTATGGCCTCCTTATGAACCTTCAAAGTCTCAATCAAGGCCACTTCCTGTGCTTGAGTCAACTTGGAAGAGATGATAACCGGGAGGGTTTGATCATCTCCCAAGTATATATACTTGAGGTGAGCAGGAAGTGGCTTGAGTTCGAGTTTCGGTGCCTGTACGACAGAAGGTAAAATTTTATCAGTAATCTCGGGCAACTTAATGAATTTTACCTCATGCAGCTGATGGTTCATTCCCGAGTCAAAGTGGGTAGTCTCGGTTACTTGCTGGAGCTCATCACGTCCGACCTCGATTCCTCTCATGAGAGTGTTATCAAGCTCGTTCCTGTAACTGGATTCAAAAAGCTCAACAACCAAAGTGTCAATCACATCAACAGAATAAACTGAAGAAACATCATCAGGGTGCCCCATAGCATCAAAGATATTAAAGTGAATTATGTTTCCATCGAGTTCCATCTTGAGAGTTCCTTCGGATACGTTTATCTTTGTTTGGGCGGTGTTCAAGAACAGCCTCCCTAACAAGATAGGTACATTAAACGAAGTATTCCCATGCATATCTAGCACATAGAAATCAACAGGAAAAATAAGATCACCAACTTGCACTAAAACATCCTCAAGCACACCATCGGGGTGTGCACTACTACGATCAGCCAGCAAAATTTCAATATTCGTTTCTTTCAATGGCCTAATATTCAAAGCAGCAAAAACAGCACGAGGCATAACATTAATGGAAGCTCCTAGATCTAGCAAAGCTTGAGCAATCTTAACATTTCCAATCTTACAAGGGATAGTGAACGTACCTAGGTCCTTAAGCTTCTCCGGAAACCTCTTTTGAAACAGGGCTGAAACGTTTTCCCCCATCACTACTTTCTCATTGCCCTTCAGCTTGCGCTTATTGGTGCAAAGCTCCTTAAGGAATTTAGCATATCTCGGAATCTGAGCTATTGCATCAAGCAACGGGATGTTGATTTCCACTTTTCTAAAGACGTCCAGCACATGTTTCTCCTTATCTGCCTTTAATGCTCGCTCAACCCTGGAAGGAAAAGGCAAAATAGGAGTATAATCGGGGTTAGAAATCGAATCACTAACCTTTTTATCACCAATTTTCAGATTTCGTTTCCACACCGGGTGACCCGGTGTCCTACATCGAGTGCGCTTCCTTGTTTGGGTATCCCATTAATCGGTCTGTCATTTTTTTTTTTCCTCCGTTTCTTTGGCCGGAATTAGTGAACCAGGCTTCTTAACTTCCTCCAGCCGCTTCCCACTCCTCAACATGATAGCATTCACGTTTTTCGGATTTACCTCGGGCTGGGATGGTAGTTTCCCACTGTTTTGAGCTTCCAAACGGTGGCGGCACTAGCGAGTTGACTCATTTGCACCTCCAAATTCTTGACAGTGGAAGAGGTATTCTGTTGGAGTTTAGTCATGCTCTGCTGCATCTATTGCTGGAATTGCAAGGACTGAGTGGTGAGAAGTTTTATCAACTCCTCTGTGGATTGACCGAAACTTTCCATTAGTGCCTTGACACGATATTGACCCTTTGCGGTTGTGGCGATTGTTTTCCCTTTCTTTGGAGGGTCTGCGATTCCGTACCTAAGATTCGGATGCTCTCTCAAACGGGTTATGCGTATTGAAAAAAGGGTCAAACTTCCGCCCTTGAAATTTCAATAAGCGTTGGCTTGTCTCCTCGTTAAACTCCGTACACCTGGGTCGAACTCCACCTATAGCAAGTTGTCTCACAAAAAGCGATTAGTTCGGTTAATTGATCTTTGAGGAATGATCACTTCTGATTTGTACCGGGGTTGTAGGTGCACCCTTTGATTGAACTACTAAGTGTTTGCTTGCCATATTCGAAATGAGCTCTCGGGCTTGTGTCACAGTAAGATCCGGGAGAGCCCCTCCACTTGCAGCATCAACCAAAATTCTATCATTGAGAGTCAACCCTTCATAAAAAATCTTTGGATTAGAAGATGTTCGAATCACGATGTTGTGGACAAACTTTCCACCAGTTGCTTAAAAAGCTCCCAATACTAGTAAGAGTCTCCCCTGTGATCTGCCTGACACCACATATGTCCTTCCGCAAACTTGCCACACGAGAAGCTGGGAAATACTTTTGCAAGAACAATCTTTCCATGTCAACCCAGGTCGTGACACTTGCAGATGGAAGGTAGTAAAGCCACTCTTTTGCTGAATCTTTCAAAGCGAACGGGAACGCCTTCAGCTTTACTATCTCTTCCGTCACATCTTTCGGTCGCATGTGAGAGCAAACCACATGGAATTCCCTCACAAATTTGTGCGGATCCTCACCGTGCATTACCATGAAAAGCGTAGCAACAAGTGAATTAAACCGGACTTAAGTTCAAATCGGTACCCTCGGTAGGATAAACAATGCATAAAAGCCTCTCTGCGAAAGATCGGGCTTGCCAATTTAGCTTCAACGTCTGCTTTCGACCATATCTTCCTCATCGAATCGGACTCGTTGTACTCACTTTCAAAAGGAAAAAACAATTCGAATAATCTCCTCGCTTCTTTTAGCTTGCTTTCTCAAGTTTAAGCTCCAAATTAGTGATCTCGGGGTAATAAAAAGGTCATTCTTTGCCCTTCGATCGTGTGAACATAAACTAGAGGAAATCCCGAGGAGAAAAATGCGAAAAAGAAAGCTTAATAAGAGAGCGAAAAAAAAAAAAAAAACGAGGTAAAATTGCAAAAGAAAAAGAATCTTTGAAACAACGACACTTGGTCACCCAAAGTCGATTCTCGCAATTTCTTGCAACTTACATAACGAAATGGGAATTTTCCTAGACCCCAAAAATACCAACGAAACACACCGAAATTCGAAATTTAATGAAATATAAAATCTCAAAAATATCTAAGAATGCATTACAACAAACAATTTCACGCGTCCCGAAAACGGCGCCAAAATTTGACCGCACTGTCGAGGTGCGACAAAAATAAATAATAATAACCCGAACTATCCTACTAACTTGTAGAAGCGATAAGTACGGGGTCGATCCACAGGGAGCACGGATTATTTCAATTATGCCAATTGATGAATTAATGAGATAACACGCAAAGGGGGGGTTGCTTTGAATTTTTAAAACTAAGATAAAAATAAAATAACAACTAATTAAATGAGATGAAACAATTAAAAATAATAGCACTAAAGATTAATGGACGAGATCAATGAGAATTAAATACCCCAACTCACGGTTCATTCATCCCCCATGTTAACACGACTAATTTAACCTCAACGTTTACTTTATTCGATTTCAAGATTAATGCCCCTCAGGAATCAAAAGCGCTTCGATTTCCCGGTCCTATCCCTTAAGTTTATTTAAATGAAAAGATGCTCCTTCAAGAAAACCCTTTTAACTAAGCAGTCTAGGTTAGCCCGTAGATTTAACCCAATTAAAAGCATTAATCCCTAAGATAGGGAGCAAACAAATTCCCAAGTACACTTAGTGCGACCCGTAAGAACCCGATTTAATTCACCCTAGTGATTCCACTAGTTGTTACTAAGAGTCTCCACATATAACAATTACACGGATTACATGCTTAGACTTAACAGACATATTTAAACAATTAACCTAGATGGTCAGTCTAAACTAATTAATTCAAACACGCAAGAGATTAAATCAGATGAATTAAACAATCTCAAAATCAAATATCGTAAACGTCTCGAATTAAATAATCACATTAAAACATGGGTTCAGAAATTCCCCGAGTTGGGACAAAAGTGCTTAGCCCCTAAATAACATAATTAACTGTACGTAAAATTCAATTCAAAGGAAATAATTAAAAGCGAAACAAACTTTGATTAGTCCTAATCTTCACTTCGATGCTTCTGCCTTTTTCTGGCTCAGTGGTGCGCTGCCCTCCTCTCCGATATGATATATCTCCCTGTGCCGTTCTCTCTCTTCTAATATATATGATATGTATGTTTCGCCCTCCAATAATAATACGCGGCCCACTCTTTTTCCTTTTTTTTCCAAGTCGGTTCCTTTTTGAAAATATCCCACCATAATTATCAAATCAAATCTTTCATCCAATATCTTGACCAAATATTTCCCAAATCACTTTCTTGGACCAAATCTCCTCCATATAAAAAAAATCACCGCTGGACTCTTCTTAAACTGCTGGACATGGGCCTGCACTGGGTCGGCCAGTGTGGCTTTTGCAACACCAATTTGACCCAATAACTCTTTCGCCCAAAAATCACCTAAAAATACTTAAAAACACACAAAACGATCAAGTGCGGAATTGTTCGATCAAATCACATATAAGTAATCTAACATGCCATTCTAACATAAACGAGCCCAATAAATTGTACTCTATCATATTAAAAACATGCACATTTTGCTACCTATCACATGCTTAAGTCATCTGAGTTCTCACAACCTCAATGACAACAATGACTCATGGGAACACTTGCATGAATAAATGCAAATAATCAAACATAATATTCAAACAAGTATATTGCCATACATTAATATTAAATGAACTATAATATTAAATCAAACTGAATATCATCGAGTATTATGTCCTTACAATAGATTGTCTCTAGGACACTAACACTAATATAGTCCCCATAACGTTGGCGGTCCGACGAAGTATATTTCCCTAATGCAGATGGTGATGAGAGCTAGATGAACCCGACCACCTGAGAGCGGTAGACCAGAAAATAATGCCCGCTTTGGGTGGGCCATGTGACTGTATTATTGGGTTGAAAGATGTAAGCTCCATCTATGGTATCACCAGTGCAGATACGGTGGCTAACCCTAGACGCAAGGGGCCAGGTATCCGATGGTTGGACAGACTTACATGGTGCAGATTTTACAGGAGCCACCAGCAACGGGGAAGTCTCGTGATTGATGGCAGGGTGATGTTTCCATTGAATGCAACAGAGGCAGATCCCTGGACGATCGGTATGGGCATGGGCATGGCAACAGACGTCAAGACAACACCAGGGGGTGCAAAGATGCCCTGTGCAGCGAGGCCGAAAGATGGCACATGTGTGTCAGTAGGGTCGGTGTTTCCATCTGCCACGGTTGATGAAGCTACCGACGCGGTGGAATTTGACGGTGGTGGAACAGGAACACCATAAGCGATAAACAGGGCGTCCAACTTGGCATTAATGATGGAAAAATTTCTTCCAACATCAATGAAGGTGATTGGTTCTGCTGAGAAACATGGAGGTTTGTACTACTTGAAGGCTCAACCCCTTACTGTTTCTGGAAAATTTGCTAATACAGTTAGTAAAACTTCTGATTTTTCACTTTGGCATACTAGATTAGGTCATATCTCTGTTAAGAAGTTGTTTCAAATAAAAGAATTGAATGTAAAAAACTCTTTTGTGGTTAATAAAGTGTGTGATGATTGTCCTTTGGCTAAGCCAAAGAGGTTACCTTTTCCTATAAGTACTTCTACTTCAACTGCTTTTTTCAGTTGATTCATTGTGATGTTTGGGGACCTTTCTCCACTATATCTGTTTCTGGTCAAAAGTTTTTCCTCACCATTGTTGATGACTTTGGTAGATGTACTTGGGTCTATTTGCTTAAAGATAAATCTGATGTCAGCTCTGCTTTGGAAAATTTCAGTAAAATGGTAAATACTCAGTTTGATAGCAAAATCAAAGTTTTGAGAAGTGATAATGGTTTGAGTTCCTTTTATCAATTTTTTATCATGAGTTGGGCATTATTCATCAAACTTCTTGTGTAGAAACATCCCAACAAAATGGTTTGGTTGAGAGAAAGCACTAACATTTGCTTCAGGTTGCTAGATCTTTGTTTTTTAAATCTTGTTTACCTTTGAAATATTGGAATTTGTGCATTACTGCTGCTCATTTAATCAATAGAATTTATTCATCTATTCTGAAAAACAAAACTCCTTTTGAGATATTGCACTACAAACTACCAGATTATAGTTATTTGAGAAATTTTGGTTGTTTGTGTTTTGCTAATACTCTAACTGCTCATAGGACAAAGTTTGAACCTAGAGCTACTAAATGTGTATTTCTGAGATACCCTTTTAGTACTAAAGGTTATAGATTACTTGAGTTATCTACTAATAAGATTTTTGTTTCAAGAAATGTGATATTTCATGAACACATTTATCCTTTTTCTGAATCATTATCTACTGAACCTTATGTTGGTCCTTCTGGTGGTAAACCTTTATCTTCTGATCAAGATGATATTCTCTTTGGTGTTCTTGTGTATAATAGTAGTTTGTCAACATTTAATTGTCACCATACTGCCATTGATAATATTACTGACACTATGCAAAGCCTATCTCTTGATAATGATCATGTTGAGCTTCATGGTGAACTTATTACTACACAATATAATATTGATGGTCAGGATGGCCTTAGAAGATCATCAAGAGTTAAGCATACACCTGCATACTTAGATGTTTACAAAACTTCATTGCCACATTCTTTTAAACACCAGGACAAGAGTGTTGAATTCTATATCTGACTATATTTCAATACAACAACTGGCTCTTTCTCATAAAGCTTTTACATCCTCTATTTCTCAGATTGAGGAACCTAAAACCTATAAACAAGCTAGCACTAATAAGAATTGGATTAAAGCAATGAATACTGAACTTGAGGCACTAGAAAGAGCTAACACTTTGTTTGTTGTTCCTTTACCAAAAGATAAGCATTGCATAGGTAGCAAATAGGTTTATAAGGTGAAATGTAAACCATATGACAATATAGAAAGGTATAAGACAAAATTAGTTGCTAAAGGATACACTCAAGAGGAAGGAGTTGATTATTTTGATACTTTTTCACGTGTTGCAAAAATAAATACTGTGAGAATATTGCTTTCAATTGTTGTTGCTAAAAGTTGGTGCATTCATCAATGTGATGTGAATAATGCATTCTTACATGGTGATTTACTTGAAGAAGTTTACATGACACCTCCTCTTGGTTATAAAGTTCCTACTGTTACTGTTTGCAAACTGTACAAAAGCCTCTATGACCTGAAACAAGCTTCAAAACAATGGTTTTCTAAACTTTCTGAAACTCTTCTTTCCATTGATTTTGTTCAATCAAAGGTAGACACTTCTTTATTTACTAAAACTTCTGGAAATGAATTTACTGTGTTACTATGCTATGTGGATGATATTATTCTCACAGGCACAAGCTTGATTGAGATTGAATCTGTAAAATCATTCCTTCATGCTAAATTTACCACCAAAGACATTGGTATTCTGGAACATATCTTGGGCATAGAAGTTGCTAGAAATGACAAAGGTCTTCAACTCTATCAGAGGAAGTATGCGCTTGACTTGTTAACAGATACATGTTATCTTGGATGCAAACTTGCATCCACACCTATGGATCCTAACCACAAGTTTGTAAGTGATGCTCCCTTATTATCTTCCCCTTCTGAATATAAAAAATTTGTGGGAAAACTACTATATCTTACCATCACAAGACCTGACATTTCATATGCAATCCAAACACTAACTCAATACATGAGTAAGGCAAATGAGAGCCATCTGCGGTGTACATAGACTCTTGAGATATCTAAAGTCCACTATAGGACAAGGTCTATTTTATCCCACTAACAACTATTTCAAGTTGCAGGGTTTCACATTTAGTGACTGGGCCAGGTGTGAGGAAACTAGAAGGAGCATCACATGATATGCTATATACTTGGGAGACTTACTCATATCATGGAAATCCAAGCAAAAGCATCATTAGCAAATCCTCCATTTGAAGCAGTATAGGGCAACGCGTGCTCTACAACTTGTGAAGTCCAATGGATCCTTTACATCCTTCAAGACTTAAAGATTCAACATGCTCAAGCTGTCAACCTCTTTACAGATAGCAGATCTGCATACTACATAGCACACAACCCAGCCCTTCATGAGAAGAGCGAACACATCCAGATATATATACATCTCACACGAGAAAAGATCCAACAAGACATCATCAAGCTCATTCAACTTCCAATAACAGATAATCTTGCTGATGCATTGACAAAACCATTGTGACCAACTCAATCCAACAATTTCAAGGCCAAAATGGGACTTCTAAATATTCACTCCCCTTTTTTTTTGGGGGGGTGGGGGGGTGGGGGGGGTTTTATAAAGACTCCAAAACAGTCAACAGTCAAATAAACAAGTTGACCACAACTAATATCTTTACTCATCACAACTAATACTGTACATTAAGTTGTGTCTTATAAATAGGGTAGATGGTAGAACTGAATAGTTACTTGTTCATTTCATAATCTTAGTTAGTTAGATTCAGTTACAAACTCTCTCTCTCAATTCATTTGTTATGAACAAGATCTTTTTCATGATTTGATTATATTCTTGATAAAAATGGATTGATTTTGAGTCGAGCTTAAGTGAATCAAATAAAGTGAATAGAATCAAACACATAACTTAAGTTTGTTTGAATTTTCCAAATTGAAATCGGATTAGTTTTCACCAAGATGAATACAATTCTACATAGGTTTTTTTTTTTTTTTTTTTTATCGAGCTCAATTTTAGTTCACTTTTTTTAAAACATGAAAATTGTCAAAAGATGGGTAAGTCATGCTCTCGTGAATTGGCTTCCTGGAAAAAAAAATCTAATGATTCTATTTCTTGTGATAGTTCATAAATATATGTTCCTGACTCATCTTGTCAAGCTCGTTTCATTATAGTTATTTTTTCAAACTATTATTTATCAAATAGGTTAATAATTAAATACAACACATACTTTTAATTTTGTCGAATTTAAGCACATATTTTTCTCTCTCCAAATACAACATATCTTTCACTTATCTTAAAAACATCTCGGGTCACCATTTCAGGCAAAATTCACTTGATGTGGACGTCGAAATCTACTTGTCTTGCTAAAATGTAAACATTAAATTTAAAAAATGAAAATGCACCATGAACGATTGAATTGTGCGGGACTAAAAGAAAAAATAAATACATGACCAATGATTCTAGCGTGATGATTTTTAAAAAAAAAAATTAATATCTGCATGTCGGTAAGACAAGTGGCCAAACTCCAGTATCCACATCAGACAGACCTTGTTGGAAATAGTGAACTTGAATGTTTTTAAGTATCAATTGAAAGTTTGTGCTAGATTTAGAAAGAAAAAAATATGTGCTAAAATTGATAAGAAATTAAAAGTATGTGCTAGATTTGGAGGGAGAAAAAAGTATGTGCTAGAATTGATAAGAAATTGAAATTATGTGCTAGATTTAATTATTTGGTCTATCAAATATTTAGGGTCCGCTTAATTGGAAATAATGAGGGTGAGTAATGAGAATAAATGAGTAATGTGAATAAATAAGAAGTAATGATAAGTCATTCTCACTAATACTACTTGATGATTTTTAACAAAGTAATAATAATGCAATAACCAATCTCATAGTGATTTACGCCTTGATAATATCCATTATCAATGTCATTCCAAAGTCATACCAAATGAACCTTTAAATTATATCATCGGCCGTTTATCCATCTGTTACCCTTCTTCCCTTATCTTTCTTATACAACTATTTCATTCCCTTATCTTTCTTATACAACTATTTCATGGTATAACCTAAAAGATTATGATTCATGGTTCAAGTTTAGCATCAATTCTCATCTCGTGAAATTAATTATAAATTTAGGTTATTTAACGAATTCCAATACTATGAAGTAACTACCTCTAAAAGAAACCAAATTATGCAGAAACAAAATCTAAAATCAATATCTTATTGTTATTAATGTTGCATCAATCAATATTTTTCTCAGTTTCTCACTATACGTTTCATATGCCAGATGCACAAAGTTGTAACGAATCGTTCCCGCGGGCATCTTTCTGGCATAATCATTAACAATGTTCAAATGTCCGTGAGACGCCAAAGTGCAACTCTGTTCATCTCTGATTATATGTCTTTCCGAGTGAAAAAAAATGGTGAAAATAGAAATTATCTTGTGATGAGCTTGTCTACGTCTTGGCAGTAACCCCGCCTCTTAATGAAACGGGGCCTTTTCTTCTGCTAAGACAGAAAATTTTGCATGACTATTACTTTTTAGTGAAACAACTAATACTAATAAACTGAGAAGGAGCTTGATTTAAATTCTTGAATGAGAATGATGATGAGAATCATCGAATAGTAAATTACTATGAGAATATTGGTTACATTGTTCGTGCATTGCTCTAATCTTGGAATAAGTTGAGACAAATAAATATTGTTCGTTGAGGAATAAATGAATAATTAAGGTTGAATAATTATATGGGAGTAGGTAGTTAATCAAACTGGGGTAATTATTAACTTTTTTTAAACAAGCGCCCCCTAATACTTTTTTAAAATACACACCAGTTGCACATTTTTGTCTTATGGTATATATTCAAATTTAAACATATATTTTTCAATGATATTTTCTAAGTCTTACTTAATTGGCATGTAATATAAATCTTACATATTGTGGAGAGTTGTGAACAATGTCGACTGCCTCTTGATTGGTAAGATGTTCCCATAGCCCATCCGAGGCAAATATAAGAAATCTATCCTCGGGTTTAAGTTTTTGAACATGTATTGATTGCGATTGGTTTCTCAAACGGTTCTGGAAGTCGGAATTTTGCTAACAAAGGTACTTTATTAAACTCGGCTTTCTTCAAGTAAGCATCACCAGAGGCAATTTGTGGCTTGATTTCCCATTGCCTTTTAACCATAGAAAGAAAATCTTCCTCCGTGGCCAAATATGCATTTTTTTATGACATCTGCAAACATTTCCTGATTGTCTGATGTAAATTCTGCATCACGAATAACTGTCAAGTGAGTAAACATGAGCATTTGAAAATATCAAGCTTAAATACGCCATATAATGGACTTCTTAACATGCTAAATCTTATTATATAACATATCATTTTTAAGCTTAAACAATAAACTAACACATTTGGACTGTCAGAAAAATGTCAACATCTTAAATTCTGCCCCAACTACACCGGTTAGAAAGATTTCTTGCATAAATGCATTGTAGATTCTAATATGCTTTTTTTTTGGAAAGAAACTTCCAACAAAACATCACAAGAAGATTTTACGTTACACAGCTCGTTGACATAAAAAATCATTTTCTTTGAAGATCAATGGCAACAATTCATTTGTACAATTGTTAATTTTTCATGAAGATCAACGTAATGAACAAAAATCAGAATCATCTAGGACTTTATGCAAACGACAATCAAAATCATTCAACTATAAAACCAAATGAATCATTAAGAAAGCATAACATACAACATACAGGGATGTTGTAATTAAGGACAAGTAATATAGCAATAAAATGGAACATACTCTTAATATTATCAAAAAGGCGATTGTTTATAAATCGGGAAGCTTCAGGGCCCCCATGCCCATCATAAACTCCAACAAATGTCCCTTGAGGGCCGTTTCCTTCGTGCTCATAGGCCCTGATTCCACCTGACTCTGATCTTCCAATATTTGATTTGCTTGAAGTATCGCCATTGAAAATTCTCCATGAATATGCTTTTCTAAATCTTTGTACCATAATAAACCATCTTCTCGACCACTATTATCACCTCCCCTACTGCTGCAACTCTCTCTTCTGTACACATATGTGGGCCTCAAGCAAGCTATATATTTTTCTCCACGTAGTAGTCACCATTGTCTTCCCATACACTTTATCTTACAACCCAATTTTTTCTTTCTTCACCAAACCATACCCTCAATTGCAATTTTTATCATCTTCCAACCCTAAATATTGAACTCAAATCACAATTTCCAATATTCAATGCAGTCATCAAACATATTCAACAACATTAATGTGAATTATGCGCAAAAACATTTTTTATACAAAAGAAACAATAAAATAACTCCAAAATAACTTAATTATCCAACCATATACACCAATGAAATTAAAAAACAAGCTTACGTTATACATAAACTTCATACGATATTTACGACTAATTGGGAAAAAATTAGACAATTAATTAAAGTAATGTACAACCAAAATCTTTCAATCATAAGCAATATTTCAATGGTGGATTACAAAACAAATAAATTACATGAAAAATTGTTTCTTTTCTCTGTGATGTAACCGAGAATAGATTAAGATATATAAGCCAATAAACTGAAAGAAAGAATGGCAATTGTTGCAAATAAAATACATACGAAAAATTATTCGATTGTTGCAATTTCCGATGACCGGCCAATTTCTGGGTTGGGTTTTGGAGATTTAAAAATTTATACAGGTGAAATTGTTTCCCATATATGGTGGGGTTGGGGGTTCTGTCTTTGATCGAGAACAAACCTTTCTTTTAGGCAAGTTTTTCTCATCTCTTCTCTTTTTTCTTTTTCTTTTTACAAATTACTAAAATAGATTAATTAATTAATTACAATAAAAGCATATTCTTTCTTCTTCAGCACTCAGCTTGCCTTTTTTTTTTCTTTTCATGTACAAACCGCGTATATTAATCATTTGAAATTCTTGAAAAATCAATTTTTTTTTTGTCGGCTTGAAAAATCAATTTTACAAATGAATAAGATCATATATTAATAAGACAAACAAAATTTTATATTCTTAAAATTGTTACATAAATTCAAACCAATATAGTGTACGAACTTGATAAAAAAGAAGGTATGGATAAGCTGAATAAGAATAAAAACAGTAAAACATCCTTACACACTATAAATATAATATAAAAAAAAACTGGACTAACGGAAAATTCATCATTAATTTTGATAAAATAACAATATAATATATTTTGAATAACTCTTATAATGTTAGTGGACCCATTAATACCATAAATTAATAATTCTATTTTTTATAAACATATATTTAGTACTCTCTCTATCCCATCATATTTATCATATTTTTAGGACGTCCCAAAATAACTGACACCTTAATAAAGCAAAACCATCATTAACTTTATTCTTAAAATATTCACAAATTTACACAAATTGTTATTATTTTTGGGCTCACATATATACACAATTTAACTCATTTATATATTTTATATATAATGTTTACAAAATTACCCCTTAAAACTCTACTCATTATTCTATTTTCTTATTTTGTGTGTTCATACTTGTGTACAAGTTAATACATGACGGAGGGAGTAGAATTTAGTGGAAAATATAATTTTATTGTCATTTGTTTTTCTTAAAATTTAAATCTAGTTGGTATTGATCTTCTTTCACATCCAAAAGTTCAAATATTGAATTTAGGACAATATAAAATTTGTATACAATATTGCATACTATATTTATGTGCAATTATAGTTTAATTGAGTTTTTTTAATTTTTTCACGGGTCAGACAGCGGGTCGGGTTAGGACATATTACCGGTCGGTCTACAGGCTTTCTTCTTCCTAGCGTAACGTCCAACAGGCGCCAAATTTCTTCTTCTTCTTTCTTCTTCCTCGCGTCACAACAAACGTGATTAGATCTCAGTTGGTTTTTACGGTGCTGCGTCTCTAGGGTTTTCCTTCTCTTCTCTTGTTCTTATTTTTCTTTTTTTCTCTTCCATATTTTTCTCACTTTCTTCAGTTTTCTCATCCTCGCATATTTACAGGTCATTCCGTTCATTTTCCTCTTGATTTTCTAACGCAGACTTTCAGATCCTTCTGCACTCTTCTCACTTTGTTCTTTAAATCTGTAATTTTGGGTGATGATTTTTTTGTCGCGTTTATATAGGTTTTTGTTGATGTGGTAACACATTTTTTATTCATAGGGTACCATTTTTTAGTTCATGTAGTAACACATTAGTAATATGTAACACTGTATAGATGTCATCGTAATACTATGTGAATACTCATGTATTACCATATGAACAACAATGTGTTACCTTGTGACCCTTGTGTTACCTTTATGAACATTCATGTGTTACATTAAGTTTTAGTACGTGTTACGTAAGATATGAAGTTTTTATAGTATAACATGTAGTAACATTTACTTATCCATTCAGTAATACATGGAGAATGACAAGGTTTTTTTTTTTTGATAATGTAATTTTTATTTCGCGTAGTAATACATTTCATTACTATAAGTATCACATTTTTATCATGTAGTAACACACAAAAACATTTTGACAAAAAAAATTAAAATTATGTGTTCAATAAGAATTGAACCTGCGACCAAATACACTAGCAATATACCAGAATCATTAGGATACAACACATTTTGATAGAGATGTTCTTGCATAAATATATATCGGTCAACAACCAAGCGACCCGTACCCAATCCACTCGCCCATGCGACCATACCTGCCACTTGACCCATGAGAAATTTGGCAATTTTGGACGTCCCAAGAAAGATACTTTATTTTGAAGAAATCTTATACTCCCTCCGTCCCATGATTACTGCAACACTTGCTTTATTTGGACGTCCCTGTTGGGATTATACTGGAAAGTATGCTTTTACTTTGTATAATCGAACTGAATTTTCAGACTTATTTACTGAAATAAATTGTTTATCACTGATGCTTTATATATTATCGAATGTTACATATATTTCTTTGCATAATTGTTCAATAAGTCGTCGTGTTACACTTTGTAGTTAATTTAGTGATACCCGGATCACGAAGATTAAATTAACGATCCGCGTAACTAAAAAGTACGCTATTCACGACCTAGATGGAAATGAACAAACCATCGTGAAAGGTTGAAGTGTAAGGCTCGGATGACTTGTCTTGACCAAGAGATTACACTAGTGCATGGTGATCTGCCTTTGAATAGGACCTCTGAGGAGGATAAATTCTTGAACCCGAACAAGGAAGAATTAGACCTCAGTGGTTCGTTGTTTCTTAATCTTCGTCCCTTAAATAGGATCACGTGGGATTGGTAACTATTGCTTTGACTTATCATGAGTAGCGAATCAACGAGATTCAATACTTTTTATCTTGGGCAATATTATTAGTCACATGTGATTGCTAAGATTTAATCTGAAGAATCATGTGCAAAGACTTTTGTTTGATTTGCCCCTTGGGAGGTTCATAAGTTTTATCATACCAAATCTTGCAAGTGGAATTAGTTTCCGGTATGGATAATAATGTTGAACCGTTCATTGACCAAGGATAAAAGACATTAATTAATGGAAAGCTATTTCAATGGCTTGAGTTATTTAATGGGCTAGATAATCTTAAACACGGGAAATAATGACCGGGAGCCATATTGACTGTAATATGGGTTAAGATGGCTAGTGCAATATTAATTATGTAGTGGGATTAATTAATATTTATGGGCTTGAATAATATTGTGGCTCAATATTAGATATTCAAGGTCCATTAGAAGGTCCAATCTTAATTCTCCTAAAGGCCCCCTGAGTAGCCCAACATATAGTCTAATAACTGAAAAAGGTGATTAAAATAAAATAAATATGTTGCTTAATATTTCGAAAATTATGGATAAAGTTGGGAGAAATATTTTCTTTGAATTTTGTTATGGAATGAAGATATGTATTCTTGGAATACAAGATTATCTCATTAAATTCAAGAAATCTCCCACTTGGTTATTCATAGTGATATTTTCAAAAATTTTGAAATATAGTGGGCAAGAAAGATTTTCTTAATTTTCTTGAAAAGATATTATGGAAAATATGTATTTCTTGAAATACAAGAATATCTCATAAATTCAAGAAGATCCAAATCTTGAAATCTTGCACATAAATTTCGAAAATTCCATAATAATAGAGAAGGTGGGATTTTTGTGGAATATTATAATTATGGGAAAAAGAATATAGGAGATATATTCAAGATTTCTTGGAGATCAAGAAAATGTTTTCCCGCATTATTTTATCACTACATTTTCGTCCCCCTCTCCTCTATAAATAGGGGATGAATGGTTCATTCCCAGTGACACACGAAAATTGGTTTTTCGGAAAAATATCAGCGTCGATAAAATATCAAATATTTTGTAACGTCGACAGATTGTATTTTTTTGAAAAACGACAATTGTGAGTAGTGTACAATTCCATGTGCTGGAAAAAATCAGTAAATCCACAAAGGTGGTGCAACAAAGTTTATTTTTTCCTTTTATTAATTGTTCGCGAGTATCCTTCCACCGGATTGTCGAGCAAGGATTAAGGGAATACTTGGGAAGTTCTTCTGGTTAGTCTAATCAGCCAGATCACTGCCATCCCAAGAGGTGCGTTCTCACGTAAACTTCGTAGAATTCGCATCGTAGGATTTGCGTGAATTAATTATATGCATGATATGTTGTTGGATTATTATTTGAATTAATATATGATTAATTCATGCGATAATAATTAAAGAATTAAATTTGTATTTAAATATTCACCCAATATAGATCTGTCTGACTTATTCCCCAACAATTGGTATCGAGCCACGGTTTAGACTCTCAATATTTTTAAATTGTAATTTAATTCATGGACATTAAATTTGAAATTGGATAGTAGAATTGCTAGATCTATTTTGCGGTATCCAATTGTCATGGAATTTAATGTGTTCAATGCATGCATATAAAGCGTGGTTTTTTTTTTTAATTCTATTCATTCAGATTCGTTTTGTCTCGTGAGAAAATCCACGAGTAGATTAGAATTTGTTTGATTTGATCAATGTAATAGACTAGTCTAGATCTAGGTTTATTTATTTTTTGTAAATAAATTATAACCGGATCAAAAACGAGATGGAGATGAAGAATTAAAATCCGAAATCGGCGCGAGGCGTGGCGGTGTCGTCGCCAAAAACGTGCCAAAGGAAAGGCACGCTGACGCCCTTCTTGATGCCGCCTATGACCTTTTCGTAGGCGAGGCCGCCTTGAGATCGAGGCAGCGCCTGCCGTCTGTGAGCCAGGCTGTGGCCTTGAGTAGAGTGGAACCGCCTAAGCGCCGAGACTGATCACCAGTGACCTTGAGCGACCTGAGGCGTCTGTGGTGAGCGATGCCGCCTAGCCAGGCGTGAGCGTCATGACCACGACGACCACCAGGCTCGGGCGGGCTGCTTGCCACTCCCGAGGCTGACGTGGCTGGCCGGGTGGCGTCTGTGGCCCGTGCCAAAGCCTTGGGCGTGGTTGCTCGGCCAAGGACCCCGGCGGATCTGGTACATCATTGCGAAGCTACTGGCTGGCATTTCGAGGCAAGTATTTTTCTAGGCAGTCAGTGGGAGAAATTCGAGAGGCGTGTTTCTTGAATCAAGCAAAAGAAAAAATCAAACCATGACAATTGGATAATTTGTGCCCAATATGTTTATTTTTCTGTTTTGCTTGATTTATTTGTGCTATCTTGTGCTTTATTTAATTTGTTTAAATGTGTTTTTGCATGAGAGTTGCGAAATGGAAAAATCTCACCTTCAAAATTACTAAGTATGTTTAAATAATTAATTGACAATTTTATTAGGATAATAAAATTGAATTAATTTTGACCTCCATGATTTATTTATTTGTGAATTCTTTTGGAGAAATTTCCCCTAACGGAGACGGTCAAAAGATAGCTTTTACATGAATGAATTCCAAATCTGATGATTGTGGTTTATTACTAGTGGCGGCGATGACCCTCCCAACGAGGCTCGTTCAAAGCGAAATAATAATCTCAGTATTTAATCATGGTTATTACTTAGGTATAAAATTGATATGCATATACTTCCCAAGTCCTGTCGATTTTATATTGGTCAAGAGGGAGCCAATTATTAATCTGGATATTAAAGGTTTATGAATCGTTCTTGTTTGTAACTGCATGAATGTGTTTAAATAATGACCCACCCAACGTGGCTTATTTAAACTGTTTTTGAGATGTTGGGTGATGCATGTTCATATTTTTTGAGATTTTAATATGAAGCATGTGATCGAACCTTGTGATATATTTGTGCTTATGCATGTTATTATTTATTTGATTCGAAAGATGTCGTTACCTTTTAATCCATTTGTTATTATACTTAAAAAAAGTCAATACAATATGTATGGAAACTATATTAATTGGAAACGAAAATTATAATTGTCCTAATCGCACAAAAGCACAAGTGGATTTTTTTTTACACCAAAAAATCGGATATGAGCAACCGACGAGTCAAAACATCTTGGGACTCATCGGATCACCTTGCGAGAAATGTCATCGGCGAAAATGGTGGGGAATGAACCCGTAAGGGATTATGTCCTCAAAATAGATGGCCCATCTGAACAAACTTGAAATTGAGTCGCAGTTATGATCTGGAGACTCGGATGAATTTAATACTTCAATCTCTACGCCCAAAAAGTTTTTGAGCATTTTTACCTCGCTTAGCTAATTTGTTTGCAAGCTTTTGGTCTCAGAGATGTTGATAAGGCACCAAACTCAAGTTTTGATGGCAAGTGGTCCGTCTTCATCTTCTAGGCCAAGGAGGCAAGAAAAAGGAAGAGGACCAAAGGCCATAAGCAATAAAACTCAAGCTGTTGCCAAGGGCAATGGTAAGATGAGGAATGCTTGTTGTGTCGAGGAAAATCCAAAGAGGAAGTGCTTAAGCGGTGAGAAAAGGACAATGGAGGTTTTACTGTTCCAACCCCAAAAGGGCCGGACGAAAAGGTAATTCTCACGCACTAGTTGTTGAAACTTATTTAGCGGCGTATACTTCTCATTAAGTGGGTGGTTGATACGAGATCCACTAATCATGTTGGCTTCACGGGTTCAAAGCGGACCCGACAACTTAGTGGGGATTGAGATCCTCATCACATTGAAGCGATCTTCGAGTGGCGGTGAAAGCGATGGGAGAAAGTGCACCTATCTTTTGAAGATAAAGTTTTTTTTGAGATTATCTTTATGTTCCCGATTTTTGAAAAGAATTCACTTTCGGTTTCTAAAATTCGATTAAAGGACACTAAGTTTCTTCTAATAAGAATGACATCATTTCTTGAAATGATGAGTGTATCTGATACGGGACATTGATGGAAAATCTCTATACAATTAACTGCGCACACCACTCACAAAATGCATCCTATAACACATCAACTATTTCCGAAAAAGAAAATTTGAACGAAACACTTCTTTGGCATCTAAGATTGGGTCATATAAATCCAAAGAGGATCCAAAGGTTGGTAAAGACGGTTCAACTGGAGTGTCTCCAAGTTGAACCAATTCCAACCTCAGAATCATGTTTGGAGGGTAATATGACCAAGAGGGCATTTTTGCCAGGGGATAGGGCGAAAAGAAGTGTTAGAGATCGCTCACCTGAGATGTATGTGGTCCAATGTCAACCAAAGCAAGAGGAGGTTATGAGTATTTTTATTGATAATTACTCAAAATGCAGTTACATTTTCCTTATGAAGCATAAATCTGAGACCTTTGAAAATTCAAAGAATTTAAGGCTCAAACAGAGAATCATAGGAAAAAACGTATCAAGTCCTTCGATCTCGATCGGAGGAAGTAATACCTCGTGATGAGTTTTGAACTACTTATCGATGAAGGGATTGTATCGACTCATTTGCACCGGAACCCCTCAACAAAACGGGGTTGCGGAGAGCGAAAAAGCAATTCTTTTGGAAATGGTTAGATCAATGATGAGTTATGCGGATCTTCCCAGAAGTCGATTCCGGGGTCATGCGCCTTGAAACAATGACTTACATTACGAACTTGGTGCTATCCAAATCGGTTCCCAAAACTCCCAAAGAATTGTGGACGGCGCCAAGCCTAGTATGAGACACATGAGAATTTGGGGGTGTCCCATACCACGTGTTGGACAAAGGAAGCGATAAATTGGATCCTCGATCGGGATTAAAATTATTTGTAGGATACCCCGGGAACAAAAGGGTGTATGTTCTATGGTCCCGAAGATCAAAAAAGGTGGTCATCGGCACCCACTTTAGATTTTTGGAAGAAGACTATATGAACCAAAGAAAACCCAAGTGAGATTACCTTAAATGAGCTTAGAAGGCAAACCTCGGTGCCAAGTATCTTAGATGATATACCAAGCGATCGCTTTCAAACCAGAGCCTCGTTGTAGTGGGAGGGTTGTGAGACGACCGAAGATTCATGGGAATAGGAGAGTCCTCGGACTTGATTCGAGACAAGACGAATCGGACCCATGGACATATGACGAGGCACTCCAAGATAAGGATCTGATTCTTGGCAAACATCAATGAAAGCCAAAATGAGTTCTATGTTTCATAATAGAGTGTGGGAGCTAGTCGAACCACTTAATGGGGTCAAACCCATTGGATGCAAGTGGGTATATAAGAGGAAAAGAGGACCGGACGGGAAGGTTGAAACCTTTAAAGCAAGACTAGAGGCGAAAAAGGTTATACTCGAGAAAAAGAAGGATCGATTATGAGGAAACTTTTTAAGCCAGTAGCCATGCTTTTAAGTCCATCCGTATTCTCTTATCGATTGCTTTCAAGATTTAGACTTTGAAATCTGGCAAATGGATGTCAAGACAGCTTTCCTTAACGGAAGTCTTGATGAAGAGATCTATATGAAACAACCCCAAGGTTTCATTGAAACAAGCCAAGAACACCTAGTTTGTAAGCTCAAGAGGTCCATTTACGGACTCAAACAGGCATTCAGAGCTTGGAACCAATGTTTTGATCATGTTATAAAGTCTTATGGGTTTGATCAAAAGCGAGTTTGAAAGTTGTGTGTATAAAAAGGCGTGTCGGAATCGCATTGATATTCTTAGTACTATCGTAGATGACATTCTAATCATCGGGAACGATGTGAAGGTGTTATCGGGCGTAAGGGCATGACTTTCAAAACAGTTTGATATGAAGGACTTAGGGGAAGCCGGACACATCCTTGGGATCAAGATCACTCGAGATCGCAAGAAAAGGATGATCGGGTTATCGCAAGCTTCATACATAGACATTGTCTTGAAACGCTTCAAAGATGCTAGATTCCAAGAAAGGATTCGTACCTTTTCGGGCATGGAATCCATCTATCTACTGAAAATGTCCCCTAAGACCTTAAAGGAGATAGATGACATGAAAGGCATTCCTTGTGCTTCTACCGTCCGGAAACCTTATGTATGCATTCTTTGTGTATGAGGCCCGGATATCTGCTTTACCGTAGGCATGGTAGCAAGATATCAAAGTAACCCAGGGAAAGAGCATTGGACGACAGTTAAAAACATTCTGAAGTATCTGAAAAGAACTCGGGATAGAATGTTGATTTATCGATCGATACTCCAATCCCCATCTGGCTACGGACTAAATTTCCAATCGGACTTAGATTCCGAAACTATCGCCTCGATTAGTGTGTTTCCATTTGGGAAGTGTATCCATCAAATGGGCCGAGTGTGATGCGTAAATGCATCACTAACTCAACCATGGAAGTCGGGTAAGTAAATTGCTTATGAAGCGGTGAAAAGAACCGATTTGGCTCTAGATCTTCTTAGTGGACTTGGATGGTGTTACTCGAATTTGTCTAGCAATATCTGCTAGGGGCGCTTACAAATTCAAGAGAACCAAGAGTCCACGAGTCAAACAAGCACACTAAAGGAAAGACATCTTATCACGAGAAATCATTAAGAGAGGAGATATAGATGTGGCAAAGATAAGCGTCTAAGGACAACCTAGCGATTCATTCACAAAGGTGCGCCTCTCAATACATTCGAGACATGTGGAAGGAATGAGTGTCAAGACCGCTGCCCGATGCTTTGAGTATAAGTGGGAGAAATTATTAGGTTCGTGTAGGTGACATTAGATGTCACGGACCTCTGCGAGACATGTTGTAGTATACTTAAAAGCAGACTTTGAGTATAAGTGGGAGATTGTTGGGATTATACTGGAAAGTATGCTTTTACTTTGTATAATCGAAACTAAATTTTCAGACTTATTTACTGAAATAAATTGTTTATCACTGATGCTTTAAATATTATCGAATGTTACATATATTTACTGCATAATTGTTCAATAAGTAAATGCGTGTTACATTTGTAGTTAATTTAGTGATACGGATCACGGAAAGATTAAATTAACAGTCCCTTGTAACTAAAAGTACGCTATTCACGACCTAGATGGAAATGAACAAACCATCGTGAAAGGTTGAAGTGTAAGGCTTAGATTGGCTTGTCTTGACCAAGAGATTACACTAGTGCATGACTGATGCACTGAATAGGACCTATAGGAGGATAAATTCTTGAGCGAAACAAGGAAGAATTAGACTTGATGGTTCGTTGTTTCTTAATCTTAGATCCCTTAAATAGGATCACGTGGGATTGGTAACTATTGCTTTGACTTATCATGGGTAGCGAATCAACGAGATTCAATACTTTTATCTTGGGCAATATTATTAGTCACATGTGATTGCTAAGATTTAATCTGAAGAATCGTGTGCAAAGACGCTTTTGTTTGATTTGCCCCCTTGGGAGGTTCATAAGCTTTATCATACCAAATCTTGCAAGTGGAATTAGTTTCCGGTATGGATAATAATGTTGAACCGTTCCTTGACCAAGGATAAAAAATATTAATTAATGGAAAGCTATTTCAGTGGCTTGAGTTAATTAATGGGCTAGATAATCTTAAACACGGGAAATAATGACCGGGAGTCATATTGACTGTAATATGGGTTAAGATGGATAGTGCAATATTAATTATGTAGTGAGATTAATTAATATTTATGGGCTTGAATAATACTGTGGCTCAATATTAGATATTCAAGGTCCATTAGAAGGTCCAATCTTAATTCTCCTAAAGGCCCCCTGAGTAGCCCAACATATAGTCCAATAATTGAAAAATGTGATTAAAATAAAATAAATATTGTTGCTTAATATTTCGAAAATTATGGATAAAGTTGGGAGAAAGATTTTCTTTGAATTTTGTTATGGAATGAAGATATGTATTCTTGGAATACAAGATTATCTCATTAAATTCAAGAAATCTCCCACTTGGTTATTCATAGTGATATTTTCGAAAATTTTGAAATATAGTGGGCAAGAAAGATTTTCTTGATTTTCTTGAAAAGATATTATGGAAGATATGTATTTCTTGAAATACAAGAATATCTCATAAATTCAAGAAGATCCAAATCTTGGAATCTTGCACATAAATTTCGAAAATTCCATAATAATAGAGAAGGTGGGATTTTTGTGGAATATTATAATTATGGGAAAAAGAATATAAGAGATATATTCAAGATTTCTTGGAGATCAAGAAAAGGTTTTCCCACATTATTTTATCAATAAATTTTTGTCCCCCTCTCCTCTATAAATAGGGGATGAATGGTTCATTCCCAGTGACACACGAAAATTGGTTTTTCGGAAAAATATCAGCGTCGATAAAATATCAAATATTTTGTAACGTCGACAGATTGTATTTTTTTGAAAAACGACAATTGTGAGTAGTGTACAATTCCATGTGCTGGAAAAAATCAGTAAATCCACAAAGGTGGTGCAACAAAGTTTATTTTTTCCTTTTGTTAATTGTTCGCGAGTATCCTTCCACCTGATTGTCGAGCAAGGATTAAGGGAATACTTGGGAAGTTCTTTTGGTTAGTCTAATCAGCCAGATCACTGCCATCCCAAGAGGTACGTTCACGTAAACTCGTAGAATTCCGCATGCGTAGGATTTACGTGAATTAATTATATGCATGATATGTTGTTGGATTATTATTTGAATTAATATAGGATTAATTCATGCTAGTAATAATTAAATAATTAAATTTGTATTTAAATATTCACCCCAAATAGATCTGTGCAACTTATTCCCCAACAGTCCCAACATTACTGCAACACTCCCAAAATACCCACTAAAAATCAACATCTCCACCTTTAATTACTCACAATACTCCTTCTTTATTGCACTCAAACCCATTTTTTTTACCTTTTTCTTTGGTTTGCGGTCCAATTTTAGTGTTGTAGTCTTTCCGGGACTGAGGGAGTATTTGTTAATGGACCCATTAAAATCATAAATTCAAAATTTAAAATTTATATAGACATATATCTAGTACAATTTAAGAAAAGTTTTGGCTCCTTAATTTCAAAATTCGAATTCTAAAACGAAACCGTCTCACTCACCCACACACGTTCCCTTAGTCGCGACCTCTCGTAGTCGCATATGGCAGACATGCGTTGACCATAACAGTCACTATGCAAGGCATAAGACAGCGCAACAGTTCCCGGGAGCCGAGGAGACACCTCGGGGCAGGCTTTTGCGCAGACTATGTTATAGGTAATCATCACTTTCAGCTTGCTCCTCGTTTTATTTCATCATGAGAAGCGAATTGATGGTGTCCATTATAAACGGGCTTGAAGCCCAAAATCAATATTAGGGTCAGGCTCAGTCCAACAGCAAGACGAGCAAAAGATGCCTTTCGTTAAAGACGGTGAGCTCGCCCAGCTTGGGAAATCGATTCAATATCAAGCTCTTCTGGAGAGCAACTTCAAAGTGGCGAACTCGACTTCTACACGATCGACAAAATGGGCAACCTAGAACTAGGTCAACTAAGGACTTTGCCAGAAAATCAACTATAAAAGGAAAGGAAATCAACTAAAATGATATCGGGGAGTGTCCAAAGGAACAAACAGAGTAAAATATCAGTATTATCTAGAGAATCACAGAGATATTAAATGAAGATCACTCTACTCTGGGAAATAAATATGTTGACATGACTTGTGATGAAACACAATGGTTAAATAAGGAAAAGAATAGGGAGAACAAGTTACCACCTCCAATTAAGGACAATGGCTAGTTCAGAAGATGGAGCTCACCCCCAACTCTCAAGGCGAGATCGACTCTTGACTCGTACAAAATCACTATTAATGCTAGGGTCGACCCATAACTGGGGTTAACAATGAAGGAACCATGATTCCTTATCTTGTATTATAAATATTAGTACATTTAAGACCCAAAGAAAACATCCCAAAATTTATTAAACGCAAAGGTATTGTCATTACTCTTTCATTTATTACTCTATACTAAATGCTCAAAAACTTATTTATTTTTCATCATTTGAACATTTATTATTTGATTAACTAAGTATTGAATTAATTTACATTTTAATCCTATGTTAAATTAGCTATCAACATAAATAATAAAATATTAGTAATTTATCAATTAAGATAATGAAATTAATTTTATGGTCTCAAATATAATTTATAGGGATTACCGTTTAATTGTATTTCTTAACCCGACTTAATGTTATTTCATTTGGTTAATTTCTTAAAAGACAAAGTTTAGTATGAAAATTTTCATTCATGAAAAAACTTTAATTTACAACCAAATTCTATAATTGGTGAAGGTAAAACAAAATTGAGTGGTTCATGGTTCACTCGAACCAAATGGTTCATGGTTCACCCTGCCCGATAGGTCATAATTTATGGTTCATTATTTAGTGTTTAGGGTGTAGATAATTGATTTAGGGCAATTTTATAGATTTTCATACATGAAAATTTTCACACTAGACCTACTCATCTTAGAATACTTTAAGTTAATTTTTGGTTTTTACGGTCTTTATTTATTTTTATTTTTTTAAAGAAAATCCAATTACAATAGTTCCCTAACATAATCAATTACAATAGTTCCTTCTATCACCAGGCACGTGGCAACATCGTTTCGTCTCGCTGTAGACCAGAACCGCAACCCCCACAAGAGGGGGACCACCCGATACCTTAATTCGGAACCGCAATTGCCAAAGAATTGAATCGGCCTAACTCCACAAGAGGGGGAACACCACCCCACCACAAGGGAAACCACCATAAGAGGGAATAAATTTTTTCTCCCTGTGTCTCGAACCCAAGACATCGGGTCTCAGATGGTAGAGTTCTAACCACTTGAGCTATTCACGTTTGACTACTGTCTTTATTTTTAATCCTCGAATCAGATGGTATAATGTTTCCACCGAATAAACCAGACTTCAATTTGAAATCTAAGTACTAATAGATTATAAATAGGAAAGATAGGTTTCCATGTACAATACTGAACGTATAATTTGGTGCAAATGAGAAGTATATGAAAATTCGCAATCCTGAACAGTTAAATTGAGTTAATTTTTCCAAAAATTCACACAAAAATAAAATAGAAAAACTCATTTTCAATTTGTGTTAATAAAAGGGCAAGATATATATGTTATTGTAAGGATACATATGTGTTACTACGTGATGATGGAAAAAAAGAATAGTAACACTTAAAATCGTTATATATTTGTTAAAGAATATTTCTACTAATTCAATGATTAATTTAACCCGGTGAATTGACATTTTGTTAAAAATGTGTTATATTTTATTTTTTATAGTAAGCCGAGCGGGTTGGCTAGTTCGAAGGCCTTGAGGCCATCGGGCATAGGTTGTATCCGTTGAGTGCCGGACGGGCGAACGAGTCATGCGGTGCCCCGGGCCAAATCTTCCGGTGCATTCCTTACATTTCCAAAAAAATAGAGTTGAATCTAGAAAGGAAATTTGAGATATACGATATCAAAATATTCTGGTTATTTGCAAATATCATGCAAAAATTAATTAGATAAAAAATTATTAAGTTGTTGTAGCAGAAATTATCACCTAATATGCATTTAACCCGACATGCTAGTAGGATCTACCTAAGCCTGAACCGACCCCACCCGACAGGAGATCAGATTCCCGAAAGTACACGGACCCGACAAGATCAAGACTCAACACCATAGAGATCATCGAAGAAACAACAACTTTACGAGATAAGACTGGGGCATTTAATATAAAATAGGATTAGTATTAATTATTAGATCAACAGTTGTAATAAAACCCTAAAATAAAGGGTGATATGAGTTTGTGGGCTTTTTTGGCGTGGACCTCTATAAATAGAGGGTCACACCTCATTGTAGGGTTCCCATTTTTTTCCTCATTCCCTCATTACGAAATATACATTACGATATATACAATCTTGTTCGTTTTACACAATTTATGTTGTTTGATAGATAAATCCTAACAGGCACCACAAATAATCCTACACAAAATTATCTTCAACAATCTTCTCTCTTAAACTTTGAAAATAATTATTTTATACTAAATTAGAAGATGCCAAATTACTTAGATCAGAAATTATTGCATAAGTCATCAATCTTCTCTTTTTAGTTTTGGGAATAATTATTGTATACTAAATTAGAAGATGTCAAATTAATTAGATAACAAATTATTGCATAAGTCAACAATCTTCTCTTTTTAATTTTGGAAATAATTATTGTATACTACATTAGAAGATGAAAAATAATGTAAAATTGTCTTCTTCTTTTTTTTTTTTTTCTGTAATGCAATTAATTGAAAGTTGAATTACGAAATTTCCAAAATTAATAATCATGCATTCTGAGAATAGACCGTGTATTAATTTAACAATTAAGTTTTTTTTTTCCGAATAACAAATTTTGCGTTTTGGTCCAAAATATTTTTGATGGTCCGAAATAAAGAAATTCAAAAATCACATGACATGACCAATATCAGAAAATGTAATCAAATGGGGTGCAAAATAAAATTCGCTGCCAATAATCACTACAAAAAACGCGCGTTTTACCTACTAAAATTAGCGACGGTTACAAAAACCGTCGCAAATAGCGACGGTTTTTACGACGGTTACGGTCAAATGGTCAAAGTCAACAATTTTAGAGACAGTCTAGAAAACCGTCTCAAATAGCGACGGTTTTAGCTACGATTTTAGCGACGTTTTGGACTAATCCCTTTAGCGACGGTATTAGCGACGGTTTTTTGCGGTTTTGATTTAGCGATTTTTTTAGCAACGGTTTTAGCTACGGATTAGCGACAGTTTTTTTTTTTTTTTAATTTAATTTTTTTAAAATATTAATTATGTATTTTTTTTTTTATGTTTCAGGATTATACAAGATTTTTTAATTGTTGTTAATTCACCTTACCATATACTTAATTTGTAGTCACTTGGAGAAAAGTTCCACCTTACTGTAGTCAGATCTATTTCGAGGAGTTTACGGTATAAAATTTTATTCATAGTATATTTAAATATATATTGACTAAAAGTAGTACTTGTTTAAATGAAAAGTAGTACTTGTTTAAATAGAAAAACATTACTTGTTTAAATAGAAAAGTAGTACTTGTTTAAATAGAAAAGTAGTACTTGGTTAAATGAAAAGTATTACTTGTTTAAATTAAAAGTATTGTTTAAATAATAGAAACTATTACTTGTTTAAATGAAAGGTATTATTTTTTTAAATGAAAAGTATTACTTGTTTAAATGAAAGTATTACTTGTTTAAATAGAAAAGTAGTACTTGTTTAAATGAAAAGTAGTACTTGTTTAAATGAAAAGTATTATTTGTTTAAATGAAAGGTATTACTTGTTTAAATGAAAAGTAGTACTTGTTAAAATGAAAAGTAGTACATGTTTAAATGAAAAGTAATACTTGTTTAAATGCAAAGTATTACTTGTTTAAATAGAAAAGTAGTACTTGTTTAAATAGAAAAGTATTACTTGTTTAAATTAAAAGTACTACTTGTTTAAATAATAGAAAGTATTACTTGTTTAAATGAAAGGTATTACTTGTTTAAATGAAAAATATTACTTGTTTAAATGAAAAATATTACTTGTTAAATGAAAAGTAGTACTTGTTTAAATAAAAAGTATTACTTGTTTAAATAGAAAAGTATTACTTGTTTAAATAGAAAAGTAGTACTTGGTTAAATGAAAAGTAGTACTTGGTTAAATTAAAAGTATTGTTTAAATAATAGAAAATATTACTTGTTTAAATGAAAGGTATTACTTGTTTTAATGAAAAGTATTACTTGTTAAATAAAAAGTATTACTTGTTTAAATAGAAAAGTAGTAGTTGTTTAAATAGAAAAGTAGTACTTGTTTAAATAGAAAAGTATTACTTGTTTAAATAGAAAAGTATTACTTGTTTAAATGACAAGTAGTACTTGTTTAAATAGAAAGTAATACTTTCTTAAATAGAAAAGTAATACTTGTTTAAATGAAAAATATTACTTGTTAAATTAAAAGTATTACTTGTTTAAATAAAAAAGTAGTACTTGTTTAAATAGAAAAGTAGTACTTGTTTAAATGGAAAGTAATACTTGTTTAAATAGAAAAGTAGTACTTGTTTAAGTGAAAAGTATTACTTGTTAAATTAAAAGTATTACTTGTTTAAATAGAAAAGTATTACTTGTTTAAATAGAAAGTAATACTTTTTTAAATAGAAAAGTAGTACTTGTTTAAATGAAAAGTATTACTTGTTAAATTAAAAGTATTACTTGTTTAAATGAAAAGTAGTACTTGTTTAAATGAAAAGTAATACTTGTTTTAAATGAAAGGTATTACATATTTAAATGAAAGGTATTACTTGTTTAAATGAGAAGTAGTACTTGTTAAAATGAAAAGTAATACTTGTTTAAATGAAAAGTAGTACTTGTTTAAATAGAAAGTATCACCTGTTTAAATGAAAAGTAGTAGTTGTTTAAATAGAAAAATAGTACTTGTTTAAATGAAAAGTAGTACTTGTTTAAATAGAAAAATATTACTTGTTTAAATAGAAAAGTAGTACTCTCTATGTCCCCAAAGAAACGTGACGTTCTTTGTTTTCAACGTGTTTTTTGAATGAGTTTTTATTAGTATTTGAAATGATAAAATAATTTTTAAAGATCATGTCACGATAGATGAGAGGTAGATCTATAATATCTTTAAAAATCACTTTATCATTTGAAATACTAATAAACAACTCGCCACAAAAACTTTTCGATAATAAAATAGATGCACACCTTTATAGGGACGGAGGTAATCTTTGTTTAAATAGAAAAGTAGTCTTGATTAAATGAAAAACATTATTTGTTTAAATTAAAAGTATTACTTGTTTAAATAGAAAGTATTGCTTGTTTAAATGAAAAGTAGTACTTGTTTAAATATAAAGTATTACTTGTTTAAATAGAATGTAGTACTTTTTTAAATAGATAGTAGTATTTGTTTAAAAAAATGAATTTTAGGACATATACAATTTTAAAAGAATATAATCATTTATTTATAATTTTTAATATAAAAAATATATATAATTATTATTTTAAAGATTATTAGATAGTTAAATTAAATAAATGAAATAAAAAAATTTAAAAAAAGTGTAAAAAAAAATGAATTAAAAATAAATAAATTAATATATTTTAATATAATACAATTTAATTGAAATTTATAAATAAATAAAAAGTAAAAATTATTATATTAAAATGTGGTTAAATCGTTAAATTAGATAATTGAAATAAATGATTTTAAAAAAATTTGAAAAAAAAATAAATTTTAGGACATATAGAATTAATTTCATTAATTAAACGCAAGAAAGTAAGTGCCCGAGCGGTTTGATCCCCGCTCAAGCGCCCACAGCTGCAGTGTTCGGTCTCCCTTGGGAGCGAAAATTTACCTCATTTAATTGGGAGAGCTTGGTGGCTTATATATGATATCTTGATGGTTGGGTTCGACATTGTCCGTCGACGGATTTAATAATTTTTTTAATTATTAAAAAAATTTATTAAAAAAAAATTGTCGTTAAATCCATAATCTCGTCGACGGTCACAAAAAACGTCGCTACGATTAGCAACCCTCGATTCAATGTCGAATTTTTTTTCCGTTGCCAAAATCGTCATTAATAAATAGATTAGCGGCGGTTTTTTCCGTCGCTAAAACCGTCGTTAAACCCCGTCTTTTTTGTAGTGAATTTTACAACCAATTAATACAAATTTATAAAATTCGACATAGAGATAATTGTTATAAAGGACATAAATGATTCAATTTCCATTTATAAATGCAATAAATATGCAACTTGAATCATGGGATATATATCAGAAATATTTATTGTATAAGTCAACAATATTCTCTTTTTAAATTTAAAAATAATTATTGTATACTAAATTAGAAGATGCCAATTAAAAATAATGTAAAATATTCCATATTTTTTTATTTAATGCAATTAATTGAGAGTTGAAACACATAATTACCAAAATTAATAATTGTGTATTGAAATAAATAACTTGAAAATAGATCGTGTATTCATTTGATGCATAAAGCCATAAACAGTAAGTGAAAAATTATGTTTTTTTTTATTTTTTTTATTTTCAGATTACACATTTTGAGTTTTGGTCCTACATCTTTTTAAAGTTCCGAAATAAAGAAAATCCATAAATGTAATCAATGTAGTGCAAGATAAAAATCGGTGGCAATAATTTTAGACCCAATTAATATACTATCTAAATTTAGACATAAAGTTAATTGTTATAAAGAACAACTTTAAATGATTCAATTTCTATTTATAGATGCAATAAATATACAACTTGAATCAAAGAATATATCATGCAAAAATAAATTAGATCAAAAATATTTATTGCATAAGTCAACGATATTATAATTTAATTTTGAAAATAATTGTTGTATACTAATTAGAAGATGACAATTAAAAATAATGTATAAGTTCGAAAACGTGATTTATTTATTTTTTTTTTTTTATAAATGCAATTTATTGAGAGTTGAATCACGAAAATACAATAATTAATAATCATGCGTTGCGATAAAGATGACGTATAATTTGGGAATAGATCGTGCTTTATTTTGATGCATTAATAGAAAGTCAAAATTTTTAGACTAAATCGACTATCAATTATCAGAAGGAGAAGTACATGTTGATAATGAAATGAGAATTGTTCACTTGAATGAACGATTATTATATAATGAACGATTAAACATCAAATTACAGCACAATATAAGAAACAACGAATCAAAATACGCATAAAAAGATCTATGTACCAATTCTACAAAAAAAGTTAAAACATCCCTTGCTTTATAAAAAGATCTTTGAGGCTTCCACAGCCCTTGCTTTATAGGTGATTAAGGTTTGTCCTGAAGTATCATACCTCATACATTTAGTGCATTTATGTATCTTTCCAATTATATAACATTAGTCATTACCGACTTCAACAGTCGAAAAATTAATGAAGCATATTGAAATGCGTCAGTTTATAATTTCAAATGTTTGAATTAGGGGGATAATTTATATGTACTCATTTCATTTCGCTAGAATTTTTGTCCCACAAGGTTTGTTTTTCCTAGTAAAGTTTTAATAAGACATTATCCATGAAATTGACATTCAAAGGAGATGCTATGAATAAAATAATGAATGCCCATTATATATCATTATTATAGCATTATTATAGTATTTATACACCACTTATTTTGCTCGTGAGATTAGTCATTTGATAATAACTCATTAGTTAGTTTACATGTTTAAAGTCAATTATGTATATATATAAATAGAGATTCATACGGATGTATTTGTGAGGATAAAGATAATGTAGAACTTACTAAGACATAGTAAAACTTTGGAGTTTTATTAATTTAGGGTCTGAAAGATAGTAAAGCTATCAATTTAAGGTCTGAAAGATTTTTTCTATCGATTCAGGGCCTGGAAGATAGAAAACTATCAATCCAGGACCTGAAAGATAGAAACTATCAATTCGAGGCTTATAAATTTTAAGGCCATGTTTGGCACTAAAACCCTAAACCTTGAACACTAAACCCTAAACGATGAACCCTAAACCTTGAACCATGAACCCTAAACCCCCCTGAACCGTAAGCCTTGAACTGTAAACCCTAAAAATAAAAAAAATAAGAACATGAAATAAGGATATGAAATATAAGTGTCAAACATGACCTTAAAATGTGTGAGCCTCAAATTGATAGTTTTTATCTTTCAGGTCCTGAATCGATAGTTTTCTATCTTCTAGGCCTTGAATCGATAGAAAAAAATCTTTAAGACCTTAAATTGATAGTTTTGCCATTTTTCAGGTCCTGAATTGACATTTTTCCTAAAACTTTCTAATTTGGACATAATCATTTTGATGAACTTGGTAACAATTATGCCCTATTTCCTTAAAACAATTATGCCCTGCATGTTTATAGTCTCGTGCGAGCACGATTTCCTTAAAACAATTATGTCCTTCACTCTTGGTGCTCGTGAATCGTAGGACACTTATCCCCAGGATAAAACGATTATAAAGCAACGATAATAGCACTTTATCTTGCTCACGTCGAACTGAGAAATGCTCGATATTATCACCGGAGTAAGAACGAAAGCAGAACAAAGTAGATGCACAAAAAGTATAGCAACTGCTGGAAATTATCTGAGTTTCTCTCCAAACATGTGAGTGTATTTGTTGTTTCTCGTTTTCCAGCTCTTACCAACACAATTGGACGTGCTACTTATAGCATCCAAAAATGACTGTTGGAGCATGGCCATAAAGTGCCATCAAACCGAAACCGAAAATGCACCATGAATTCAGGTTTTGAAAACCATGTGTAACACCTGAAAACCTGAAACGTTTCACGTTTCAGCATTAAAAATTGGGACAAGTTTCAGGTCGGTTTTAAGTAAGAAAACCGTTGCACTTTCAATGGGAAACGTTACACGTTTTCAATTTCAAGAAATTAAAATAAAACGTGTACATGTTGTAAGTCGTGTCGCGTGGAAAATATGATGTGGCGTTGTGTGTGACGACTTAACAAACAAAATAATGATGTGTCAAACACTGTGTATGTGTGACGAGCACAAATGTATGTAGGATGACAACACGGATTTGATGACCCAGTTCGTCAAAGCTGACTACGTCTGGGGGCGTACCAAGCCAGGATTATATTATTTATGGTTTGGGGAGTGCGTCGAACACAATGTGTTAATGACGAGCACAATGGTTATGTGGGATGGAGAGCTTATACAAGAGTTATCTTAGGAAAATTACTCCACCCATTTCTTTGACCCCTTAGGGTCTATTTATAGAGTTTGGACAAGCATGTGCTGCCTTGGCAAGCACGAGCTGTCTATTTCTTGTCATGCAAGAGTGCACGTGGTGTTGCCAAGTCTCCTACCAGGCCTCTCTGGTCGACATCTGTCTTTACCTGTTTGTGAAGTCTTCGACTTGTCATCCAGGTGGTACTGGCTTAGCAGGTGACCTGGTCTTCTTGTTCGTTATTTCGTGCTAGTCTTTGAGGGACTTATTCTGTTCGTCTGGAAGGCGCGGCCGCAGGTCTTCCCTTCTCTGTTTGTCGGATTTTCTGCTCGGCCCGTACTTGTGCTCGCCTGCCACGGAGAGCATGTGTGTGGTCCTTGGGCGAGCATACAGTTAGATGAGTGAGGTTGCCTTTGATATGTTGTGGTCGCCCTAGCTGGCGAGCACGTGGTGAGCTTTGATAGTTTCGTGTTCACCCCATGCTCGGTGGCCATGCGTTAGGCTCCGAGGCCCTGTTGTGGTACTGTCCTTGTGCTCTCCCAATCGAGGCGAGTGTGTATTCTGTCCCGGACAAACCCTTGCTGACGTCGGTGTGGTCGTCCTTGTGGTCGTGCTCGTCCGGATTGATATGGCCCGTGCTCGTCCACCTGTGCTCATCCGGATTGGTGCGGCACGTGCTCGTCCACCTGTGCTCGTCCGGACTGGTGCGGCATGTGCTTGTCCACCTGTTCATTTGGTGGACACGTGGTAGGTGGTCTTTGACCGGTAGCTGATCGGTTACAACAGTACACAACCGAGGCAAAAATTTGCTTGTACGTCCGCCACCAAGCCGGTGCGACATTCGTGTACGCAAGGCGCGCTCGCACACAAGTTCGGGTTTCGAAGGCCAAATTCGATTAGGATTTGCATCCCCCCATGCGCACCCTCGTAGAAGGTGGAGAAGAGTGAACCCACAATAATTTACAAGCAACAAATGGGTAGCTCTTTATATACCCACTTCTTCTTTCCTCATTTTCCAATGTGGGATAGAAACCTTTTTGCTTTTTCCTTTCCCACTTTCTCATTTGTTGGTTACAACACTTATTGAGAATATAATTTCTCATTCACCCCAAAATTGCTCAATTTTCCAACAATCCACCATATGAATGAAAATTAACACAGATACCAAAAGGTTGTTTGGTGATATAAATCATCATTAGAAATTTGCATAGGACAGGTAGGTATCAACCTTTGAACTTTCCCTTGTGGAAGTATACTTACTTTACTAGTCGATATAGTAGAGCGATGTCTTTGAACTATCCAAATTGTTTTAACGTAAACGATGGTATACTCCACTCAAGTTCTTCCTAACACTTCTCGGTTCTCATGGTTATGTTCATTTCGCCATGAACATCCGCTGATTCGCAAGAGTTTTTAGAATATGCCTTACACTATTCCCTTCAAAGCGCCCCACTTCTCTCTTACATAGGTGATTATTTTAAGAGTGTTTCACAAACTTTTCTCAAATCGTAATAGCTTATTCTAATCCTCACAACACACATCATCTTTGAAGCATCTCTTAGGCAATGGACTTTTCTAGGATTTAATTTTAATAATTTATCCCCTACAAGACAAAGTGATTTATGAGTTAGACAATTAGGTTGTCCTTTTGAACCTAGTTCTTGGGATCTCCAAATATATAGGTAAGGTTTTCCTTCGTCTCAACTTTCGTTTTCTCTAAGGCTTTTTTTATCTCATTCCTCTAGATGACGATAAAACTAACTCTCGATTTAACCCTTTGGTTAATCGGATCCGCTATGTTATCCTTAGACCTTACATATTCTATTGAGATAACCCCAATTGAGAGTAGTTGTCTAATGGTATTATGTCTCTGACACGAATGTGTCTAGACTTACCATTGTACAAATTAATTTGTGATCTTCCAATTCGCAGATTGACTATCATATGATGAATGCATATTGGTTGTACGAGGTTTTAGATCCCACTTTTGAAATATCTTCTAAAAATTCCTAAGCCACTCAACTTTCTTCACCATACTTGCCAAGAGCTATAAACTCGACTCCATGGTAGACCTTGCAATAACCGTTTTTAGAAGATTTCCAAGATATGGGTCAAGACCTCCAAGAGTGAAGACTTATCCACTCGTTGAATTAGAGTCCTTCATATCGATATCCAATTTGCATCAACTTTAACCTTCAATTACAAAAATGGATATTTCATATAGTGCAATCCATATTCACGTGTATGCCTCAAGTATCTAAGTACTCTCATAATAGTTTTCCGATGATCGCCACGGATTGCTAGTGTATCTACTTAGCTTGTTCACTGGCATAAAGCTATGTCCGGTCTTGTACAACTTGTTAAGTACATCAGACTACCTTTTACTCTTGAGTACTCCACTTGACTCACACCTTCACCTCTATTTTTGGTTAGGTGTTGACTAGGATCTAAAGGAGTTCTAACAAAGCCCGAATCATTTTTGCTAAACTACTCTAAAATCTTGTCAACATAATGAGTCTGACTCAAGATAATTCCTTCTGATGTTTTATGAATCTTAATTCCAAGTATAACATTAGCAAGTCCCATATCCTTCAAGTCAATTTTTGAATTCAACATGTCTTTTGTGGATTTCACCATTTTATCATTGCTACCAACGATAAGTATGTCATCTACATAAAGACACATGATTACATAACCATCTTCGGTGTCCTTTATGTAAACACATTTGTCACACTCATTTATTCAAAATCCATATTCTATCATGGCATTATTGAATTTTACGTGCCACTGCTTTGGTGCTTGTTTCAAGCCATATAATGACTTCATTAATTTACAAACCTTATTTTCTTGCCCTGGAGCAGAAAATCCTTCAGGTTGTTCCATGTATTTTCTCAACTAAATCACCATTTAGAAAGCCAGTTTTCACATCCATTTGATGTATTTCAAGATTTCTCAAAGCAAAATATAGCTACTATTAATCTTATCGACGTAATTCTCGTCCGAGAGTAGCGTATCAAAATAGTCAAGACCTTCTTTTTTTGTCTTTAACCTTTTATTACAAGTCTTGCCTTGTATTTATCTATGGTCCCATCAACTTTCATTTTCCTCTTGAAAATCCACTTATAACCTAGTGGTTTACTTCTCGGAGGAAGATCCACCAATTCCCAAGTATGATTTTGCAAAATGGAATCAATCTCACTTTGAATAGCCTCTTTCCATTGAGGACCTTCAGATGAGTTTACAAACTTCCTTGAAGCTTTGAGGTTCACTCGAAAGCATGTAGGTTAAAAAATCTGGACCAAAAGATTTTTCCACCCTACCTCTCTTACTCCTTCTTGTTCAACCTCAACATTTCAACCACTTCCTCAAGTGTTGAATCTGCGATGCCTCTTTGAGGTACTAGCTTCATTACTAGCCTCTTTTTTGCATGCTTTGCATGGAAACACGTGTTCAAAGAACAACACATTTCTCAATTCCATAATTGTGTTTTTGTGTATGTCTTCAATTTGAGACTCATACACAAGAAACCTATTTGCACTACTATTATGTGCATAACCAATGAATATACAATCAACCGCTTTTTGGGCCTATTTTCACCTTCTTAGGTGGTGGAATAACCACTTTTAAAGACACCCCACACTTTTAAGTATTTGTAGGATGGTGCTTTCGACCATGTCATAACTCATATGGACTTTTATCAACTTTCTTCCGGCACCTTATTTAAAGGTAATTGGCGCTTAACACTTTGCTTCTCCCCACATATATTCGAGGTAACTCAAAATCTAACAACATTGCATTCATCATTTCTTTCAATGTTCTGTTTTCCGCTCCGCCAACACCATTTTGTTGAGGTGAATAAAGGTCTTGATAGTTTCATGCTTAATTCCATGTTGTGCACAAAATTCAGCTAATGGAAACTCATACTCACCTCCTCTATCACTTCTCAACGTTTTAATCTTTCGATTAAGTTTATTTTCAACTTCATTTTTGTAGAGAACGAACTTATCAAAAGCTTCGTCTTTACTCTTTAGAAGATACACAAAACAATACTTTGTGCCATCATCTACAAACGTGATAAAATATTTATTTCCACCACGTGTTTGCACAGTTTTTAAATCACACACATCTGAGTGAATTAAATCAAGTGGTTCACTATTTCTTTCAATAGTTTGGAAAGATGACCAAGTCATTTTCGCTTCCACACAAATCTCACACTTATGATTTGTATCAATTTGGAGTGTTGAAATGCTATTCATATTCATTAGTTTTCTTAATGAATTAAAATTGACATGTCCCAAACGACCATGCCAAGTAATAGATGACTCAAGCAAATAAACAGAAGTAGACGCATTCTTATTCATGTTTTTCTTGATAGTCATTACATTGAGCTTAAAAAGCCATTCACACTCATAGCCCTTCCCAACAAACACTCCATTTTTGGATAAAATAACTTTATCCGACCCTATTACAATGCGAAAGCCATGCTTATTCAACAAAGACCCGGACACTAAATTCTTACGAATTTCTGGCACATACAACACATTGTTTAGAGTCAATTTTTTTTCGGAAGTAAATTTCAGCACAACCTTCCCTTTGCCTTTAACATCGGAGGTGACTGAATTTCCCATGAAGAGCTTCTCTTCATCAACATTTTCATCAAGTGAGCTAAACAACTCCTTAGATGAACAAATGTGTCGGGTAGCACCCGAATCAATCCACCATTCACGTGGATTCGAACCAACCATGTTCACCTCGGACACCATAGCCGAGAAATGTTGTTCATCCATCATGTTGGCTTCATTCTTTTTTGGCTTTTTGCATTCAGCCGATTTGTGACCAGGTTTGTTATAATTGTAACAAGTTCCATTGAATTTTCTCTTGAACTCCTCCTTCTTCGGACCCAAATGCTGATTTTTGGCATGAGAATGATCAACTTTCTTCTTGCCTTTATCTTTGAAGTTGGTCTTCGAATTTTATCCTTGTTCAACAACGTTGGCTTTGGGCTCGAAACCTCCATATTTCTTCTTGGATGTATTGTTGTCTTCTTCAATACGAAGTCGAACAACAAGCTCCTCCACGTTCATCTCCTTTCGTTTGTGCTTCAAATAATTCTTGAAGTCTTTCCAACCGGGTGGCAATTTTTCAATGATAGCCGCCACTTTAAATGTCTCACTAATCACCATTCCTTCAGTATGAATATCGTGGATAATCACCTGTAGATCCTGCACTTGACTAAAAACTGGTTTAGTATCCACCATTTTAAAGTTAAGAAACTTACCCACAAGAAACTTTTTGGCTCCGGCATCTTCGGTTTTATATTTCTTGTCAAGAACCTCCCACAACTCTTTTCCTGAGGTCATTCCAATGTACACGTTGTACAATGCATCATCAAGGCTGTTCATCAAGTAATTCTTGCATAGGAAATCAGAATGCTTCCATGCATCAAGGTTGTTAACAGCTTGCATGTCAGGATTATCATCTAGGTTTGGAGGGTTTTCCTTGAGGAATCTTGCCAAGTTGAGAGTCGTCAAGTAGAAGAGCATTTTTTTTGCCATCTTTTGAAGTTCAACCCTTTGAATTTATCCGGCTTGTCATGGTGGCTAACCGGAATAGTGAGTGCATGAGTAGGAGTTGTCAACGGCTTGGATGAAGATGAACCAGCTCCGACAGTAGAGTTAATCAAAGCAGAATTAGTATCAGCCATTTCAAAAGTAAAATAATTGTTTTAAGACTGTAGGTTATGGTTTTAACACTATAGGTTATGTATTTAACACTATAGGTTATGTAGCACCGGAAATGACTGATAAATAATTAAATGAAATAAACGAAACAAAAATCGAGTCTCGTGCGAGCACGATTTCCTTAAAACAATTATGCCCTTCACTCTCGGTGCTCATGAATCGTAGGACACTTGTCTCCCAGGATAAAACGATTATAAAGCAACGATAATAACATTTTATCTTGCTCACGTCGAACTGAGAAATGCTCGATATTATCACCGGAGTAAGAACAAAAACAGAACAAAGTAGATGCACGAAAAGTATAACAACTGCTGGAAATTATCTGAGTTTCTCTCCAAACATGTGAGTGTATTTGTTGTTTCTCGTTTTCCAGCTCTTACCAACACAATTGGACGTGCTTGTACGTCCGCCACCAAGCCGGTGCGACATTCGTGTACGCAAGTCGCGCTCGCACACAAGTTCGGGTTTCGAAGGCCAAATCCGATCAGGATTTGCACCCCCCCTGCGCACCCGCGTAGAAGGTGGAGGAGAGTGAACCCACAATAATTTACAGGCAACAAGTGGGTAGCTCTTTATATACCCACTTCTTTTTTCCTCATTTTCCAATGTGGGATAGAAACCTTTTTGCTTTTTCCTTTCCCACTTTCCCATTTGTTGGTTACAACACTTATTGAGAAAAATGTTTTTTAAGACTAGAAATTTGGGAGTGATAAAATGTAGACCATAATTTTTCGAGATGGCAAATTAAGAACGATATTTTATCTGAATTTGGGCCTGATTTATCTGCAAAATAAAAATAATAATTAAAATGGATATGTTTATTTAATACATATGGTGGTATAAATTAGTTTCTGCATCCATAAAAAAAAAACTGTGTTCATTCCATTTTTTACAACAATTTTATTTTTTTTACTACGCGATCATCACTTAATTACTTTATATGTCATTGTCTTTACACTTACAAGCAGCCACTTAACTTATAACTGGATTTCACAAAATCCCGAAATACATTTATTTTATCTATTTTATTTAAATTCTTTTATTTTTAAATCTGTTAAAAATAAACGAACACACTTTTTGTAGATAGAGAGAGTATAATCTAATGGTCCTGGTGAGTGGTGAATCAGGCATGGCAATCATCTTATGTATAAATAATTGTGTAGATTGATATATTGACATAATGAAATTGGCAAAATAGGAATTATGCGTCTAAATTAAAAACAATTACGCATAGAGACACAAGTAACTGGTCATATATTTGGTCCTGATTCATCACAATTATAAACTATTGGTTAATTATTATATTTATATATGGAGAATAATAAATAGTAGTACATGGAAACCAGTTCAATACTAATCCACACGTTGGATTTGCCTGGATTAATTTTCAACGGTTTTGACATTGACATTTTCCAAAGTTGCTTTCTTTCCCATTTATAATCCCAATTCTTAACACATTATTCTATCATTCACCAACTTTGAGCCTTCAACACAAAAACAAGCCTCATCTTGAGGAACAAGAAACAGAAAGCAAGAGAAGAATTTACGAAGAATTTCATATCAAAACTCGAAAAAATGAAGTTGGTTTGGTCTCCCGAAACTACCTTCAAAGCTTACATGAAAACCGTTAAATCAGTTAGTATAATAAATTCACTACGGATTTGGATCCTCTGTTGTTGTAAAAAAAATTACAACACAAATAACGAGCAATTTGTGTTGTAAAAAACTGCATAGTATGACAGAAGATGCAAATCCTTTTTTTTCCTTTTTGGGGAGACTTAATTAATTTCTAATATATATGTAATTTTTTTCTTGATAAAAGTGTGAGATTTTTCAAGATTCAAGTGGCAGAGCTTGTTTCAGCCACGGCAGCCGGATGGAACGCAAAAGTAGTCGTCGAAACATGGTCGATTGACGGGCCCATTGCAACAAGCGTCGGGCTAGCTGTTGCAACACATCACACAAGGGCAGACACATTTGTGTAGTCCCTGAAGATATAATATAAAATTATTCTGAAATGCTGAAATTTCTTCTGCAATTTGTCTAATCAAGATGATGGTTATTTAGTATTTCACTACTGCATAGAAAATATTAATAACAAGCATGAAGAATTTTAACTACTGCATAGAAAATATTAACAAGAAGCATGAAGAATTTTCACTACTGTTATTTTCATATTGGCCTACTGCTGCACAGGTAAGGCTTTTTGGGCTTCCACCTGCAAGAAACAAGTGCTTAGTTTATGAATTCTTCAATGTAAAGTAATGGGAATGAGAACAAATATATGCTAATTATTCGACTATATATGATACCATCATAATTACTATATTAATTGAAAAGGTGAAAGGTCAGCAAAACAATGTTTCATATTCAGTTGCCAACAAATTCATCAACCTACTACACAACTTGTGTTGTTTTTATATATTTATAGATTTTTTTAGTTTTATTTTGGTACAGGGCAAACATGGATTATCCAATAGCAATTCTGAGGAGGTATGACATCCAGAAATTTGAATATCTATTGTATAGTGATTGCCTTTGTTCTTCAAAATTGTGTGGAAGGGACCTTAAGCATTTCCACAAAGCAAGATACATGCTTGCTCTAGAAGAGCTGGGGATGGTGACCTAGAGAGAGCATATGAAGAACTCTTTTTCAGTTTCCACTAATCTTCCTGCTGACGCAATTCTGTTGGTGGTTAATTTTTTTCCCTAGTTTTGTGGTCTTGATGCTTTGCAATGTATCCACTAATGAACTAATTTTGGATTATATGGTTAGTATATACAGGTAACACACTCCAAGCTGCTAACATTTTATCTCGTACATATATACAAACAACTTGAGGGTTTAAAGCTTAGAGGTTTTGGAGGGATTCACATCTTCAATCAAAGGGGTGTCATTAGCATATCAAAATGTTGATGATCAAGCATAAAGGAGTTAAATTAATTTAAGAAATTTGATAAGAAGATGAAATATTTTCCATTGAATGTATTATAATTATAATAATAATGGAATAATAACAATTATTTTATGTTAACTAATATATCAATTTTGGATAAGGGGAAGTTGATTGGTTGACATTTCTATTGTGTACATAGTTAAATAATTTGTAACAGTTGCTTTTATGATGATTGTAACATTTTTATTATGATGGTATCATATATAGTTTTATTTATAAAGTTAGTAATTTGATTTAGGTTTTATTTATATAGTTAGTAATTATGATGGTATCATATATAGTTTTATTTATAAAGTTAGTAATTTGAGAATAAAAAGTAATCATCACGTCACCATGGAGACAATCATTAACTCAACACATCCAAAAACAAAGAGGAAAAAGTTATTATTCTTTCTCTATTACCGATGAATATTTTGAAAAAAAAATGCCCCCTCGAAGCCATGAAATCAGTGACGGAGCCGAGATTTCGCCCAGGGCCCAATTAATAATAACAACACTTTGAATCAAGTACATATTAATTATATTATCAGTATGTATAAAATTGTCATTGATGTTATGCATAACAATGATAATTTTTTTTATATAACAATAATATTGAAAAAATAGAGTTCACACAAGTTTTTGTCTTAATAGTAATAAAAAATACGAAAATAAAAGTTTGAAATAGCTCTTCATGATAAAGAAGCATTGCATGATAGATATGTTACTAACTTCAATGATAGTTTTTGAAAAATATCATTTTTAATATATCAATCAAACAATCATTCAAAAATTTCTTCATGATAAAGAAGCATTGCATGATAGATATGTTACTAACTTCAATGATAGTTTTTGAAAAATATCATTTTTAATATATCAATCAAACAATCATTCAAAAATTATCATTGCATGATAGATATGTTACTAACTTTTTGAAAAACATCATTCTTAATGTATCAACCAAACAATCATTCAAAAATATCTATCATTCGGTTACATAGTGAACTCTTGATGAATTTCATTGCTGAAAATGTTATTTCAATTGTAGTTGTGGCAACGTAAGATCAAGGATAACTTAATATATAAATAAACTAATTGGAATATAATATAATTTCTTATATATAAAGATTGTGTATTTATAACTTAAATTGATACTTGATATAAAGATCATGTATTTATTTAGAATTAATCTTAAAAAAAATTAATAGATCTAAATTACAACATTCATCTTCAACTCTTCATGATTTGCAAGCATTTCATGATATTTATGTTACTAACTTTTTGAAAAACATCATTTTTAATGTATCAACCAAACAATCATTCAAAAATATCTCACATTTGGTTACGTAGTAAACTCTTGATGAAATGTTGAAAATGTTCTTTCCATTGTAGTTGTGGCAACACACGATTAATGATAATTTAATAAACAAACAAAGTAATTGGAATACAATATGGATTCTTGTATATAAAGATTGTGTATTTATAACTTAAATTGATACTTGATATACAGATCGTGTATTTATTTAGAATTAACCCTAAATAAAATTTAATACATCTAAATTACAACATTCATCTTCAACTCTTCATGATTTGAAAACATTGCATGATAGATATATTACTAACTTTTTGAAAAAATATATTTTTTAATGTATCAACCCAACAATCATTCAAAAATATCTCACATTAGGTTACATAGTGAACTCTAAATGAAATGTCAAAATGTTATTTCCATTGTAGTTGTGGCAACGAAGATCAATGATAACTTAATAAATAAATTAATTAATTGGAATACAATATGATTTTTTTTTAAATAGAGATCATATATTTATAACTTAAAATTGATACTTGATATAAAGACCGTGTATTTATTTAGAATTAACCCTAAATAAAAAATTTAATACATCTAAATTACAACATTCATCTTCAATT